>JAZDUH010000198.1:23260000-23612500 GCA_036419115.1 Scarus forsteni | reverse complement strand
CATCAATTTCAGGTTTTATTAGTTAAGACCCCTTCACTATGCCACCCCAAAAACAGCCTCCCTGCCGGATGAGTCCATCAAATATAAAGCGTTTTTAAAGAGTCTGCTGCCCCGCAGTACGAGCATAGAGTCCGAGGCGACAGTGACGGAGAGGTGATTCGGTGAACGCCACAGCAGAGTCCAAAAGTCCTTCATAACGCTCCCTCCTCAAACACTCTGAAGTGAAATGCTGTCTCATGTTAAGTTTTTCTGCTGATTATCTTTATATGATGGTAGAGCTCATTAATGTTTGCTTTGACCCGTAAAGGGCAAAGTCTATAGACATTATATACAAATATCATAAGTATATAATACGTATTTTATACGTATACGTAATATATTACACGTATATGATTTCTATGACAAAATCTGTGCGCGGTGACGTGGGCGCCAACCATTTCTCTGTCCTACTGCCGGGGTTAAAACTGTGTGCCGCCCGTCACTCATTAAAATAAATACTGGAGGTGGCGCAAACGCGCCGGTGTGAAGGGGGCTGTATAATTATTTATATTTACCTCACTTCTGTCTCACGTTGGAGGTGGCTTCCGATTCACACTGGAGCAGCCGGTGGCTGGGTGAGAGTGGAGGTCTGCAGCTGGACCCCTCTCAAATATTTAGAGGCAGAAATGTCCTCTGAAGTATAAATAAAACAAGAATAAACGTAATCTGAGACAATAATGAGACAAATTAGTTTCTCAGTGATCACTGTTAGCTTGCGCTGGTTTATGGTCTCTCATTATTAAAACAATGGGGGTCTATGGAAGGTCTAACCCATCCTACCCCTAAACCCCTCAGAGGACTGTAAAGGTGTGCACCACAGAAGAAGAGCTGATCCAGAGTAGAGCAGAGATAAAAACATCATTGTCATCACGGCTGATTCATTGAGGGAGCTTGACGCTGAACACATGATTCTGCTGCAGGTGAGAGGTCAGACTTCAAGACTGACGCCATGGAATGGGGCATTATGATGGAGCCTGTGGCGAAGCGCAGGTACCAGGTGAGGTCATGATCCATGCAGAGGTCAGGATAAAGGAGGTGTTTTAGTGATTATTAACACCATGTCAGTGGATGACGATGATGATGTTCCCTTGCAGGAGAAGAGCGCTGAGCTGGGACGTTCCGTCTTCATTCAGGACTGTGGTGTGTTCATCGACCCTCAGAGAACCTGGCTGGGTGCGAGTCCTGATGGCATCGTGACAGACAGCAAGACCGGCCAACAGCTCTGCCTGGAGGTGAAGTGTTCCTACAAATACATGGACAGGCGGGTGGAGGACGCCTGCAGGGTCGACCCTAACTTCTGTCTCGAAATACAGGAGGAGTATGGACAGGTAAAGGATCATCTGTGAACCTTTGCAGTGTGTCTTCTCTTCGGTCTCCTTCCTGTCCTTCTGTCTTCATGTCCATGACTCCCTGTCCAAGTGTCCCTCTCCTAAATGTCCTTTAACGCCTCCATTATGTCATCCTCGCTAAGGCTCGTCTCTGTTGTCCACTTCAAAGTTTCATGTCCAAGTTGTGCTTCTCCTGACTTTGTCCCCTGCCCTCAGTCAGTCGTCCTCCCTCTTGTCCTCACTGGGCTCTAATTTGGTAGACCAGGTGCAGGTGTGGTGCACCTGCCCTGTACCTGCGTCGCACCGATGGTGTGTGTCCAGCACACTTTGCAAGTTTCGTGCAGGACAGAAGGCATGAGTGGGTTTAACACAGCAGAGTGTTGTCTTCACCAATCAAAAGAACGCCTCTCCTTGCCTTTAAATGTGCTGCGGGGGAGGCGCAGTGATGATTTCAATCTCTCTTCCACTGACTCCAGCCTCGGTTGGCAGCCGTCCTCTCCTGGTCTGAATCCACGGACCAGGGGAGGACGGCTCTCCTCAGGCTCTATCCCTCTCCAACCAGCAGTCCAAGAGGAGGAAGAGGAGGGAGACGCATTTAGATAAAATGAATTGTTCCCATGAATGATTTTGTGTATATTCAATGTGACTGATTAAACTGTGGCCAAAACATGTACACATGTGGACAAAATTGTCGGTACTCTTCTGTTAGAGAAAGAAAAACCAACAATGGTCACTGGAATAATTTTAAACTGACAAAAGTAATAATAAATAAAAATGTACTAAAAATTAAACAATGAAAATCAGACATTACTTTTGAATTATGAGTCAACAGAATTATTTTAAAAAACAAACCAATCAAACTGACCTCGACAAAAACGATGGCACCCGAGAAAAGATTAAAATGATTTGACCATAGGGACATGTCAAACCAAGGTGTGCCCTATAATTATCATCACAGGTGTCTTCAAGCTTGTAATCAGTCAGTCTGCCTTTTTAAAGGCTGAAAAGTGGTCTCTGTGCTGTTTGGTATCATGGTGTGTACCACACTGAACATGGACCACAGAAAGCTAAGGAGAGAGCTGTCTCAGGAGATTAGAAATAACATTATAGACAAGCATGTTAAAGGTAAAGGCTATAAGACCATCTCCAAGCAGCTTCATGTTCCTGTGACTACAGCTGCACAGATTATTCAGAAGTTTAAGGTCCACAGGACTGTAGCCAACCTCCCTGGACGTGGCTGCAGGAGGAAAAGTGATGACAAACTGAAGAGACGGAGAATACGAATGGAAACCAAAGAGCCCAGAACAACTTCAGAGAGATTGGAGGAGAACTCCAAGGTCAAGGTACATCAGAGTCAGATCACACCATCCATCACTGTTTGAGCCAAAGTGGACTGAATGGAGGACATCACTGTTGTAAGCAAATCATAAAAAGTGAGGTTTCAATTTGCAAAATACATATTGACAAGCCACAAAGCTTCTGGGAGAATGTCCTTTGGACAGATGAGACAAAACTGGAGCTTTTTGGTAAGTCACATCAGCTCTATGTTCACAGACACAAAAATGAAGCATACAAAGAAAAGAACACTGTACCTACTGTGAAACATGGAGGAGGCTCAGTTATGTTCTGGGGCTGCTTTGCTGCATCTGACACAGGGTCAGAAAGTTTGGTCTCAGTCACAGGTCATGGGTCCTCCAACAGGATAATGAGCCAAAACACACAGCTAAAAACACCCAGGAATGGCTCAGAACAAAACACGGGACTATTCTGAAGTGGCCTTCTATGATCCCTGATCTAAATACTGTTGAACATTTGTGGAAGGAGCTGAAACATGCAGTCTGGAGAAGACAGCCTTCAAACCTGAGACAGCTGGAGCAGTTTGCTCATGAAGAGTGGGCCAACATACCTGTGGACAGGCGCAGGAGTCTCACTGAGAGCTACAGAAATTGTCTGTTTACAGAGACTGCCTCAAAAGCTTGTGCAACAACACATTGAGTTAAGGGTACCATCAATTTTGGCCAGGCCAGTTTCATTAGTTTGTTTTTTAAAATAATTCTCTTGACTACAATTCAAAACCAATTTCTGATTTTCAGTACATTTTTATTTATTATTACTTTTGTCACATTCAGCTTATTTCAGAGACCAAGTGGGTTTTTCTCTCTTTAATGGAAGGGTAACAACAATTTTGTCCACGTCTGTATAAACAGGAGGCACATAAGCACATTTAAGGACAGAGCTGTGCAGACAGGTGGTCTCTCCTCTCCCGTGTGCTCTGCTGCTATCCCTGCTGATACGGCAGTTCCGCCTCTCTCCGTCCTAAGTCCTGTAATGTTTCCTCCGTGAGGGCAAAGCCTCATTCATGGTGTAAGGCTGTGTTATGTGACACGCAACATGTGACAAAGAATGCACTGACACTCTGGAGACCTGCCTCTGAGGTTTTGGTGACGTGTGCTCCTGTCACCAAATTACAGCTGCGAAGGTAGCGCCTCACCTGTGCTGAAGAATAGACCAGGTTGGAGCAGGCGAGCTTTCAGCGCACCTGCCACGCAGTTTTGGGAACAAAATTGGCACTGCGCCACCCTGAATCTGTCGGCACCTCCCCCTGGTGTGCCGTTACACCCATCTTGGCGCAGCTGGTCTACCAAACTGCCAAATTGGCTGCGCACGGCGGTTTGCCGGATAGAATTAACACTGCACAGGATGCGCAAGGCTCAACCACCCTGTGCTGCACAAGAACTTCATGTGTTGTTTTCTTTGTCTTTCTGTCCTGCTGGTCCTGACATCACTTCTTCGTCCCTGTCCCTGATTTCTGTCCTACAGCCCCCGTCCTACCGTCTGAAGACGTCCCACAGATGCTACACACAGGTTCAGTGTCAGCTGGCGGTGACGGGCCTGCAGGAGGCCGACTTTGTCGTCTTCACCAAAGAAGAGACGGCCATCACCCGTGTGAAATTTGATGACGTCCTGTGGTAGGACATGGTGTTCAAACTAAAGAAGTTTTACGAAGATGCTGTCCTGCCTTACCTCAGAGAGCAGCAGCAGGAGGCAGCAGCAGCTGTCCCCATTGAGTCGTAGAGCAACGGCATCCTCCTGCAGGAAGACCTCAGGACTGCGGGGAGATGGTGTCTGCTGAACCACCAGATTTATGTCCACAGTTTTCTTCAATCAAATCAAAGAATCAAACATAAGATTTAAACTATATGACTTTATGCTGCCTTTATTTAGCTCAGTTTGTATTTGGGTTCTTATGAACTAAGGACTGGTTCTTCTGGGAGGAGGTTGGGTGTGGTTGGTCTGGGTCAGGTGCTAAATACTGGGTGCCTGGGCCTGGATTATTTAGTTCCAGGGTTCCTCATGCTCTTCCTTCAAAGAGCATGTTGGTGTGAAGACCCCAGAGACTCCTGCTGTGGCCTCTGAAGTTCTTTTTGTGTTTAGTTTATTCTGACTTAAGAGTTTTCTGGGTTCTTGGATTTAAAATGTTTTTTTTTTGTTGTTTTGTGCTTTTCTTCTGTATGCTCCGGTTTGTAAACTTGTTTTAAATGTGCTACAGAAATAAAGATTTTATTCATATTATCATCATCACTGAGCTCTCATTCATCCAGGTCATACTCCTGTAGGGCAGTGGTTCTCAACCTTAATGGGGTCCTGTACACCCTGCACATTTTTGATCTACTCTGACAACCTCTTCTTCTGTTTGGGGTGGGGGGTCAATTTGATAGGAACAGTAGAAACTGCATTTTAAATTGCATTATGGCATTTATTCACTCGTTGAAGCACATGTGACAAAACAGCATGTTATGCAGATGGTGTGTTTGTTTTTGAAGCAGAGTATCCTCACTGTGTGTCACTTGGGTGTGGCATGTTAAAAGTTCTTGATCCCAGTATCAGTGTGCATCCACATGTGGTGAGCTTTGCTGTGTAACCATTTGTAGGACACCTGCACTTGTCTGCCACTCATCATTATCCAAAACCTGGGTTGAATAAAACGTTTGTAATGATACTTGGCAGTTTTGCTGGCGCATATCTGTCTGTTTGTGTTTACAAGTGATTTTTTACCAGAGGTGTGGTTTGGCCCAAGGAAGACTCCATGGAAGAATTTAAGTGGTGATAAGGATATCTGTCTGGATGCAAAAAAATCTGAATATATAAAAAAAATCCAATAACTTAACATTACTTATCAGATTTGATTCCAAATTTACAGGATAATATAAGGTCTGTGTCTCTATCATCAAGGTAATTAATCTGGATCCAACCCAGACTGATGTCATGCAAAAACATTGTATTTTTTAATGGTTTAGTGGCTATTTTTCATAAAAAAGGCATCAACAAAAGGAACTAACTTTAACAAACTGCTACAACACACCATTCCAGTTGGGTAGCACGAAGGCAACAACAAAGTTTAAAGTCCCCTCAGGATTCAGTGTTTTAGTCACTGGCTCATGTCAAACAAAGGTTTACTAAATTTCATAACACATCTCATTGACCTGGTAAAAAAACTTGAATCCCCTTCCAGGTGTTAAACTCATTCTTTACCAACAATAACCTGGTGAAATAAGTGAACATCTATGTTCAAGTTATCACTACTGTCCTTTAAATAAATGAATCTGGAATAGAAGTAAAGTAAATAAAGGTTTAAAGAGATTCTAGAGGATGAGGATGTCAGCATGTCACCTGTCTGTCCTCTCTGACTGTCACAGTCTGCTGCATGAAACATGTTTTGAAACGAGGCGCAATATTTACTTGTGAAATATGGGACAACTCCAGGATGGGCGGCAACCCAAAATTAAGACTCAGACTATGTATACAAGTGGCAGGTTATTTGTGAGATGCTGCACCACCCTACTGATGAGGCAGGATGTGTCATGATTAGAGCAAACAAGAGTGCCCACATGGTGTCATGATCAGGAAAAACCTGAGTGCCTACATGGTGTTTCTTTTGTCAGGGAGTCCGAGTCTTTCCTTAGAACAGTTTACCAAGACAGAAAGGTAAGACCATTTGTTTGTTCTTTATACACTCAAAAAATTAATGTGGTCAATTTCATCAGTTTTATGTATTTCAATTACATGACAAATTTCCATGCAATTGAATTAAGTAATTCTAATATAAACCGACAAATAACTCTAATGTAATTATATTAAATAAAATGGAGATGAAAAGACTAAGAGGATTTATGCAATTGAGGCTCATAGTATTTATCTAATTTACTCAGAATCGATTTATGTATTTTCTTTAAATAAAGTCTATTTACCTAAAATATGTTGATGCACCCATTACAGTTTCTTAAATTCAGTTCATTCAAATCACATTAAATTAAACTAAACACATCACACATTTTCAATTAATACCATTTATTGAAATCAAGGTATTAAAAACTGACATTCAACTGCAAAGTGAGCCATAACAATAAGAGAAGTAGTAAATTAAAGAATTCTGTCTGTCTTTCTTGTCTTTCACACAACATGTGGCCAGAAAAGTCCAAAGTTCATATCCATGGGAGAGAAAAACTGAGTTCCATTGTGCCATTAGTCTTTAGGTTTTCTTTTTCACGTCCTCGGGCTCCTCTTCTTGCTCTGCATTTTCTTTTGTGATCACATAGATCCCCATGGTGGTCTCAGGAAAGTCTTCATTTTTTCGAAGTCCACATTCTGACCAACACAGAGAAGATCAGGTTAAAAAGGGTTTGACAAATATTTCAAACATAGCACCAACATGCCTCCAGAGAAACAAATATTCAGTCAGACTTCAGAGGGGTATTCTACAAAAGATAAGTGTTAGGTCTGGCTTACTTTGGCTAGTCTGGCTTATTTAAGTACTCAGTGTGGCTAATTGTACACAACATAGATACAAATTGTTGCCCGTGTTTGTATATTTAGTTCAATCAGGCAACAAACTCAAGCAATACATTTTATAACACCAAGACGACTGAAAGATAGATCAAGATGGAGAGCTGGGCAAAAAATTGATTAAATCGATTAATTCGAATTATTTTCTGCTGAACATGTAAAAAATTAAAAATCGAGATTTTTTCTTGTCTTAGTCCAATTGTAAGTAGTTGTAATTTTTTAAAAAAAATACAATTTTCATGATGGTCGGCCTTGTAGGGTTTACACAAGCACTTTTATAGGCTTGTATTTGTTATTTCAGTAGATTAAATATCGATCAGACAGTTTCATGCTAACACTGAAAAAATACCTCAGCCTTTTAGTGTTTATGTAGACAAACCTGCCTACATTTATGCTACATAATCAGCCTTTAATGACCCAGACTTTGACTTTAAGAGGGAAACATTTAGACAACATAAAGGCAAAACTTGATTTGTTTCATTTTTATGTCACTGGGAGTTTTGTTTCTTTTAGGGAGGGAAAAATCGATTAAAATCATAAATCTAGTGTTGTGGAAAAAAATCGGGGATTTTATTTCTAGGCCATATCGCCCAGCCCTACGAAGATGTTAGATGATTGACTGATCAAAGATAGATTATTTTCTTTCATGAAATGACACTCATACATGAAATTGACCTGTAAGCTTAAAAGAAAAAGCACTCTCCAATCACTGTTCTGTATTCAGAAACCCCAAACAGCTGTTTGGTGGGGGTTAACACTCCTCAGAAGTTCAGAGGCATTTCTCATTAGACTACAAAATAATCTCCCCTCAAATAAACAGAATATACTTCTGCACATTGACATTTTTACTGACCTGGTATTCCTTGATGAGATCCTTGCTGTCCTCATTGAGGTAGACACACAGACATTTCAAAATGCAGTCTTGCTTGTTGCCAATGTCATCACTCACTCTTGTCACATGCTACACTGCCACATACACCTACAGGCAGAAAAGAAAGAAAATTACCACTTACGCAGAAAAAGGTTTATCCTATCCGCAGCTGTATTCTACTAGTTTGCTACTACTTGTCAAATAGATTAATAAAAACATGTCCTCTTAACCACATTCTAAGACAAATATTTGTACTGTGCTCTGTGAAGATGTATGATCTATTTGTTCCCTAAAACCTGACATGGAAAAACAACCCTTGATAAAAATAATTACAAGAATTATTAAAAGCTATAACATGATACTTACCGATGTAAAGAGGTTGTCAGGTGCACAGTATTTTCACATTTCTTTACAATATGCCATCATGTTGTTCAGGGAGGTTGGGTATCTACAAGAGAAAATATTTGTATTAGAAATCAAACAAAAATCAACTCACTAAATGTGCATATCTATTGTCATGATAAAACTGCAAAAGCCATAGTTTAATCTTCTTGAGATGTGCATAGCACTTTGGGGCTACAGACTTAAAACAGACAAGAGATCATACAGTGTAGACCCACGGCATGCAATTTAAGATGCTGGACCACTCTGGCTGCCTCACTTATTTAAATTAAATTAGATGGCTTTTCATCAACATCATGGTGTTAATATCCATTGCCCCCCCCCATATTGTTGTACATCTGATTGTAGGCTTCTGTAAAGTTTGTTTAAGCTTCTGTAAAAATTGTTTTTAATAATAAAAACAAACATAAACACCTTTTAATATTAAAGAAAAGTGAAGCAGTCAGGTAAAGAAGGCAGGCATCTTACCAAATCAAGGCTGCATCCATTAGGCTGCATTGCAAAGAGAGTTTTAAAAAAAATGACCGCGCTTCGGCTTCGTACTGGGGTCATTCTCGGTCGTCTTTCTCCATGGAGCTTACAAGAACACTAAATGTTAACTGCACTTTATTACTGGCGAGAACTATAAATAATGATAATGAGCTAAAGGTTAAGAATATAAAACTCTTACCAACTTCCAGTATGATAATGGAGCCAAAGGTGGACAGCACGGTTGTGGTGAAGGTGCCACATGTTGAAGAGGAAGTTGTTCTTCTTCTTTGGTCTTACCTGCAGACCACTCCACTACGGTACAAACACACACTGCCCCCTACTGACCGAACCATTATGTAAACGGATCTCATTTGTTTTATGTGTTTCATTTGAATTAACTTGAAATTAAAAAGAATTGTGTAGTTTTTATTAATTCATTATAAATAAAGGTGTGAAATAAGTGTAATTGGGTAAAATCAAGTAAATTTGTTCTTCTAATACCTATGACAGTGAAAAATCATTTTTTTGAGTGTACACTTGTATAAGTGTCTTGTATCAGGGCTGCTTGATCAATTAATAACTGTAAGGAATGGTAATAATAATAATTAAATATATTTGGCTTATTCTGTTTTATTAACTACAGGCTAACGACTCTTTATTTATACTGTCTTAGCAGATTTAGACCAAATCCCAGTCAAAAATATATCTACTAAAAGTTCAAAAAGTCAAGACCATTTTGATTTTACACTTCATCATTATTTTAATGATACATTAGATTATCATTTGTCCTGAAAGGATCATTCAGAGTCCTCAGCCCTTGACTTGAGTTTTTTTTCTCTCAGTTTAAACAAAACTGTAAATTTTACTTAAATCATCAACTTGGACTTCAGGAATTTGATGCAGAATTTGTTAAAATTCTCAAAATATTTACAAAAGTAAGAGTGGTGATAGGAACAAAAAGTGGTGTTGTGAAACAAAATAATTTTTTTTGTTGTACTATGACACAAGTGTTCAGTGTCATAATATTTGTTATGAAACTGTCTTTCTTTTAATTTGGGTTATATTGAGTGGTTTTCAAAGTTCAACTTGAGATTTGGCCAAACTAAAAGTTGATGAAAGTTTGATACCGCTTAGATGACTCCTCCTCGACCTCACCCTGCCCCTAAGTGGACAAGAGACAAAAGATTTCTGCAGAGCCCCACTCCTCAGTGTTTAGTTTCATTTCAAAGTTTTGTCTCCTTGCCTTGCATCTGCCATGTCCATGTCTCCTCTCTTTTCTCATGTTATATTTTTTGTTTTTGTAAAGCGCCTGTAATTTTTCTTCATAAGTCAGCTGTAACTCTCCAAAGAAGTTACCATAAAGCAAATCACAGTTCTTGTTTATTTAACTCGGAGGTGTTTTGTGAGGCCAGCGATTGAGCCTACTTTTGAGGTTGACAAGAGAATCGTATTTTTATATCCCTTTTATTGTGCTGAACAAGATTTCCAAGCCCAGCTTCATCTGACCAGTGAATCTGTAAGTCCAACTTAAGATGGCACCTCTCCTGTGAAAGCTTGGGAACCAAATCAGATCTGCACATCATTTGGATACATTGCACTGGTTGAGTGAGGACTTCTCAGCTTCCTTTGGGATGACTCAGAAACAGAACAGTCCTTTGGGCTCTCCAGTAGCTCACAGACCAGTTTGAGATCTGATCCAAAAGCAACATTATAGTACTGTAAGACTGCAGTTCTGAAATCCTCCAGACAGGCTTGAGTTTCTAGGTGTATTTCTCCAGTAATTTCCCTTGATCTGACCTTTCTAAAGTAGGGTAATTCATTAAGATAATGCTCCATAACCACTCAATATACTTAAAAATATATCTGTTCAGTGTTCTTAACTTCTTTCATTATTACAAGCCTCATTTGAACTTTGCTGATGAATTTTATCTAAATTTTTGTTATATAAAGCTGCAATATGCCCTTCTTAAATGTGTAGGTTCTGTCTGTTGGGGTCTGTTTGGTTTGTCATCCCTGTAAAGAAAATCTTCATTCAGGTTTTTGAGATTGGTTTGGTCTAAGGGCTCTAATTTTGTAGACCAGTTGCAGGCAATTCTCTAAATCAGTAGAGTTGAGAAGTTTATTTTTTACCAAATATAGATATGTCATGACACACCTGCTCTGCACTGCGCCTGCGTCGTGCCAACGGGGTGTGTCCAGCACACTTTGCAAGTTTCCTGGATGGTGCACTCCAGCGCAGCAAGGTGCACCCACACCTCTGTCCCTGTACCCTGGACAAGTGCCAGAGAGGGAGGAGACAAGGCTAAGTGGGTTTACCACAGCCAAGTTCAACCTTCACCAATCAAATGAATGCCTCTTTTTGCCTTTAAATGTGCTGTGGGCGAGGTGCAGTAACAATTTCATCTCATCTTGGGTGAAAACTTCTCCCAGTAAGAAACTGATGTGCTGTGCGGGAGGTTGGAGCTTGTAGTATCAGAATACATGATAATGCGGACAGACCTCCACGAGCTGATGATACAAAAACAGCTTAAGAGGATGTTACTTATACTGTCAATCAAGTTTGCCCTAATATTTTGGGAACCGTGTAAAAAAGGGTTTTAATAATGTAAGGAGAAGGGTTAAAAGAAAGTTGTCAGATCAGAGAAGGCACACGGTGGCCACCGGAGGCAGGCCCCCACCTCATGAGCTCAATGGAGAACATCACATCTTCGACCCTCTCCGGATTGAAGTTAGGATTACAGTTAAGGCAAAAATATTTTTTCTCTAAAACAGGGGAGAACAGCTCTCATCCGGCTCCCTCCTCCTCCAATCAGCAGTCCAAGCGCTCATCTAATTGTAATCGCTTTCTCTTCCAAGGAGGAAGAGGAAGGAGACAAGCTGAAATACAATTTATTTTCCCTATGAATGATTTTGTGTATCTTTAATGTGACAGAGTAAATTGTGGCCAAAAACATTTTTGAACAGAACAGTAGGGATATAAGCACAGTCTTCTGTCTTAAAGTCCTGTAATGTCTCCTCTCTGAGGGCAAGGTGGCGTCCATGGCATAAGGCTATCTTGTGTGGCACAGAACATGCAACAAAGATGCACTGATACTCTGGAAACCTGCCTGTGAGGGTCTGGTAATGTGTGCGCACTGCGAGCTTGTCAGACAAATTACAGCTGAGGAGGGATTGCTTTGCCTGCGCTGAGAATCGACCAGGCTGGAGCAGGCAAGCTTTCAGTGCACCTTTTGCCCAGTTTTTGTGGCACGAAATTGTCACAGCACCAACCTGAATCTGTCTGCTCCTCCTCCCTGGTGCACCGCCACACCCATCTTGGCACAACCAAATTGCCAAATTGGCTGCGTTCAGCAGTGCGCCGAACGAAATTACCGCTGCGTGGAGTGCGTCAGGCTCCGCCACCCTGTGCTGCACAAGAAATTAGGGCCCCTATGTTAACATACACAAATTTGATAAAGGGTAATAATGAATAATAGATCTGTTAAGAGATCACATTAATATTTTGCAAGGCCATTGCTTGGTGGTGCCCCGATTTTAATTTATCACCGTAAGTAACATATGAAGACTAATTTTTATACTTAAGGTCTGTGAATATCAAATTAACGCTATACCAGAGCAAAAACAGGAAATAAAGTTTATTCAAGTCCAGGTGGATTTTGGAATTATTCAGTACAATCAGAGTGAGATACAGCAAGACAAAACTATGATGAGTGCTGGTAAGAGGACTGTAAGGTACAGGGAACAGGTGATGGGACAGTGAGAGAAACAGGACGAACAACACAAAGACATTTATGTGATTGTAAAAAAAACATTGAATTTACATAATAAATAACTGCTTTTAATTTTTAATAAATGATAACTGCTTTAATATATTATATTGGATTAAAATTTATTTATAACAAGGAATCAATGCTTCAATTAATTATTATTGATTATTCTTAAATTATGATGAATTAATAATTACATTTATAATAACAGATTAATGGTTTCATTTAAAATCAATAATATTTTCAGTCATAATAATGAATAAGTGCTTTAATTTATAATATGGAGTAATGCTTTTGTTCATTGTTATGATGTTATACTTAAATTTAAAACCTCCTGCTCAGGGACTTTCAATGGCTGCTGCACCTGCAACACCTGTAAACACAGCTCCTCCTCAGGGAGCAGCCCCACCCACTGACCAAGCCCCGCCCACTCCAGAGCAGTATCCTCCAGGTTTGGAGAACACCATGGACAAGCATGTGGTGGATCAGGTGGAGGTTTTGACCCGTGGGCAGTGGACCAATGAGATGTGGTTCGCCTGGAGGAAGAACCGCATAACAGCCTCCATGGCTCACAGCGTGGCTCACAGCAAATTTATCAACAGGAAAAGTACAATTCCACCCGAAAGCTGCCTAAAAGAAATTACAGGTAAAGATCTTGGAGCCTTCACTTTGGATCACACACATGACATGTCAGATGGACTCTTGAGTGTTTCACTGGTCCATCTGTAAAAAGCCCACAGAAAGTGTTTGGGAAGAGCAGAGCCTTTCAGAAGCATATCTGGCACATTTATTACTGTCATATATGTATATATATATATATATATATATATATATATATATATATATATATATATATATATACATATATATACAAACATACATAATATACATGCATACATACACACATCTATATATATTTATTATATAAACACATACATACAAACATACACTCAAATATGTATATGTATGTTTATGTATGTATCTATAACTTTTGTTAATCTTTTGGTCTTTATGTAAAGCACTTTGAGCTGAAATTCAATTTGTCTGAACTATGATGTGATATGAATACATTTTGATTTATTGAACATTAAAGTCAACAACAAAATCAGGAATACACAATGAACAGAGTTTATCCTCTCACAGTTTCCTTGGCCATGCTGTTTTACAAACAAGCATGGTGATCATTAAACACTGCATTAATCGAAAAACTCATGTTTTTCACCAATATTCCATCATGATTCGCGCCAATGGACGGCCATTGCAGTTCGTGTCTCTCCACACAGCGCTGTGTGGCTGAACTGACGAAGTTTGTTTACATGCTCTTTGCGATGAAAAGTGCTCATTGTTTCAGGGGAAGACTGGCAGCAACACATCGACTTTCTTCTTCCAGTTTTGTGCAAAATGGACGAATATCTATGGGATGAAGATGTTGTGGAGGACTTTGAATATGATGGACGTCCTTACAGTTTGGAGCCACAGTGTACAGATAAGGAGCTCATAGAAATGAGGAAGCGATCGCAACGCTCCAGAGAGTACTGCGCCTGCGCGAAGGGACGTAAACAAACTCGTCTGTTCAGAGGTTAGTTCAGCCACACAGTGCTGTGTGGAGAGACACAGGCTGCAATGGCGGTCCATTCGGAGCAAATCATGATGGAATATTGGTGAAAAACATGAGTTTTTGGACGATTAATGCAGTTTTTAGGAGTGGTGATCCATGCCCTACGGGCTACCATTATATCGGTGTCCGCTGCTCGATTTTGGATCTAAATATCTCCCGAAGCACCGTTTGCATCAGGAAAGCCTTCTGGGTGAGTATATTGTTGTTCTTCATTCTATAAACAATGTAAAAGCTGCAGGAACCGAACTTTTCCTTTAAGACCCCTTCACACCACCGCGCGGCAACATCCCCAAAAACAGCCTCCCTGTCAGATGAGTCCATCAAATATAAAGCGTTTTTAAAGAGTCTGCTGCCCCGCAGTGCGAGCATAGAGTCCGAGGCGACAGTGACGGAGAGGTGATTCGGTGAACGTCACAGCAGAGCCCAAAAGTCCTTCATAACACTCCCTCCTCAAACATTCTGAAGTGAAATGCTGTCTCATGTCAAGTTTTTCTCCCGATTATCTTTACATTAAGGTAGAGCCGTTTGGTAGAGGTCATTTAATGTTAGTTTTGGCCCGTGAAGACTGCCATTTCCGGGTTCTCTCCCTACTCAGATGTGATTGGCTGCTGCCAGGCGGCTGCCGCTAGAAAGTTTCTGTGCGGCAGGACAAAGTCTGTAGACATTATATAAAAATATCATAAGTCTATAATACGTATTTATACATATACGTAATATATTACACGTATATGATTTCTATGACAAAATCTGTGCGCGGTGACGTGGGCGCCAACCGTTTTTCTGTCCTACTGCCGAGGTTAAAAATGTTTCCCATCCGCCGCCCGTCACTCATTAAAATAAATACTGGAGGTGGCGCAAACGCGCCGGTGTGAAGGGGGCTGTATAATTATTTATATTTACCTCACTTCTGTCTCACGTTGGAGGTGGCTTCCGATTCACACTGGAGCAGCCGGTGGCTGGGTGAGAGTGGAGGTCTGCAGCTGGACCCCTCTCAAATATTTAGAGGCAGAAATGTCCTCTGAAGTATAAATAAAACAAGAATAAACGTAATCTGAGACAATAATAAGACAAATTAGTTTCTCAGTGATCACTGTTAGCTTGGGCTGGTTTATGGTCTCTCATTATTAAAACAATGGGGGTCTATGGAAGGTCTAACCCACCCTACCCCTAAACCTCTCAGAGGACTGTAAAGGTGTGCACCACAGAAGAAGAGCTGATCCAGAGTAGAGCAGAGATAAAAACATCATTGTCATCACGGCTGATTCATTGAGGGAGCTTGACGCTGAACACATGATTCTGCTGCAGGTGAGAGGTCAGACTTCAAAAGCGACGCCATGGAATGGGGCATTATGATGGAGCCTGTGGCGAAGCGCAGGTACCAGGTGAGGTCATGATCCATGCAGAGGTCAGGATAAAGGAGAAGTTTTAGTGATTATTAACACCATGTCAGTGGATGACGATGATGATGTTCCCTTGCAGGAGAGGTGTGCTGAGCTGGGATGTCCCGTCTCCATTCAGGACTGCGGTGTGTTCATCGACCCTCAGAGAACCTGGCTGGGTGCGAGTCCTGATGGCATCGTGACAGACAGCAAGACCGGCCAACAGCTCTGCCTGGAGGTGAAGTGTTCCTACAAATACATGGACAGGCGGGTGGAGGACGCCTGCAGGGTCGACCCTAACTTCTGTCTCGAAATACAGGAGGAGTATGGACAGGTAAAGGATCACCTGTGAACCTTTGCAGTGTGTCTTCTCTTCGGTCTCCTTCCTGTCCTTCTGTCTTCATGTCCATGACTCCCTGTCCAAGTATCCCTCTCCTAAATGTCCTTTAACGCCTCCATTATGTCATCCTCGCTAAGGCTCGTCTCTGTTGTCCACTTCAGAGTTTCATGTCCAAGTTGTGCTTCTCCTGACTTTGTCCTCCTCGTCCCCTCGTCTCAGTCGTCCTCCCTCTTGTCCTCACTGGGCTCTAATTTGGTAGACCAGGTGCAGGTGTGGTGCACCTGCCCTGTACCTGCGTCGCACCGATGGTGTGTGTGTGTCCAGCACACTTTGCAAGTTTCGTGCAGGACAGAAGGCATGAGTGGGTTTAACACAGCAGAGTTTTGTCTTCACCAATCAAAAGAACGCCTCTCCTTGCCTTTAAATGTGCTGCGGGGGAGGCGCAGTGATGATTTCAATCTCTCTTCCACTGACTCCAGCCTCGGTTGGCAGCCGTCCTCTCCTGGTCTGAATCCACGGACCAGGGGAGGACGGCTCTCCTCAGGCTCTATCCCTCTCCAACCAGCAGTCCAAGAGGAGGAAGAGGAGGGAGACGCATTTAGATAAAATGAATTGTTCCCATGAATGATTTTGTGTATATTCAATGTGACTGATTAAACTGTGGCCAAAACATAATTAAGTAAGTAAGTAAACTTTATTTGTATAGCACTTTTCACAGACACAAGTCACAAAGTGCTTCACAGTAGAAAAACATAGTACAACTAACCATAAAACAACATACTTAAAGCAACATACTTAAAAACATAGTACACCTAAACATAAGACAACATACTTCAGAACATAGTACAACTAAAACATAAAACAACATATCTAAAACCACAGGGCTCAATCAGTGCCACCACTGGACGTGTTAGGATCGCGAATGTTCGCCTAAATAAATATGTCTTCAAGAGCTTTTTGAAGGTGTCCACTGAGTCCAGGAAGCGCAGGTCCTGGGGAAGTTCATTCCAAAGCTGAGGAGCAACAGCTTTAAAGGATCTGTCACCCCGAGTTTTAAAGCAGGTTCGAGGAACCATCAACAAGTTTTGCCCAGACGACCTCAGGCTTCGGGCTGAGCTATAGGGCTTAATTAAATCCACAATGTAAAAAGGGGCCTGTCCATGTAGGGCTCGGAAAGTTAGCACTAAGACTTTAAATTGAAAACAGTAGGCAACTGTAAGCCAGTGGAGAGACTTGAGTACTGGTGTACACATGTGGACAAAATTGTTGGTACTCTTCTGTTAGAGAAAGAAAAACCAACAATGGTCACTGGAATAATTTTAAACTGACAAAAGTAATAATAAATAAAAATGTATGAAAAATTAAACAGTGAAAATCAGACTTTGCTTTTGAATTGTGAGTCAACAGAATTATTTTAAAAAACAAACCAATCAAACTGACCTACACAAAAATGATGGCACCCGAGAAAAGATTGAAAATGATTTGACCATAGGGACATGTCAAACCAAGGTGTGCCATATAAAAATCATCAAAGGTGTCTCCAAGCTTGTAATTAGTCAGTCTGCCTATTTAAAGACTGAAAAGTGGTCACTGTGCTGTTTGGTATCATGGTGTGTACCACACTGAACATGGACCACAGAAAGCTAAGGAGAGAGCTGTCTCAGGAGATTAGAAATAAAATGATAGACAAGCATGTTAAAGGTAAAGGCTATAAGACCATCTCCAAGCAGCTTGATGTTCCTGTGACTACAGCTGCACAGATTATTCAGAAGTTTAAGGTCCACAGGACTGTAGCCAACCTCCCTGGGCGTGGCTGCAGGAGGAAAACTGATGACAAACTGAAGAGACGGAGAATACGAATGGAAACCAAAGAGCCCAGAACAACTTCAAAGAGATTAGAGGAGAACTCCAAGATCAAGGTACATCAGAGTCAGATCACACCATCCATCACTGTTTGAGCCAAAGTGGACTGAATGGAGGACATCACTGTTGGAAGCAAATCATAAAAAGTGAGGTTTCAATTTTCCAAAACGCATATTGACAAGCCACAAAGCTTCTGGGAGAATGTCCTTTGGACAGATGAGACAAAACTGGAGCTTTTTGGTAAGTCACATCAGCTCTATGTTCACAGACACAAAAATGAAGCATACAAAGAAAAGAACACTGTACCTACTGTGAAACATGGAGGAGGATCAGTTATGTTCTGGGGCTGCTTTGCTGCATCTGACACAGGGTGTCCTGAATCTGTGCAGGTACAATGAAATCTGAAGACTATCAAGACATTCTGGAGTGAAATGTGCTGCCCAGTGTCAGAAAGCTTGGTCTCAGTCACAGGTCATGGGTCCTCCAACAGGATAATGAGCCAATCACACAGCTAAAAACACCCAGGAATGGCTCAGAACAAAACACTGGACTATTCTGAAGTGGCCTTCTATGATCCCTGATCCAAATCCTGTTGAACATTTGTGGAAGGAGCTGAAACATGCAGTCTGGAGAAGACAGCCTTCAAACCTGAGACATCTGGAGCAGTTTGCTCATGAGGAGTGGGCCAACATACCTGTGGACAGGTGCAGGAGTCTCACTGAGAGCTACAGAAATCACCTGACTGCAGTGGTTGACTCAAAAGGCTGTGCAACAACACACTGAGTTAAGGGTACCATCAATTTTGTCCAGGCCAGTTTCTTTAGTTTGTTTTTTAAAATAATTCTCTTGGACTACAATTCAAAAGCAATGTTTGATTTTCAGTAAATTTTTATTTATTATTACTTTTGTCAGTTTCAGCTTATTTCAGAGACCAAGTGGGTTTTTCTCTCTTTAATGGAAGGGTAACAACAATTTTGTCCACGTCTGTATAAACAGGAGGCATATAAGCACATTTAAGGACAGAGCTGTGCAGACAGGTGGTCTCTCCTCTCCCGTGTGCTCTGCTGCTATCCCTGCTGATACGGCAGTTCTGCCTCTCTCCGTCGTACGTCCTGTAATGTTTCCTCCGTGAGGGCAAAGCCTTATTCATGGTGTAAGGCTGTTATGTGACACGCAACATGTGACAAAGAATGCACTGACACTCTGGAGACCTGCCTCTGAGGTTTTGGTGACGTGTGCTCCTGTCACCAAATTACAGCTGCGAAGGTAGCGCTTTGCCTGTGCTGAGGAATAGACCAGGTTGGAGCAGGCGAGCTTTCAGCGCACCTGCCACGCAGTGTTTGGGTACAAAATTGGCACTGCGCCACCCTGAATCTGTCGGCACCTCCCCCTGGTGTGCCGTCACACCCATCTTGGCGCAGCTGGTCTACCAAACTGCCAAATTGGCTGCGCACGGCGGTTTGCCGGATAGAATTAACACTGCACAGGATGCGCAAGGCTCCACCACCCTGCACTGCGCAAGAACTTCATGTGTTGTTTTCTTTGTCTTTCTGTCCTGCTGGTCCTGACATCACTTCTTCGTCCCTGTCCCTGATTTCTGTCCTACAGCCCCCGTCTTACCGTCTGAAGACGTCCCACAGATACTACACACAGGTTCAGTGTCAGCTGGCGGTGACGGGCCTGCAGGAGGCTGACTTTGTCGTCTTCACCAAAGAAGAGACAGCCATCACCCGTGTGACATTTGACGCCATCCAGTGGGAGGACACGGTGTCCAAACTGGAGATGTTTTACCGAGATGCCGTCCTGCCTTACCTCAGAGAGCAGCAGCAGGAGGCAGCAGCAGACGTCCCCTCTGACCTGTAGAGTGACGGCATCCTCCTGCAGGAAGACCTCAGGACTGTGGGGACGTGGTGTCTGCTGAACCACCAGATTTATGTTCACAGTTTTCTTCAATTAAATATAAGATTAAAACTTTATGCTGCCTTTATTTAGCTCAGTTTGCATTTATTGTTTGGGTTTTTATGAAATAAGGACTGGTTCTTCTGGGAGGAGGTTGGGTGTGGTTGGTCTGGGTCAGGTGCTAAAGACTGGGTGCCTGGGCCTGGATTATTAGGTTTCAGGGTTCCTCATGCTCTTCCTTCAAAGAGCATGTTGGTGTGAAGACCCCAGAGACTCCTGCTGTGGCCTCTGAAGTTCTTGTTCTGCTTGGTTTATTCTGACTTAAGAGTTTTCTTGGTTCTTGGATTTAAAATCAGGTTTTTTTTGGTTTTGTGCTTTTCTTCTGTATGCTCCAGTTTGTAAACCTGTTTTAAATGTGCTACAGAAATAAAAATTTTCTTCATATTATCATCAACACTGAGCTCTCATTCATCCAGGTCATACTCTCTTCTTCTGTTTGGGGTGGGAGATCAATTTGTTAGGAACAGTAGAAACTGCATTTTAAATTGCATTATGGCATTTATTCACTCGTTGAAGCACATGACAAAACAGTATGTTATGTGTATTTGTTTTTGAAGCGGGGTATCCTCACTGTGTGTCACTTGGGTGTTATGTTAAAAGTTCTTGATCCAAGTATCAATGTGCATCCACGTTAGAGCTGAAACGATTCCTCGAATATTTGCGAGTACTCGATTACAAAATATTCTCGAATTAAATTTTGTGCCTCGAAGCCTTGTTTAATATATAATTTTACATATAAATATATATCTGGACTACTATACAGTGCACAGTGTTTGACACGGACAGCTGCGCGGCTTGTAAAATAATGAAGGAAGAGAAAAGAGAGGGACAGAAAGGAGAGAGTCCACAGAAGAAATGGCAGAGAGTGTCCCAAGTGTGTGGTCACTACAAGAAGGGACAAAAAGAAAACACAGTGCAGTGTGTCTGATGTCAAACAAAGTTCGCTTAGCACGTAGCTTAGCATGATAGCACGTCATTAGGGCTGCAACTATTACTATTACAGCATTTTAAATATGCTCATCACAGACATGTGTCCTCTTTCCATGGTGGAGGACATAGGATTTAATAACATGACCAAGGATTTCAATCCAAACTACACAATGCCCTCCAGAACACACTTCACAAATATAATTGCAGAATTATATTACTGCTTTGTAAATCAGCATTATATTGGCTTTGTTTTAAGCCAGTACTGGTTTAAACTTTGGAAGTTGTTGCATTGTATACAATTGATATATTTGTTTAAAAACAAAAAAGTATATTTTTTTAGAGTACTTGAGTACTCGAAGAAATAATTGACAGAGTACTTGATTCCAAAAATACTCAATAGTTTCAGCTCTAATCCACATGTGGTGAGCTTTGCTGTGTAACCATTTGTAGGACACCTGCACTTGTCTGCCACTCATCATTTTCCAAAACCTGGCTTGAATAGAACGTTTGTAATGATACTTGGCAGTTTTACTGGCGTATATCTGTTCGTTTGTTTTTACAAGTAAATTTTTACCAGAGGTGTGGTTTGGCCCAAGGAAGAATTTATAGGTGACACGGATTTTTGTCTGTATGCAAAAATATTCTGAAAGTTATAAAAAGTCCCATAATTTAACATTACTTATCAGATTTGATTCCAAATTAACAAGATAATATAGGGCCTGTGTCTCTATCAAGGTAATTAATTTCGATCCAATCCAGACTGATGTCATGCAAAAACATTGTAGTTTATAATGGTTTAGTGACTATTTTTCATAAAAGGCATCAACAAAAGGAAATAACTTTAACAAACTGCTACAACACACCATTTCAGTTGGGTAGCACAAAGGCAACAAAAAAGTAAAAATTCCCCTCAGGATTCAGTGTTTTAGTCATTGGCTCATGTCAAACAAAAGTTTACGAAAATTTCACAACCCATCTCATTGACCTGGTAAAAAAAAAAAACTTCAACCCCCTTCCAGGTGTGAAATACATTCATTATCAAAAATAACCTGGTGAAATAACTAAAAACGGGAAATCCCATTGGTGACATTAAATGAGTCATTAACAATCAAAATATTAAGTGGTGTTTCCAAAACTTGTGTTCATACAAGATGATGGCCTCCATGTCTGTGCTGAGTTTGGTCTGGATCCTGGCTCTATGTTGGATCTGGTGATCCAGGATTTTATCTTTTACAGGGTTGTGGAAAACCACTGCTGAGCTGAGCTGCTTGGAGGAGGTCTGTGCTCTCTGAATGCTTTTCTGGTTGTTTCTGCAACACTTTCATATACATTATAATGATTAACTGTAAGGGACAGTACACTTAAAGCTATGGTCTAGGATTTGGAAGCTTTGTACATCTTAATAACACCGTTTATAAGGCCGTTATGGTCCTATGATCCAATCTAGGCAATATAAAGACCAAAAAGAATGAAAAAAATCCATTCAGTACATCCGCTGCAAAGCAGAATAATAGTTGACCAATCCGAACCGCCGGGATCCAATCCCCTGTCTCCCCTGCCACGCATCGTCTTGCCCATGGTCCCGCCTCCTCACCTCTACCTTTGTCATATAGCGGTAGCGTCTTTCGCTGACACCCTAGGATTCTTTTTTACCTCATTGAAGATCCTGCGCTGTGCCCTTGGAGTCATCTTTACAGGGCGACCACTCCTTGGAAGAGAAGCAACAGTGCTGAACTGTCTCCATTTGTAGACAATTTTTCTCACCGTGGATTTGTGAACATCAAGACTTTTAGAGATGGTTTTGTAACCTTTTCCAGCTTTACACAAATCAACAATTCTTGATCTTAGGCCTTCAGAGAGTTCTTTTGAGCGAGGCATGGTGCACATCAGACAGTGCCCCTCATCAAGAGACAACTCTTAACTGGTGTGTGTTTTCCAGTGGGCAGGGCAGCTTTAAGCCACACCTCAGTAACTGAACTTCAGGTTGGCTCACACCTGACTCATAAATTTGATTAACTAGCTCTTGGAGGATCCTTAGCCAGGGGGGTGCACTTACTTATTCCCCCCTGTCTTGTGAATGTTTACATCTTATGGCCAATAAAAATACGATAACATGTAATTGTTGGGGTGGCATTAGTTTAAGCAGACACTGTTTACTCATTCTTGTGATTTGAGTTAAGATCAGACCACATTTTATGATCAATTTAGGCAGAAATGTACAAAATTACAAAAGGTGTACTTACTTTTTCCTCCCACTGTATATCCATTAAGATATAAAGTTATTAATTTTAATTAATGTAAAACAAAAGTGAGCCTACTAGTCTCTTCCCCGTGTCTGATGGGCACTGGAAAAAGCGCCCATCAGACAGTGACGAATAGCCAATAAGGGACTGTTGCTAGGGCAAGATAAGCGTAACCTTGCATAGCAGATGGGCCTGCATGATTCAGTTCCTGAAATCCTGCAGACCTGCATCTTGTAGCGCTGTGTTGGCCACTGGTTTCACTCGGCAGTCTCGGCTAAAATTTTAACGGCCCAATCAGGGAAGAGAGTCGGGAGCTGTAGAATGCAGACGTGACGACAACCGGAAGTGACGACAACCGACAGTTGAGAACAGAGATGCCTATTAGCCTATTGTCCTCATGGCTACTTAGTAAAACTTGGTGAAATCTGCCCTCCTCAGAAGTTTACTTGTAGGGATTGTCTTTGACGAGGTTCATGTCACATATTAGTGTTAAATGAATAATCTGTGTGGTACGTTTTAGTGTAAGAAGATAGTATAAGGCCGTTAGCAGCTAAGTTAGCCGCTAACAGCTAACGGTCATTAACTGTCATTAGCTGTTAGTGGCTAACTAAGCGGCTAACGGTTAACAGTCATTTACAGTCGTTAGCTGTTAGCAGCTAAGTTAGCTGCTAACAGCTAACAACAGCTAACAAAAAAGTATGCTAATTTTTTTTCAATTCTTTATTTAGCCTTTTCAAGTAACAAACAGGCACATTTTGCATCATACAGTCTTCAAAAATCAGTGAGCAGCATCAGCAGCCAGTATAAAAAAATAATTAAATAAAATGTATATATTTAAAAAAAAAAAGAAAATTCAATGAAAACATTGCTTCATTACATGAGGCAATCCTGCTTGATACGGATTGGTCTGTGATGAATGTGACAAGCAGAACGATTGTTCAATCACAAGCTTGTATTTTTTTTTAAACGTTCTGCCCCTGAAATCAAATTAAAAAGGCAACTACCCAGATGGAGTAGTGGAATATTTCTGTGGCAGATGTATGGAGCTGTCCATCTGGCTTGTCAGGTTAAGATAAGTGCATATCAATGTGAATTTGGCCACTCAGCGTCATTGAAAATAATCTCCGAAGGGCACTTCTCAAATGGCCCCTCGGGTTTATTCGGCATGGTCGGCGTGCCGGTGTTATGTTTTAACTGGTGACCGTCCAGGCAGATGTCAAGGGGGTGTGCCTTTGAAGGACCCTTTCGTTTACTATCCAAAAATCTCCCGAATCAATATTATACTCAAAACTTACCTCTTTTCACCATTTTACTTACTTAGTGGTGAAAGTGACTTCACAACATTTAGAGTGACAATGAAAAATTGTAAATAATTACAGACTTATTTGACGGGCTAAATATATGGAAGGTAATATATAGGTAACTATCTTAGATGCCTGATCAAAATGTAAAACTTTCGACAGTGTCAACTTGTGATAGTCCCAAAACCTGCATTTTACCGTCACTTCGGAGCATCAACAAACAATTTGTTCATCCTCAACGTATAACCCCTGCAAGCATGCCCCAGTGGGCCCCATGCAGGCTTTCTGTGGGCACTGTGGGCTAGGGCCAGCCCATACTAAACCCACACAGGCCCAGTGCTGTTTTGCCCATGCAAAGCCCAAAGCTCTGGGCTCACTGAGGGATCTCCACAAGCAGCCCACAATAGTGGAATGCCCACAGAAAGCCCACGTTGGCCCGGTGTGGGCCAGCCCATCAGGGTCCAGAGCAACTTTTGTACCTTTGGGCCCATGCTGGTTTTGTGCGGGCAGCCCAAAGTAAATTCTCATGCTTTGGCGCCTTTTTTTCTTAAAAAAAAAAAAAAAGCGATTTGAAATTCAGAGAGACTCTTCATTTATAGCCTTTGCACAGAATGCATAAAAAATCCAATATTTGAATTGGATTGTGTCTGCACATGATCACATAAAAACTCATGAACAAATATTACTTTGTGTTCTTAACAAGAAAAGTCTACAATTTTTAATAGGTGGAAAATCTTTAATTATTTTTTTTATAAATTATGTTATAAAGGTATATCAGGGTCCACAATTAACAGTTCACAATTTAAAGGTGCTGTTAAAATATGGCTGGCTGCCTACCAAAAATATTAGAGAAAGAAGAATAAAAAAAAAATATTAAAAACTGAATTAAAATAAAAATGACTCAAAGCTTTAAATGACATATATGACCCTGTATATCAGGAACAACATTAAATGCTTTTATTTATTGATTTATTTAGTATTTATTTGTAAGCCAAAAATGTAAAGTTTACCGACTTTGACCGAGCTCGACGTGCTTGGAACTATTTTTCTGCTGAAGAGGTGCCACTTAATGTATCCCTACGCACTTGAGCCTCATCACATGCCCAGCCCCATCCGCAGAGTAACGGTTACTTCTTCAGACAGAAGGCGGCATTTTACCAAGGTGAGTTCAAACTTTTAACTGTTATGATCTATCTTAAAGTTCAGTGTTAATGTGAATATTGTCATAGTGTGTGTTCTCATGTAATCTTATCTGTTTTAGTTAATTCAGACCAAATCGATTTTTTCAAACGTAGCCAAGTGTTAGCTAACCTTTGATGATGTAGCTTAGCTTGACTCAGCAAAAAATACATGTAAGGTTAGGCTACAGGTCCTTATCAATCCTTTCCTCATATTCCTCATGTCAGATTACCACGGTGGCCCGTGAGAGTATTTAATTTACTGTCAACTGCAGTTTAAATCGGGGCTCCAAACTGCACCCAGACGGCGGCATTTGGCCGTTTCTGAGACAGCGCCAATATTTTCAAAACTACTCGGGTAGAGCACGCGCGTCGTTGTGTGCTTAATGTCCATATTTCTTCTACCGTTAACTTTTATATCTCATGTTGTAGAGGGAGCGGGTTCACATGTCTGAGTGTGTGTGTGGGGAAGGTGGGGGGTCCGGGAATGAATTTTCAGTTGCCCTGGGTCTCTTCACTTTCCTCGGTGTGGATCTATACTTTTTTCAGCTAACGGCTCTGTCTCTCCGTACCGTGTTTTTATGGACAGGAGACGGGAGACGGAGGGAGCAGTGCTGCCGCAGGGGCCCCGTTAAGGCTCATTTATGCTCAACGTTAAATACGGATCCGGATACGGACAGAGCTCTCTGTCCGTGCTTAGCGTTCTTTTCGTCCGTATTTCTGTGCGTATCCTTGAAGCTTACGGATACAGACCAAATGGAGCAGTACCACCGGAAACTGTGGGGGCAGTGTTGCTACTGTCTCTCTGATGCTCATCTCTGGAGAAAAAGAAGAATATGGCGGGGCTCTTCAGCGAAATCACAAACATATATATGATGTTACTTGTCCGGGACACCATGACAAAATCAAACTCCAAAACAGCTGGGAGGAGATCAGGAGGGAGGTAAATGTTAGCTCGTTTGATGCAAAGGAGAAGAGGAGGTTGGTGAGAGACCGATTCGTGCCCTCTGGTGGATGCAATGGTCGACATCTATTGCCAAAGTAAAAGACGCATGGGAGTATGTGTGCAGTGACGGTACCACCGTTTGAAATGGACGCATTCTTTATCATGGGTATGACGAGCATAAATGAGCCTTTATGCGCAAAAGGACACATTCTCCGCTGTCTAATGCAGCCATGATCCGCCCTGTGGACTACAGGTCTGATATCTTCCGTTTAAAATGTGGCTGTTACCGCTGTTGTCTGTCTGTAAGGTAATTTTACAGTGCAGCCAATGTCCATGTGAACATTCGACCTAAATCCCTCACTCGGCGGTTTTGGGCGCGCACTCTTCCATGTGCGTCAAGGCGCAGGCAGACGTGCTTCGCTGGGACAGAGGATGATCAGTCACTTTGTATGATTTCATAATTCAAATGGTGTCTTGAGAGCTCATGAGTCAGCTTTTTAATTAATCAAAACTCATTGTTCTTCATCCGTCCAGCTCTGACCCTCTGTTTCACTCACTCACTGTTTTCTAAATGATAAATCTATCCTGAGGTATCCTGTCTCACGTATTGACCATTGTATAAAAACAATCTCTGAAGGATCAAGCTCCAGATACAATCTACGACTGCAGCGGTTCTCAACCTGTGGGTGGGGGCCCATAAGTGGGTCGCAGCTCCGTTTTCAATGGACAGTGTATAAATCAGGTGAAAATGTGGCAAAAATATCTTCAGTGTATGGACAATCATCCATAATGTCAGAGTTTACCCACTAAAATAAGCCTACAGCACTGGATGGTGGGCATGTATGCTGTTGTTATAAAAAAGAAGAAGTTTGTGGCATGAACACCTCAGCTGCTCGTCTGCAGTCATGAGACAGAAGAGATGGGTAATTGTAGATGTGGACTGGAGAATAAATTTCCCAATGCCCCTGATTATTATTCTTTTAATGTCTAGTTAACCATATAAATTCATCTCTTTCTAAAGAGTAGTGGTTAATAAATGACTTTGTGGTGATAGTATGCACCTTGTTGTGTGCCTCTGTCTGACACAGTGCACAGTTTAAATACTGCATGCAGGTTTTCTTCAGTGCAGATGTTTGTTGATCAGGTAATAGTACAGAGAGAGAAACTCTGATGTGGTTTGCTAAATATGCTTGTGGTGTCCCAAGAGTCGCTGCAAAAGCGACCATTGCGCAGTCTGGAGCCCTGTACAACAAATAAGACACCCAGATACATTCATAATGTGAAAAGTTAACTTCAAATAGTGTGGATTCTAGATTAATGATACTGTAACATGCTTATTGTGTTTCACACAAAAAATTACCCATGTCTTGACTTGCTCCTTTTCTACTCCTCTCTCAAACCATCCCTCTGTTTCTCTTCCTCTTTCCTACTTTCAGCCAGAACAGAGACCAAAAACCAAGCAGTACAGACAGAAGAAGAGTTGATCTTGACCTCCTGGTTCGTGACACTGAGTACAGAGATTAAGGTATTTCTCTACTCACTCAAACACACAATTCAATATTACAAATAGCACATATGAACTGCCTATTACACACAGTATTTTTATTGGCCCCTTTACTTTTATGTTTTAGAGGCTGTGGATGAGATTAAGGTGCTACTACGGAATTCGATGGACAGAGCGGCTGGACGAAGGAGCGCTACCATTGTGACTACCGTGAGACCTTGGGGGAAGAATGTGCTTTGCCAATCAATACATCATCTCAATAGAAGCATAGACATGTTAGCAGCGCACAAGAATATATTTCAGCATCAGAGGTCAGAGTTTTTGCATTTTTTGCTTTTTCCTCTTTTGAAGTATGGGCTAAAAATGTGCCACTTGTTACTAAATGCTGTTCTCTTATATTCTATTGACCATGTTTAGTAGGACTGCATACTGTCACAAGTCTCTGTTAGGGCTGGGCAATATATGAGTAACTGTCACTGGGAATTTTACAGGGTTCCCGCGGATCCTTAAAAAGTCTTAAAAGTCATTAAATTCAATATTCTAAAAGTAAGGCCTTAATTGGCATTTAAATGTCTTAAATCCAATTTTCAAAAGTCTTAAAAATTTGAACACATTAGTAAGATTTACATTAGTTTGAACTAAAAAAATATTAAGTAACATTTATCTATTTTTCAAAAATAATTCACCGATTTACTCTCATGGCAACATTGCGTATTAACAATAGCGGAACTAAGAAGACGGTGATGTGGTTGCACCCGGATCTTTAAGAGCAGACGCATGTCTGGCTAATGCTGCGTTCCATTAACCTCGGAACTGGGAACTGGGAAATGGGCGTGACGTCATCTCCGACTTATCTGCATTCCAGTTGAAGTCGGAAAAAACACGTGCCGATCAACCAGGCTATTGTTAGCTGTTGTTAGCACGCCCTGCGTTGTTGTTCACAAATATCACATGCCAACAGACGCCACGTATTTCCCAGTTCTGTTCGTCTCTCGTTTCCACCATGCTCCCACCCGGACCCCCGACAACAACCGCAGCAGCACCACATCTCTGGATGTAGCCTACACTGAAAGCGGAGATCTGTGGTCTTTGAACACCGTGACGAAACACCAATCATTTAAGTCAAATAAGGGAGTGAAATATACTGTACTGCAGTGCATTTCAACACTACTGTATAATAACAGGTAATAATAAATATATTGACCCAAATAAGTTAAAGATAATATATTTTATGAAAATGTAAATCAAAACTGAACATAATTATTTTTGTACAGGTAGAAGTTCTGGCTGTTGTATTGGATCACATTATATTGTAGGAATCTAGTTTATATTGTTTGGTCTTCAGCTTCCACTTGTGATGGTGTCAAATGATATTATTAACCCTCTCAGGCTCAAAATAAGTTTTAGTAACAGGAAAAATCAGATATTGGGGGAAAATTATCATATGGGGAAGTAATACACAATTTTGACTTTTTTTGAGAGAGAGACCTTCACATGCAATGCATTCTGGGATGTTGCAGATTTGCAACATTGGCCCGGAATGGTAAATTAACACTGAAGACTAAAGATGATATGAACGCTAACTTTATTTACGGTATATACATATATATATGTAGCATATATATTTATTGTAGGGCTGAATGATTTGAGAAAATGATCTATTTTCCCCCAATATTGCGATTTACTCTGCAATTGTTTTAACTTTCCTCATCTTATGTATTCTTAAACAAACATAAGCAGTAGATCTTTTTATAGTAAAACCAATATGACATTAAATTAATTTAAGGATGAAAGATGTGAGAAAAAGTGGAGAAAACAGAAGCAAAATAGTTATGAAATTGTCAAAACTGGGTAAAAATGGTATGAAAGTGGAAAAAGGTTAATAAATAGGTGCAAAATCGGTATAAAATTGAAAAAAAAAAAAAAAAAGATTGGGAAGAATTGGCAAAAGAAAATCCAAAAGTGGCTTAGGAAAATTGATTATGGCAGCAAAATTAGGAATTAAAACTGAAATTAAATTTCAAAAACCATGGAAAAATTCCAAAAATGGTTCTGACAGTGGCCAAAAAAAGATGAATGGGGGCAAAATTGGCATAAAGTTGTAAAAATGGTGTTTAAAAAAAGGTAAAAATGATCCAAAAGTGGGAAGAAGTGTATGAATAGAGGTAAAAAAATAGGCATGAAATTGCAAAAAACTACATCACAATGCCAAAATTTTCAACACATTTTGGGCTAAAAATATTGAACCTTCTGCGATTTGAAAATAAGTCTTAAAAAGTCTTGAATTTAACTTGCCTTGAGCTGTAGGAACCCTGTTTTAGTATTTTTTATTGAAGGAAAATACATTTCTTAAAATCATAAATCTAGTGTTGAGGGAAAAAGTTGGGGATTTTATTTTTAGAACATTTAGCCCAGCCCTGGCCTCTTCATTTGTTGTCTTGAATCATTAAGGCTGTAATGTTCAGGGAAGAGCATTTTTCATTAAATGTAACGTGTTTTTATTTAATAAATGAATGTATTTGAATCCTTTTGACTATTGTACATTTTTTACAATGCAAACATCAATGACCGCATCCATTTTAGATTTATGAAACTACACTTGTAGATGAAATACATTTATGTGTGAAACTATTATATTGTAAATTAAAATGGGGATTTAACTGAAAAATCAGTGTGGGCCTAGTGAGGGCAGTGACGGCTTCCTAAGGGCTAAGTTAGGGCTGCCTGCTGTGTGCCCTCTAGCCAGCCTTCAGTGGGCCCATACAGGGCCAGTGCAGGCTCCCTTAGGGCATGATGAGGGCTGCCCCTGTCGGGCCAGCACTTAGGGGCCCACAGTTTGCCGATGAGCAAGCCCTCTCGGGCCCAGTTCAGGCTGCCCTCAGGGGGCCCAGATGCCAGCCCAATAGGGCCCAATACGGGCCCCGAGGACGAGTGCTTGCAGGGAGACGGGAGGACTTAAAAAAAGGTAAAAAGAAGTAGGTTTTTTATGTGGAGGAAAAGAAATGTTGACAATTAGACACATGTTCCCCTTACTCATTTCTGCATAAAGTTATTTTTAATTTACACTTGCACACATGTTCCCCTTACTCATTTCTGCATAAAGTTATTTTTAATTTACACATGCACACATGTTCCCCTTACTCATTTCTGCATAAAGTTATTTTTAGTTTACACCTGCACACATGTTCCCCTTACTCATTTCTTTCTATATAGGTTATGTAAGCTTTTTGGCAGTATATGGTTGACCATTTGTAAATATTTATGTGTGTGTGTGTGTCTAATCTGTTATTTTTATTTGGAATCAATAATAACAATTTTACGAAGCACTGGTATCCTGTAGTTTGTGTTGAATCGTAGTGGGATGGTTGTTAAAAGCTGAGTGTTGCACAGCACTGGCCCACCAAGAATATTTTTCACCAGCCGCCACTGCAGCTTAGAATTCTTTTAAATGTTGAGTGAAATATTTTTTCTACAGTGAAGAAATTCAAACAACAGAGATTTAAGAGACACTGAAATTAAATGGGCTGTGAGGGGAAATAAAGACTCTGCTACCCATGAGCACGCGTGGCGACTGTCGTACTGCTGTGTTTCAGTAACCTCGGAAATAGGAGTGACATCATCTCCGACTTATCAGCATTCCAGTTGAAGTCGGAAAAAAACATGCCGATCTACCAGGCTATTGTTAGCTGTTGTTAGCACGCCCTGTGTTGTTGTATGAAGAATGTGATTATCACTATGGCAGCATTTTTGTAAATATAAGTCTAACAGTACTATTTATACCATGGTCTGGGTGAATACTCGATTCTGATTGGCTGCAGGGTGTCCATTAAAAGGTGATAATGGACACCTAGAAAAGAAGTTCCGGTCAAATAGCCTGATGGTTCTAAATTACTGCGCTGGATCAAACAGTAGTTGGTAACCGTGGCAACGGAAACTCTTAACATTGCCTAGCTCATAGACAGTAGACAAAATGAACGATTTCATGGTTTCCTTCAACCTGTTTGGTGAATTTGATAATTTTGAAGACTGGGATGCAGCAGAAGAAGAGAAGAGAAAAGAATATGAGAATAAGGAGATGCGACACAAGGAGGTGACACCGGAGGAATTGAACAATTTAGAGGAGGACAAAGACGAGGTGAATATCCTATTTATAAAAACGATGTAGGATAGACTTACTTTCTTGATAGCATATTTAATAATCAGAGTGAATGGTGGACAATATTTCTTGCAATAAAAACAATTTAGTAAACTATCTGTTGACTTTGATTCTTTGAAAAAAAAAATCGCATCATCCTCTGGATACACAAACGATAAGAGGTGCACTTGCCTTCTGAAGTCACACTTTTTTCACGCAACATCACGTTAAGCAATCATCTCACTTCCCTCCGCTGATTAGGCCTGAAAACAGCTGCGGCAGACCGAGCTGCAGGTTCTGGCCAGAGGAGGTTACCTTAGCAACGCGTCACAACGAGCGATATTAAATAGTCCGCTCAGCCGCTTCTTGTTTAAAACGAATGATTTTGATGGTATAAAACAACATTAACGTGTTAATAATTGATTAAAGATGTACTTTTTCATAAGTGACCATGGTATAAGCGGGATAATGCCCTCCGAGGTGTCCATTATCAAAAATTAATGGACTTTGCGGAATCAACCGTCTGACGCTTCGCGTCGGACGGTTCACGCCTCTGCGTCATCCATTAATTTCTGATAATGGACACCTCGTCGGGCATTATCCCTTACGTATACAGCTGATCTAGAGCGACACACCCCAGTCAGAAGTGCAAATAAATGGATTATTACATGAGCTAAATAACTGTTCACACTGGGGGCATCCATCTTCCATTGTCAACTTGGGGGGTGGCAAGGTTTACAACTTGAATGCCCCACGAGCCAAAGCGTGTGTTTGTTGTGATGCTAATGAATGCAGCTCGGACCTTCCTCAGAACTCTGCATTGCTTTACAACTTCTTTTTTCAACAACTTACAGGATGCAAAGCCACGAGGTAATGTATCTCTTTCTAGTTACGTAGCGGTAGTTTTTGATGTGTGACAACAAGCCATTTTTGGAAAACTTAGTATTGTAGTTTTGTAGCCGGCTATATATCTCTATTTACAGGCCGGGGCTCTAAGACGTGTCTGATAATAATATCTATATATACTACGGCGTAACCGCCATATAGTTTGGGGGGGACATGTCCGCTTATTATGTCGGTTTATGTCGGTTTATTTTTGCAGTCAAGTTAACTGCGATCTGGTTTTGAAACAGTTTGTTTTATTTTGAAAGTCACAGTGCCTTTTTAGGAAGTTTCCGTGCACAACTTCTGGTCCTGCTCGATCTGCCCTCCGCTGAATTACATGTACAAACCCAAAACCAGTGAAGTTGGCACGTTGTGTAAATTGTAAATAAAAACAGAATACAATGATTTGCAAATCCTTTTAAACTTATATTCAATTGAATACACAGCAAAGACAAGATACTTAATGTTAACTTTAATGTAACTGAGAAACTTTATTTTCTTTTGCAAATAATCATCAACTTAGAATTTAATGGCGGCAACACGTTGCAAAAAAGTTGTCACAGGGTCATTTTTACCACTGTGTTACATCGCCTTTCCTTTTAACAACACTCAGTAAACGTTTGGGAACTGAGGAGACCAATTTTTGAAGCTTTTCAGGTGGAATTCTTTCCCATTCTTGCTTGATGTACAGCTTAAGTTGTTCAACAGTCCGGGGTCTCTGTTGTTGTATTTTACGCTTCATAATGCACCACACATTTTCAATGGGGGACAGGTCTGGACTACAGGCAGGCCAGTCTAGTACCTGCACTCTTTTACTACGAAGCCACGCTGTTGTAACACGTGCAGAATGTGGCTTGGCATTGTCTTGCTGAAATAAGCAGGGGCGTCCATGAAAAAGACGTTGCTTGGATGGCAACATATGTTGTTGGAGCCTATTTCTATTAATTGATGATTTATCAAATTATTATTTAGATGATGATGATGATTTCAATTATTTTAAATCATATTGCTTATTTTGATTATTAGTAACTGCTCACCTGCCTCCTCCTTGTGGAGCCGTCCCACTCCCATGATTAAGGGAGAGCAATCAGCTGTTCTGGGGACGCTGCTTTTTGTGTTGAAGGAGTGAGGAGTGAGACAGTTTTATCTACCGCTAAATAATATTTTTGCCTAGAAAGTCAACTACGGAGAAAACTTAATTTTTGTTTTTGTGAATAAATCTTAACATGTTTTGAATCGTAATAGATCTCCGCGTGTGCTTATCATTTAGTGAGTCGTAAACCTCCTCCTCAAAAGACGGATAAGACTCTTTTTGACGTCTTCCTTTTTGAAAGAAACAACAGCCATAACATATGTTGCTCCAAAACCTGTATGTACCTTTCAGCATTAATGGTGCCTTCACAGATGTGTAAGTTACCCATGCCTTGGGCACTAATACACCCCCATACCATCACAGATGCTGGCTTTTGAACTTTGCTCCTATAACAGTCCGGATGGTTCTTTTCCTCTTTGGTCCGGAGGACACGACGACCACAGTTTCCAAAAACAATTGTAAATGTGGACTGGTCAGACCACAGAACACTTTTCCACTTTGCATCAGTCCATCTTAGATGAGCTCGGCCCAGTGAAGCCGGCGGTGTTTCTGGGTGTTGTTGATAAATGGCTTTGGCTTTGCATAGTAGAGTTTTAACTTGCACTTACAGATGTAGACGAACTGTAGTTACTGACAGTGGTTTTCTGAAGTGTTCCTGAGCCCATGTGGTGATATCCTTTACACAGTGATGCCGGTTTTTGATGCAGTACCGCCTGAGGGATGGAAGGTCATGGGCATTCAATGTTGGTTTTTGGCCTTGCCTCTTACGTGCAGTAATTTCTCCAGATTCTCTGAACCTTTTGATGATATTACGGACCGTAGATGATGAAATCCCTAAATTCCTTGCAATAGCTGGTTGAGAAATGTTGTTCTTAAACTGTTGGACAATTTGCTCACACATTTGTTCACAAAGTGGTGACCCTCGCCCCATCCTTGTTTGTGAATGACTGAGCATTTCAGGGAAGCTGCTTTTATACCCAATCATGGCACCCACCTGTTCCCAATTAGCCTGTTCACCTGTGGGATGTTCCAAATAAGTGTTTGATGAGCATTCCTCAACTTCCTCAGTCTTTTTTGACACTTGTGCAGCTTTTTTGAAACATGTTGCAGGCATCAAATTCCAAATGAGCTAATATTTGCAAAAAATAAAGTTTCTCAGTTCGAACATTAAGTATCTTGTCTTTGCTGTGTATTCAATTGAATATAAGTTGAAAGAGATTTGGAAATCATTGTATTCTGTTTTTATTTACAATTTACACAACATGCCAACTTCACTGGTTTTGGGTATTGTATGAAAACTTCAGCATCGCAGCGCTGGCAAAATAGGATGGTTGTGAACCAGCCCGACCGCGCCGGAGCGGATCCAGTGTAATATCACAGATTGAATTTAATGGAAAACTATCTGATCTGATCCGGAGGCTTAACTGTGGTGGGGGAAAAAACTTTTAAAAGGGGTCCATTTGAACTGTTTCATCAGTGCGTGCTGTTTCTTTTTACACCCCCCCCCCCTTCATTAAGCAATCAGACAGCTGTTGGAACCAGTATAAATGTAAATACAGTTTATTTTCTTTATTTTTTAAAGTGACAATTAAATAATCAGAAATAAAACATTTGGTAAGAAGAATGAAAATGGGTAACAGGAATGAGTATGTGAGTGCGTTACATGAGACAAAACTGATCTCAGATGACAGCAAAGTTTAGTAAGCCTATTTCATTTAAAATCTATGCAGTCATGTAGACCAGTTACTACTCATCCATTCATTATATTATTTACATTTATTCATTCATTGTATTCTTTTAATCAATACAAAAGGGCATCAGAGGGAACTAGCCTACTCATTGCTGTTACTGCCAACACATTTATTAATTTTTTTCTAAAATAGATTACTTATTACTTGTTTTATACACAGTTCTATGTTGTTTTGACCTGTTAGGGGGCAGTGTAGAGGAAAAAAAGACCAGCCACACACATCCAGAGAAGAGCCCCCCCCATGTATTTGAATTGAGTGGACAATATTAGGAGCACTTTTATATAATAGAGAAAATGAAGTATTATCAGTCTGTATCAACTTCAACAAAAATGAAAATGCAGGAGCTTTATAAAATATGAATTTATAGCAGAGTTGTTGTATTGGATTTTAATAGATTGCACAGGCCAATGTATTGTAAGTCTGTAATGTTATGTTAGCTATTACCCGACAAAGTGGTTAAAAGATGAAATAAATAAACTTCTTTGGAGCAGGAGGGCTTCAGAAACAAAGAAAAGCAAAAATATAAAAATAAATTATTGAAAATAAGAGAAAACAGGATAAATTAGATAAATAAAATAAAAATATAAGCTGAATTAAGATAATGAACATCAGCTAAGGGAGAAAGAAGACCGAAAAGACAATTAAGTAGAGTGAGTTTTAAGACATGACAGTATTTTTCTTTAAAGCAGTTATTTAGTCTGATATTATGTCTAATGTAACACGAGCTAACAGCGCCCCCTGCTGACCACAGACACACAGCACACTTTAATGAGGACAGAGAGAGGTACTGCAGCAGGTGATCACTGAGGAGCAGCAGAGAGAATGAAGATTGAGAGATGTTCAAGCATTTAAATATTTGGTCTAATTAATAATAAAGTAATACACAGTCCTGGTAAAAGTATTCCAGCTGCAGTAAAGCTTTATTTAAATTTAGTTACATTTTTTCTGCAACAGCCCAAAGAGAATAAAAAAAAATATATATATAATGTTCTTGCAACAATGCAGTGTTCAAGCCTTCAACAAACTCAGTTTAGAACAAAATATAAAAAACAGTTTGGATATTTCTTGGAACAATACTAATAATGAAGATAAAAGAAAACACTAACTTTCTAAAGCTGGTCTATCACGTCTCTCCAGTCTATTTTCCTGTTGAGGATTAGTACCAGGCTGCCTTGAAGCTCCTCCTCCTGCTCCCTATCAAGGTCCAAAGGAACAGTTTCAGGTTTGCATCGATGGGTCTTCTTTACTTTGGCTGAAATCTGGAGAGAGACAAACTGAATTAACATAAATAAACCAATATACAACATGGACACATGTGAGAAAGATAAACTTGTGAGGCCAACCAATACAGGAATCTCAAGGGTTTCCCCTCTGTACTGTCTAAACGTTCTGAACGCTCACTAAACTGCACATCACCAAACGCAGACATCGCAAACGCACACTTTAAGCACTTATTTTTCCTTTTTTTAATCATCATTTTATTCTTTTAACTATCAGGGTCTTCATCTGTGTATTTCCTGCTCCATGGCCTTACTGCCAATCTCTCCAATGTTCACTGGCTTTCTTTTTCTGCAGCCCTCTAACCCAACTCTCCAGCTCTACTTTGCCTTTCTTAACAGGGCAGAAGATGTAACGTCCCTTTTTGACCTCATTCTGAACCAATGACAAACAAATAGAAAATGAAGAATAATACACAACACATCAGCAAATCGGAGTACCAACTAGAAAAGCACTCGGAGAGCAAAGACCTCCACCAGCATCACAGTCCTCTCCCATATTGTGATTTTCACCATAAATATTACTCCTACCTTTATTTCATCTAAATATTCAGATTCCTTGACCATGAAAACATACCATTATCAACTGGATTCATAATGATATCTATTTTAGTTCTGTAGTTATTCACTAAGATCACATTTTTCATCACAGTGGATTGTTGGCTTGTTTAGATTTCTGTTGTGCTGATGTTGGCTTTTGTCCTTAAGGCTGGGGTTGGCAATTTAGGAAAACTAGCATGAATTTGAAGGTAGCATCTCCTCAGGGCTCCGCCTGGCCCCTCCCCCAGGCCTTAAATCTGCCTGTTATTAACTCATATACCATGGTCTAAGAGAATACTTGATTCTGATTGGCTGCAGGGTGTCCGTTAAAGTGTTGTCCGTAACAAAATTCCGGTCAAGTACCCTGATTGCTCCAAATTATTGTTCTAGCTCAAATGCTAGATGGTAACCATGGCAACAGAAATTCAGGCAGTGTTTACACGGCTCAGTTTTGAGCCTAAAACAAAGACTTTTCATTGGTTTTCTCTCTCTCAGTCATCCTCAGACGAGCTTCCATCGGAGTCTCCAATCCTTCCTGTTCTCCATACACCCAGCCAGCTTTGAGGAGCCTTCAGCTCCCGCATCCTTCTTCAGGACATCCACACATCTCATCCTCCAAGCTTCTACCGTCTCGCTGAGCCTCAGCAGGTCTTTGTTGGAAATGTGGATGTTCTGGTTCAGAACAGCTTGAAGCATTCTGGTGTGGCACCCATCCAGGGACTTCTGCAGGGTGGGTGTCAGGGTCCAGCTTTCGCAGCCATACAGGACGACAGACTCTACAGTGGCGTGGAATAGGCCAAGCTTTATGTGTCGAGGGAGATTTGAGCTCCACACTCTTGACATACCGTTCAGGGCCCTCCATGCTAGTGCCTTCCTGATCTTAAGGTCCTGTTCTGTGGAGTTTACCCAGGACCCCAAGTACTTGAAGTCATTGACCTCTCGCAGAGCGTTGCCGTCTGATGTTGTAATAGGCAGATGGTTCGTGCGGATGTTATAGGTCATTACCTCAGTCTTCTTTGCGTTTAGTCTGAGGCCAACCTTAGCACATTCCACCTCCACTCTGTTCAGGAGTTCCTGTGCTTGCTTCATGCAGTCAGATATCAGTCAGATGTCGTCTGCATAGTCTAGGTCTGCCAGGGCTACAGCAGGGCTTCTGCTGGACCTCCTTGGTGTAATTGTGAAGCCAAGCTCCTGCTCCCGTCCGTTGATGGCTGTCCTGAGCGTGTAGTCCAGAGTTATAATAAAGAGGAAGGGGGCAAGAGTGTCTCCCTGCTGTACCCCTGCAAGGATTCCGAACTCTACCTGATGCCATCTGGGGTTTCCACCTTGTCTCTTGTGCTCTTGTACATGGCCTCTATGGCTCGGGGTAGATTCGGGGGGACTCCGTAGGCTTTAAGGATTTTCAGCATAATGCCTCTGTCTATTGAATTAAATGCCTTTTTGAAGTCAATGAAACACAGCACTGCTGTCAAGTTGTTCTTCTTCACCTTCTCGATGATTCTCCTCAAGGCCAGGATCTGGCCTACGGTGGTCCTTCCCTTTCTGAAGCCATTTTGGCCTCTCGTTTTGGCCTCTCGTTTATCTGGGAACTGTATCTGTAATCAGCAAACTTTATAAATCAGGCTCCAGGGTGAAGAGTTTTCTCCTCCATGAAACTCTGTGTAAACCACAGTTAGAGCGTTTCAGGGTGAAACAGACGTCACCATATGGTCAGTACTCTTTCACATGAAGGCTGTGCACACATACCAGGAACAACAACAGCTTCATCATCTACTGCAGCGGTTGGCAACTAATGGCCTGCGGGCCAAAACTGGCCCGTCTCCAATAATATCTGGCCCGCGATATGAAATTGAAAATCTGATTTAAAAGGGGCAGGGACATGCTGGCCTTTGGGGAAACCGGGAGAGCACACCTGGACAGCCAGCGACGGCAGAGCGTGCCACTGAACATATCAATCAGCAGCCGCCCCCAGTCGAACAAACACAAGCCACCGTGATCGCGAACATCACGGATGTGCAGCGGACAAAATTAGACGGTTGGCGGCTGCAGCGGGGTGGCTTGAGTAAGTCCGACTGGGGGAGGCTGAAAATATCAATCAGCACCAATATCATCCCCTGACCCCCCGCTCTGATGAACGATATTCATCCGGTCTGGTCCAAAAAATTCCTGGACTGATTTTCAGCCCCAGCACGTCCCTGAAAAGGACAGTTAAAAAAAAAAAGTACGATTATTTAGCTGCTATCACAAAAAGCAACAATCATAGCCCAATCTTGAAAATCTATTTTTATAAATCTTTATTACAGTTGAGCTCAAAGAATGGGTTATTTCAAAATGGAAATTAATCACATTTTTATTAAGTGTGTGGAGAAAAATATAGTTGGCTATGGCACATTTATGATGACTTAAAGACAGTCTGTGTAACACGTCGTTGATTAAAGACAGCAGCTTTATTATCACCGGGTTACTATAAGCAGTTTTATAACGCAGCCACAGTGGAGCTAAAGCAGTAATAACACACTAACAGTCTGAGAAATAAAGTTTCTCTATTTAAAATAAATCTCTTTAATTAGACTACATTTTGTATTCACACGATAAAAGTAGCCTATAGATAAGGGGAAAGGTTTTTTTGAATAGAGAGAGAGAGAAAGAAAACATGTTTCTGATTGATGTGATGTTTTGGCCCACCATTCAGTTGCTTGGAAAAATTTTAGCCCAAGGCCAAACTTACCTGCCGACCTCTGATCTACAGAGTAACATGTGAGCTGCTTTCCGTGCTCGCTTTCTTATCCACACAGATTTGTTCTCCAGAAAAGAAACTCCTGCGTGTTTGTATGTCCACTCTCCATTGTTGTTTGTTAAAGTTTTTCTTCTTTGTAGATGTCCTACTGGACTAGCATGCACACTACAGCGGTTTCATTTGTTTCCAGCATCTCCGTCTGAATACAGGTTGAGTTTGAATATGCAAAAGAAAAAATCTTTCAGGTGACAGTGTCTGCGTGTAAACAGGGCCTCCTATGCTGTTACACATTATTTCTAGTGCTGCCAGGAGATTTAAAAAAAAACTGATTTAAATCTAATTCATCTATTTATTATTCTCACTTAACAAATTGCTGAAAAAGCGTCAACTTCAGGTATTTTCATTGCAATTCATTAGATTATTATGAGACTGTTCTCCACATCCAGCTGTGTTTGGCTTGGTGTGGTAGGAAGGGAATCATGAGCTGACCATGACACATTCAGCATCCAGAGAGACGAGGATGGCTTGAATATATCATCCTAGTGCATAATCCTGATACTCAAAATCATAAAGACCTAAACGACCAAAACAAGCAAAATCTAAGAGGTTTAATGTTCACATGGCGGGATCCCCAGTGTCCAGTAAAAAAGTGTCAAGAAATAGGCTATGTCAATAAATGTGCCCCTGATGGAAAATCTTTTTATCTGCAACCCGAGGGGCTCTGTGACAGAGCAGCACCGTCACTGGCTTCACCCACCCACCATGAAAGAGAGAGAGAGAGAGATGAGAATGGAGCTACATTTTGTCGTCTCGCAATGTCCGAAACAGCAGTGCACAGGGTCCACAAATGTTGAATCACGGCCCACATTGATGGACATGCCAGCATCTCTATCAAATTTCACAATCAACAGCAATGCTGCATTTTATTTTAAACAGTTCATCACCTGTCTATCTATCCTGCTTACCTTTCTGACTTGCTTGCTAGTGTCACGGCTGACTCAAACACCAAACATAATAATGGTCACAACACAAAAGTTAAAGTTCTTAGTTTCTTTTTATTGAAAACTTTTAACCAAAAATACCTGGAGCATTAATGGAGGTGCTGCTGCTGTGGAGTTGGGAGAGAGGTTAATCAGGAGGCCTTTCCTAAATTGACTCAGCCTGATGGTCTGTAGGTGCTGACACACAGGTGAGTAATAAAGAAAAGAAACACTAGAGGGAGCCCTAACTAAAAAAAAGGAAAACTACAGTACTGTAACACTTGATACAGGATGAACTGTGGATAATATTTATTAAAATGATATAGGATAGACTTACTTGCTTGGTGCTCATTTAATGATTGGAGTGGATATTACCTGCAATAAAAACAATGTAGTAAAGAGACACTGAGTAACAGTGTCATGACTTGGCTCAGGTGGTCACAACAAAAGAGGGAGACAACACCATGGCAAAGTTTTAACAAAATCTTTATTTTTCAAATCAAACCAAATTAAACAGTCAAATCAAATGAATCTTTAATTAAACCAGGCAAAGCAAACCTAAACCAAATAAGGCCAAATCAAATGTTCAAATTAGACAGTTTACTGTTAACTGAAATAAACCAAATTAAACAATCAGAAAAGCCAAATTAGACCAAATTAAACCAAATGACTCAAAGTTACTTCAAATAAGATCAAATCATATATTTAAAGCAAGTAGTGTGATAATCAGTAAAGTCAGTTGTGTAGAGTGTGCATGAGTGAAGTGTGTGTGTGTGTGTGTGTGTGTGTGTGTGTGTGTGTGTGTGTGTGTGTGTGTGTGTGTGTGTGTGTGTGTGTGTGTGTGTGTGTGTACATGTAAAAAGTAAACTAAACTAAACCTAATCTAACATAACTAAACTCAAAGGTGGTATACCTGTGTGGAGGTCAGATCAGAGAGAGTGAGCTGTGCGACTGCAGGAGCTTTAGTAACCTCCTCACTCTAAGCACAGGTGTCTGACATTACTCCAACCAAGGTGCTGCACTCACAGGCACAGACTCAGGCTGACAACACCAAACATCTCATGATGTCCTGACATCACAACAGACACACTGAGAAACAAACACACTTATCCACGTTTCCTTAACCAATCTACGTTTCCTTTCCTATCCACTTTTCCTATCACCTTTTCTTTCCTATCTACGAATCCTTTCAAATCCACTTTTCCTTTCCAATCCACGTTTCCTTTCCTATCCACATATCCTTTCCTATCCACATTTCCTTTCCTTTCCACGTTTCCTTTCCTATCCACTTTTCCTTTCCTATCCATGTTTCCTTTCCTATCCACGTTTCCTTAACCAATCCACTTTTCTTTTTCGATCCACTTGTCCTTTCCTATCCACATTTCCTTTCCTATCCATGTTTCCTTTCTTATCCATGTTTCCTCTCCAATCCACTTTTCCTTTCGAATCCACATTTCCTTTCCTATCCACATTAACTTTCCTATCCGCGTTTCCTTTCCTTTACACTTTTCCTTTCCTATCCACTTTTCCTTTCCTATCCACTTTTCCCTTATCAATCCACTTTTCTTTTCCAATCAACTTTTCCTTTCCTATCCAGGTTTCCTTAACCAGTCCACTTTTCCTTAACCAGTCCACTTTTCCTTTCCTATCCACGTATCCTTTCCTTTCCATGTTTCCTTTCCTATCCACTTTTCCTTTCCTATCAAGGTCTCTTTCCTATCCACGTGTCCGTTCCTATCCACTTTTCCTTTCCTTTGCTTGTTGCCTTAACCATTACATTTTTCCTGTCCTATCCATGTTTTTCTTTCCTGTCCACGTTTCCTTAACTGTCTACTTTTCCTTTCCTATCCACGTTTCCTTTCCTATCCACGTTTTCTTAACCAACCCAAGTTTCCTTAACCAATCCATGTTTTCTTAACCAATATATTTTTACTTTCCTATATACGTTTTCTTTTCAAGTCCACATTTCCTCACCTATCCACGTTTCCTTTCCTTTCCACATTTCCTCACCTATCCAGGTTTCCTTAACCAATCCATGTTTCCTTTCCTATCCCTGTTTTTTCTTTGACCAATCCATGTTTCCTTTCCTATCCACGTTTCCTTAGCCAATCCACATTTCCTCACCTATCCAAGTTTCCTTAACCAATCCACGTTTCCTCACCTATCCACGTTTCCTTAACCAATCCATGTTTCCTTTCCTATCCACGTTTCCTTTTCCAATCCATGTTTCCTTTCCTATCCACGTTTCCTTTTCCAATCCACATTTCCTCACCTATCCAAGTTTCCTTAACCAATCCATGTTTCCTTTCCTATCCACGTTTCCTTAACCAATCCATGTTTCCTTTCCTATCCACGTTTCCTTTTCAAATCCACATTTCCTCACCTATCCAAGTTTCCTTAACCAATCCATGTTTCCTTTCCTATCCCTGTTTCCTTAACCAATCCATGTTTCCATTTCCAATCAATATTTCCTCACCTATCCAAGTTTCCTTAACCAATCCACGTTTCCTTTCCTATCCACGTTTCCTTTCCTATCCACATTTCCTAACCTACTGAGTAACAGACACACTGACAAACAAACACACATCTATTCAAAAAAAAAAAAAAAAAAAGAATGTCACTTAAAATAAGCGGACTTTGCAATCCTGGCTCTTTGTATGCTCCATGTGCGTGACTGTTTCTGGGAGCGTGCACGATAACCAGAAAATGAGAAAGTGGACAAACTGTCTCCTGCAGTCATGTTTTACTTTATAAGGAGCTGGAAGACAATCAGGGAGACTCACAGAAGAGCCCCAGGGAAAGAACTATCACCTTTTCTTTCCTATCCACGAATCCTTTCGAATCCACTGAAACGTGGATAGGAAAGGAAAGCTGGATAGAGAAGGAAAAGTGGATTGGTTAAGGAAATGTGGATAGGAAAGAAAAGTGGATAGGAAAGAAAAGTGGATAGGAAAGGAAACATGGATAGGAAAGGTAACGTGGATAGGAAAGGAAAGTGGATAGGAAAGGACAAGTAGACAGTTAAGGAAACGTGAACAGGAAAGAAAACAAGGAGAGAAAAGGAAAAGTGTACTGGTTAAGGCAACAAGCAAAGGAAAGGAAAAGTATATTGTTTAAGGAAACGTGGATTGGTTGAGGAAACCTGGATAGGAAAGGAAAAGTGGATAGGAAAGGAAACATGGAAAAGAAAGGATACCTGGATAGGAAAGGAAAAGTGGATATCCACTTTTCCTTAACCAATCAACTTTTCCTATCCAATCCAAGTTTCCTTTCCTTTCCACATTTCCTAACCTACTGAGTAACAGACACACTGACAAACAAACACACATCTATTCAAAAAAAAAAAAAAAGAATGTCACTTAAAATAAGCGGACTTTGCAATCCTGGCTCTTTGTATGCTCCATGTGCGTGACTGTATCTGGGAGCGTGCACGATAACCAGAAAATGAGAAAGTGGACAAACTGTCTCCTGCAGTCATGTTTTACTTTATAAGGAGCTGGAAGACAATCAGGGAGACTCACAGAAGAGCCCCAGGGAAAGAACTATCACCTTTTCTTTCCTATCCACGAATCCTTTCGAATCCACTGAAACGTGGATAGGAAAAGAAACATGGATAGGAAAGGAAACGTGGATAGGAAAGGAAAGTGGATAGGAAAGGACTAATAGACGGTTAAGGAAATGTGAACAGGAAAGAAAACAAGGATAGAAAAGGAAATGTGTACTGGTTAAGGTAAAAAGCAAAGGAAAGGAAAAGTATATTGGTTAAGGAAACGTGGATTGGTTGAGGAAACCTGGATAGGAAAGGAAAAGTGGATAGGAAAGGAAACATGGAAAAGAAAGGAAACGTGGATAGGAAAGGAAACGTGGATATCCACTTTTCCTTAACCAATCCACTTTTCCTTTCCAATCCACGTTTCCTTTCCTACCCACGTTTCCTTTCCTATCCACATTTCCTTAGCCAATCCACGTTTCCTTAACCAATATACTTTTCCTTTCCTATCCACGTTTCCTTTTCAAATCCACATTTCCTCACCTATCCACGTTTCCTTTCCTTTCCACATTTCCTCACCTATCCACATTTTCTTAACCATTCCACGTTTCCATTCCTATCCCTGTTTCCTTGACCAATCCATGTTTCCTTTACTATTTAGTTTCCTTTTCCAATCTACATTTCCTCACCTATCCAAGTTTCCTTAACCAATCCACGTTTCCTTAACCAATCCACGTTTCCTTTCCTATCCACATTTCCTAACCCACTGAGTAACAGACACACTGACAAACAAACACACATCTATTCAAAAAAAAAAAAAAAAAAGAATGTCACTTAAAATAAGCGGACCTGGCAATCCTGGCTCTTTGTATGCTCCATGTGCGTGACTGTATCTGGGAGCGTGCACGATAACCAGAAAATGAGAAAGTGGACAAACTGTCTCCTGCAGTCATGTTTTACTTTATAAGGAGCTGGAAGACAATCAGGGAGACTCACAGAAGAGCCCCAGGGAAAAAACTATCACCTTTTCTTTCCTATCCACGAATCCTTTCGAATCCACTGAAACGTGGATAGGAAAGGAAAGCTGGATAGAGAAGGAAAAGTGGATTGGTTAAGGAAATGTGGATAGGAAAGAAAAGTGGATAGGAAAGGAAAGTGGATAGGAAAGGACAAGTAGACGGTTAAGGAAACGTGAACAGGAAAGAAAACAAGGATAGAAAAGGAAATGTGTACTGGTTAAGGTAACAAGCAAAGGAAAGGAAAAGTATATTGGTTAAGGAAACCTGGATTGGTTGAGGAAACCTGGATAGGAAAGGAAAAGTGGATAGGAAAGGAAACATGGAAAAGAAAGGATACGTGGATAGGAAAGGAAACGTGGATATCCACTTTTCCTTAACCAATCCACTTTTCCTTTCCAATCCACGTTTCCTTTCCTACCCACGTCTCCTTTCCTATCCACATTTCCTTAGCCAATCCACGTTTCCTTAACCAATATACTTTTCCTTTCCTATCCACGTTTCCTTTTCAAATCCACATTTCCTCACCTATCCACGTTTCCTTTCCTTTCCACATTTCCTCACCCCTATCCACATTTTCTTAACCATTCCACGTTTCCTTTCCTATCCCTGTTTCCTTGACCAATCCATGTTTCCTTTCCTATCCACGTTTCCTTTTCCAGTCCACATTTCCTCACCTGTCCAAGTTTCCTTAACCAAGCCACGTTTCCTCACCTATCCACGTTTCCTTAACCAATCCATGTTTCCTTTCCTATCCACGTTTCCTTTTCCAATCCACATTTCCTCACCTATCCAAGTTTCCTTAACCAATCCACGTTTTCTCACCTATCCACGTTTCCCTAACCAATCCATGTTTCCTTTCCTATCCACGTTTCCTTAACCAATTCACGTTTCTTCACCTATCCACATTTCCTTAACCAATCCATGTTTCCTTTACTATTTAGTTCCCTTTTCCAATCCACATTTCCTCACCTATCCAATTTCCTTAACCAATCCACGTTTCCATTCCTATCCACGTTTCCTTTCCTTTCCACATTTCCTAACCTACTGAGTAACAGACACACTGACAAACAAACACACATCTATTCAAAAAAAAAAAAAAAGAATGTCACTTAAAATAAGCGGACTTTGCAATCCTGGCTCTTTGTATGCTCCATGTGCGTGACTGTATCTGGGAGCGTGCACGATAACCAGAAAATGAGAAAGTGGACAAACTGTCTCCTGCAGTCATGTTTTACTTTATAAGGGGCTGGAAGACAATCAGGGAGACTCACAGAAGAGCCCCAGGGAAAAAAACTTCATGTTTAAAACAAGCCCAAAAAATATGCGACCTGTGGCCATGACTCACAAGATTGGCGGCTCTTAGAAGCTTATAATGAGCTGACTCGGCAACGCTGCTCTTGGGTGTAACATGTTCTCTTTAAATGTGAACATGTCCAAAACCAAGGAGATGATTGTAAATTTTAGGAAGAATCGTGCAGTCTTCTCTCCTGTAGTCATTAACCACCAGTCTGTATCTCATGACGGTGCTGGACCACAGGCTGACGTTCGAGTCTCAGGTGGATGCTAGTTAGTTAGTTAGTTAGTTAGTGATTTATTTCATTCATATATCTGAAATAAAACACTTCATACAAGTATATAAGTATATAATTAAATGAAAAGGAACAGAAAGAACAATCTTATATTATCTGCCCTTTTTAGCCAATTAGAATATTTCAAAAACAACAAAACAACAACAACACAATGATCATCATAATTTGTAACAATAATGATAAAACAAAACAGCCGTCATCAACACTGCTTGGCTCCAAATGAGTTGCGAAAAACACAAGTTACAGGTTGCCTGGAATGCAGTGTTAGTGCCAACAGGGTGTGCCATGATCAGGACATACAGAAGTGCCAACAGCATGTGCCATGATCAAGAAGTCATTCAGTTCATTTTCAGTCCTCAGATCTGATCACCAGACAGAAAGGTAAGACCGTTTATGTCTGTTCTCATCAACTTATAGAAGTCTTTAGTATCAGGGCTGCTATATTTTGATTTATTCTGTTTAATAAGTACAGGCTAATGCGTCTTTATTTATACTGTCTTAGCAGATTCAAATCAAACCCCATTCAAAAATATTAACACTAAAAGTTAATTTCAGACTGTCAAGATCATTTTAATTGTACACATTACATTATTGGCAACTCTAGACTTTAGGGATTTGATGCAGAATTGGTTAAAATTCTCAAAATAAATCAAAGTAAAAGTGACAATAGTTATTGTGCCTATAAGTGTAAGTTTTATTAATTTTTATTAATATAGCTTTATTTTCTTCACTTTGGCTCAGACCTTAATAAAGGCCCACAGCTTTGATAACCAGCTCTAGGATTGTTAAAGGTAAGGACATCACTCTCTAACCCTTTTACTCTGGTTTACTGTTTTTTCTTGTTACTATTTTTTATTCTTAACTATTTTTTACTGTTTCTTGTTCTTGTTTCCTCCTCCTTTGAGCCATCCCCTTGTATCTTTAAGTATTCAACACTTCCAGACCTCATTTTAAGCTTTTTTTAAGTAACTGTAAAAAACATTAATAAAGATAAAAGTCTAAATTTTCTTTCTCAATGAACTAAAAACTATTGGAATGTACCAACATTTTCAGGGTAAATACTTGTGACTTCTTTTCTCTTTAAGCTTTTTATTTGTAGATCTTATTTAATGAGTGGTGTTTGAAGGTTAAAACCTAAATGGTGGATCAACAACATAGTTGACAGAGTGATCACTGTTTTATTTAAAAAAAACTTTAAATCAACAGCCCAACTGAACAAAACATGAGCGTCATGCTGAATACCTCCTGTCAGCACGTTCATTTACAAAGATCATCAGTGATCAGGCTGCCATGAGCATCGAGCTCAGAACGCAGAACACAAACAGAGTAATAAAAGGGTTTTCAAGTCATGGCAGATTTTGGTACAAAGAATCATTCAGACAGACAACAGGATCCAAAGCAAGACGCAGAAACAATTAGAGTGAGATACAGCAAGACAAACTATGATGATGAGTGCTGGTCTGTAAGGTACAGGGAACAAGTGATGGACAGTGAGAGAAACAGGAGGAACAACACAAAGACATTTATGTGATTGTGAAAAAGGCAGTGCATTGGAGAGCAAAGGCAGCTTTTGGATAAAAATCAAATCACTTTAAATTGTAATAATGATAGTTTGAATTTATAATAATAAATTAAAACTTTAATTTGTAATATGGATAACTGCTTTAATTTCTAAATATAGACATATGCTTTAATTTATAACAATGGATAACTGCCTATAGGTTATAATATGGATAAATGCTTTTGTTCAAAATTATGATGTAACACTGGAATTTAAAACCTCCTGCTCAGGAAACTTCAATGGCAGCCCCGCCCACTCCAGAGCAGTATCCTCCAGGTTTGCAGAAATTCATGGACAGAAATGTGGTGGATCAGGTGGAGGTTCTGACCCGTGGGCAGTGGGAAAATGAGAAGTGGTTTGCCTGGAGGAGGAACCGGATCACGGCCTCCATGGCTCACAGGGTGGCTCACTGGCAAATGGTCAATGGTGGGAACGCACCTCCACCCATAGACCTCCTGAGAAAAATTACAGGTAAAGATTTTGAAGCTTTGACTTTGGATCACACATGACATGTCAGATGGACTCTTGAGTATTTCACAGTTCCATCTGTAAAGAGCCCACAGAAAGTGTTTGGGAAGAGCAGAGCCTTTCAGAAGCATATCCCACTGATGACCTGATAATCATTCTGTCAAACATTTGTTACTGTCATGTGTGTGTGTATGTATATGTATATCTCTCTCTCTCTCTCTCTCTCTCTCTCTCCATATACATATACATATATATATAGATATATATATATATATCTATCTATATATATACATATATATATATTTATATATATATATATACACATATATGTATATATGTATATATATATATATATATATATATATATATATATATATATATATCTATATATATATACATATATAATATATATGTGTGCATATATATATGTATATGTGTATATACATATATCTATATATGTATATACATATACATATATATGTATATATATACATATACATATATATGTATATATATATATATATACATTACATGATTTCTTTTCATGGGACAGCGGTGAGGTCATGACACTTTGATACAGTGTACAGTAGTGAGTGGGCAGCTTGTTCAACAGTTTAAATTCACTGTCCCCTCAAAACAACTCCACACACAGACATTAATGTCTAAACTACTGGCAACAAAAGTGAGTACACCCCTAAGTGAAAGTGTCCAAATTTGCACTAAGTGTCAGTATTTTGTGTGGTCACCATTTTTTTTCAGCACTGCCTTAACCCTCTTGGGGAGGGAGTTCACCAGAGATTCACATTTTGCCACTGGAATCCTTTTCCACTTACTAATGAACACATGATGGAGCTGGTGGATGTTAGAGACCTTGCGCTTCTCAATTTGTATGAGCTGCACTACATGAATACATTTTGATTGATTGAACATTTAAGTCAACAACAAAATCAGCCGCACACCATGAACAGAGTTCAGGTTTCTGAGGTCTTTTCATCTGAGCTCATCACTGGATCATCTCTTCTTCAGACAGTCGTTTAACAAACTGACAGAGATCACTGAGAAACTGTCAGAGATATCCCAGAGATGGAGTTTGTGAACATTTAGAGGCAGAAATGTCCTCTGAAGATAAATTAAAATAAGAATAAACATAATCTGAGACAATAAGGAGACAAAATAAGTTTCTCAGTGATCACTGTCAGTTTGGGCTGGTTTATGGTCTCTCATTATTTAAACAATGGTGGTCTATGGAAGGTCTAACCCACCCTGCCCCTAAACCCCTCAGAGGACTGTAAAGGTGTGCAGCACAGAAGAAGAGCTGATCCAGAGAGGAGCAGAGATAAAAACATCATCCTCATCACGGCTGATTCATGAAGGAGATTAACGCTTTTATTTATTCCATGATTCAGTTGCAGGTAAAAGGTCAGGGGTCAAGACCCGCGCCATGAGATGGGGCATCGAGAAGGAGCATAAGGCAAAGGACAGGTACCAGGTGAGGCCATGATCCATGCAGAGGTCAGAATAAAGGAGAAGTTTTCGTGATTATTAACACCATGTCAGTGGATGATGATGATGATGTTCCCCTGCAGGAGGAGAAGAACAAGAAGCTGAAACGTGCCGTCTCCGTTCAGAACTGCGGTTTGTTCATCGACCCTCAGAGAACCTGGTTGGGTGCGAGTCCTGATGGCATCGTAACAGACAGCAAGACTGGCCAACAGCTCTGCCTGGAGGTGATGTGTCCCTACGACTACAGGGACAGCTGGGTGGAGGACGCCTGCAGGGAGGACAATGACTTCTGTCTCGAGATGAAGGAGAGGAACAAAAAGGTACAGAATCACCTGTGAACCTTTGCAGTGTGTCCTCTCCTGTCCCCCTCATGATGTCCTCAAACATCCTCTTGTGTCGTCATGTCCTTGACTCCCGGTCCAAGTGTCCCTCTCCTGCTGTTAAATGTCCTTTAATGCCTCCATCATGTTGTCCTCATCAAGGCTTGTTTCATGTCCAAGTTGAGCTTCTCCTGCTTTCATCCTTCTCATCCCCTCGTCTCAGTCGTCTCCCCTTTTGTCCTCACTGGGTTTCCTTTGTCTCTCTGTCCTGCTGGTCCTGACCTCACTTCTTCGTCCCTGTCCCTGATTTCTGTCCCACAGTCCTACCGTCTGAAGACGACCCACCCTTACTTCACACAGGTTCAGTGTCAGATGGCGGTGACAGGCCTGCAGGAGGCTGACTTTGTCGTCTACACCAATAAAGACACGGTCATCGTCCCTGTGAGATTTGACCCTGACCTGTGGGAGGACACGGTGTCCAAACTGGAGGAGTTTTACCGAGACGCCGTCCTGCCTCACCTCAATGAGCAGCAGCAGGAGGAGGCAGCAACTGTCCTCTCAGAGCAGTAAAGCCACTCTTTCAAGCAAAAACAAGAGATTACAACAGTTTTAACTTTGATAAGGGTAACAAATAACAAATAAGAAATACCAGCACCCCTAAAATCAGCTCTATGCTTTAATTTTAACAACATGAAACATTCATTCTTCTAGGCTACTTCTAGACTATGACAATAAAGAAACCATACACACACACACACACACACACACACACACACACACACACACACACACACATATATATATATATATATATATATATATATATATATATATATATATATATATATGTATATATATATATTTATACACAGTATATATATATATACAGTATATACAGTATATATATCTACTGTATATACAAATATATATTTATTTACCACTCCACCGCGCTAAATTCATATTTACATTTACATCAGTTTAACATGAACATGTACATGAACGAAAAAGAAAACTGTCACATCTTCTTAGGCCCTGAATGATTGGAGTTTTTAATTGTTATATTGCGGCCACTTTGTGTTCATAAATAATGTTTTTATTGAGCTAAAAGTACTTAAACCCTCCTCTCTGCACATTTATATAGAAAAAAATGTAAAGGCCTGAGATGACAATGTACAATTTTCTCGTCTCATTTAAGCTTGGTTGGATCAGGAACTACAAACGTCATAAACATGCTTTTGGTTAATGTGCATTATAATCTGCCTAATATGTGTCAATGAGCATCTCTGTCACCTTCTGATTTTTTAAATGTATTATTGTCCATGTTTGCTGTTTGTAAATGTATGTATGGTCTGGGTAGACTGCAAACACTGAATTGCCCTTTGTGATCAATAAAGTTGTCTAATCTAATCTAATGTAAAATGTGTTTTACTGAACAGATCTGTTTGCTGTAGCAGCCTCACAGTTACAGACACAAACACAAACAACACAGATAAATCAGGACAGACAACAGATGGAAAACCTGGAAGAACTGCTCCATGATAGTGTTCAATATTACCAGTGATATCAATATGACCAGCTTAGAATTCTCCTAAATGATGAGTGGGATATTTCTTTCTACAGTGAAGAAAATCAAACAACAGAGATATAAGAGACACTGAAATTAAGTACCTGCTCACATATGAGAGAACATCAGGCCTACACATCGGCAACTTTGTGTGAAATGTGGATATACTCATTACAATGACTCTCAAGAATTTGTTACTTACACTTTAACACTTTCTCTTGCACCATCGTGTTTACATTTCACACATGTGGGCAGCTGATGTTTTATAGCCGCCTGCTGATCAGGGGTGTATTTAGCCATAGGGAGGGCCAAGGCAAACCCAGTCATTGGGGCCCTTTATATCCCTGTAATGTGCTGATACATATATTCAAGTACTTTTATTATTTTTTCCAACTTATGGGATTGGTGCAGAGAAAAAATAAACAAGGAAATCACAGATATCAAACAAAGGTCGTCTCCAGACTGTAATAAACCTTAACTGTGAAAAATAATGTCTCCTTAAAAAACAGTATGTTGGAGCAAAGTTCCCATCCCTACTCAGATAACTCATTCAGTCTGACTCATTCACAAGACTCATTTGACAAGAGACAAAATAGATGGACAGGCAATTGTCAGAAGTATTGACAAGAGGGGGAAAAGAAGAAAGGGAGGGTATCCATAAAAATAACAAAATAACTGAAATTAAATTAGATTGAATAATACTATCAAAAGTAAACAGGGTCAATAAATCAGTATTTCATTGGTTTTCAGCATGCTGATATATTTTTATTATTATTTTAATGTTGTACCAGGGATTTAGTTCAACTTTGACTATGGCGAGTGTGTTGAGTCCTGCTGTTGAAATCTGTTACAGTTATCTGGCAGCTTAAGTTACAAGTTACATCCCCATGTTTATATGTCCTCCAATCCAGAGAATATTTATGACCAAAAACAGATTTTGAATCTAAATGTTTATGATTACAGAGCCCCTGAAGGGACATCGACAAAAATAAATAAGAAGTTTATCGTGCACACGCAAAATTATCCAGTGCATGGGCCTTCAGCTTTTTATACTGAGTATCATATAGTTTGAAAGGTTATGAATTAAAGTATTTTACAGGATATCATGATTGATAATAAAGAATATGACATTAAATGTATGAGGTCTATTGACAAAATGATTATAAAATATGGATGTTGATCTCCTCTACAGACTACAGACTACAGCATGTGAATTAAGACTAAAATGATAATAACTGAATCAAAGAAAACTTTAATAATACATTTTTGTGAGATGTTTGGGGGCCCCTGGACATCTTGAGGCCCCAGGCAATTGCCTGTGTTTGCCTGATAGTAAGTCCGCCCCTGGTAAATATATATTACATGGACACCAGGGGTGAAAATCCCTTTTTAATGTTGTGGGGACAGTAAACAGTAAAATTTCACAGAGTAATTCTTAAAGGGGACATTAAAACAAATGTTATATTTTTGCTGTGTTGTTTTGATACTTTCTCAAATGTCATGTTGTTTTATTAAACAATAACTATAAGTCGTTGTTCCTTGTTAGTCCATATCCTAACAATCTACAGGTTTGTTTTTGCTCAACCAGCAATTCAAGGGTTTTATTGGTTAGAAGTTGTGAACTACACCATTTGTAAGCTAACAGACTTCTTATCTCACCAATAACCCGAGTCTTATCACCACAACAGCAGCTTTACAAGAACTGAGAGCTCAAAAAAAGTTCTCAAACTGAAAGAAAAACTTAATAGAATAACCAAAGTGCATTAAACTATTCTTCAAACATATGCTTTTAACTGTCAAAAAGAAAACCAGCAAATCTGAATATATTACAAAACTGAAATTCATAAAACTTTAAACTAAATGTCCAGTGTAAAATCACCTGACTTAAAAAAAATAATAATGTAAAAAGTGTTTTAATTGAAGGAAAATAAGGAGTGGAAATTAACAATCAGAAACTTGATGTGTTCAAGTGAAAATCTGAGTCCAAGTTATAACTACTGTCCTTTAAATCTGGAATAGAAGTAAAGTAAATAAATGCCTTAAGAGGATTCTAACAGTGTGATATTTGTGTCATATATGAGAGGATGAAAGCTCAGCATGTCACCTGTTAGAGAAAAACTCTGGACAATCACAGATTCATTACAAACTAAGATAAAAAGATGAGCTACATACAGTGCAAAAAGACTTTGAACAAAGGAGTTAATGTTTTGCTCGTGCTTGTTGAACAGGTGAAGTGATAAACAACTTATCAGCCATTCTGTGTTTTAATAATCTTACTTTGTCCGATCACCTCCACTGTGTCTCCCTGCCTCTGTGTGAAAAGCAGCAGAAACATTGTGAAGGGAGGGGGAAACAGGATTTTTTTCAGGGTACAACTTTTTGTAGGGGGGGACATGCCCCCTGCATTCCCCCCAGGATTTGCACCTATGATACACACCAGTGGCGGCTGCTGGTCAGTCAGGGAGGGGAAGCTCATTTTTTTTCTGGCCTACATCAAAAATGTATTTATTTATGTAAATGATCTGTGACCCTGTTGTACCAACTAGGTGTCTTTTCCAGGGATTTTATTCCCCAAAACCCACTTTTGACCAGACAACACATTTTATTTGTGACAGCACTGCCAGTGAACCAGCTCACCTTATCATACCAGGAATGCTGAAAAGACCTGTTTCTTTTCCCCACATTTTGCACTAAATCAACCTTAGGAGTTGATCTGCTCTGTTGTTTAACCCTAATTTTCTCTTCGTAAGGAAGACTATCAGATGGCCTCGCCAAAATCCGGCTGACAACATTCATACTATCTACCATGATGTGCAGCATGCTAGCAGCAGGAGCAGCTACGTGAGACTACTGTTTGACAGGCTGTGAGTGTGAGTGACAGGGAGAGAAGCTCCCCAGCTACAGCTGCTCGTTTGTGGAAAGAAAAACTGACAGGAGAGAATCTTCAAACACAACGCTAGTCGTTTTTAAGAAAGATAAAGTCGCTTGTGATCGATAAAGTCTCCGGATCAGTCCAGAACAACTGAATGTAAAACTCAGAAAATGCCCCGGTGAAGGGTGAGCCTTCAAGATCGCTGATTGGCTCATTTCACTGTCAATCATAAAGGGATTCGGCCTCAGACAGATCATCCAATCATCATGCAGAAGCCGAGCATCCCGGCCAGCCCACTGCCTCATAGATCCCCAGAGGGGGTCTATGAGGCAGTGGGCTGAGCGTCCGATGGGCGGGACAAAGCCCAGCGTTTATCCAATGACCGTCCAGTTTCCACAGTGGAACAACCCACTCTACGCTTCCCCATCGAAGTCAGAAGACGCTCAGCGTCCGACTGTGTTAAAGCACTGAGACACTGCAGGGATGAATGAGAAGGAAGTCGCTCCAGTTACCTGTGATAAGTAGCTGATTCTAAACAAAAGATGAAGGTATTCTAGCACATATTTAGTCAATGAAATGTACACACAGCAGGACATATCACCACTTTTTGGGGGACATTTTAGGGGAAGCTGAGCTTCCCTTGCAGTCTTTGAGCAATCGCCACTGATACACACACACGCATGTGAGAAAAATAAACTGGTGTGGCCAAATAATACAGAAATCTCAAGGGTTTCCTCTCCATACAGTCTAAATGTTCTGAATGCTTGCTAAAATGCATAATGCCGCACACATTAAGAATATTTTTTCTTGTTTTTTTAATCTTAGTTTTATTCTTTTAACTATTGGGACCTTAATCCGTGTGCATTTCCTGATTTACTGCCAGCAATGCGAACCAGACTCTGACACCGATCATACAGGGAGCAGATGGCCCATATCAGGAGGTCTGCTCCCCCGTACTCCAGGTGCACCCCCCCAGGGCTCTCGACTAACTTTTTGAGTTGGTTGCAATGGTGCACCTAAAAAATTTTTTAGGGTGCACCAGAACAAAAAGTAGGTGCACCCAAATTTTTCAGTGTCGCCTTTAACGCCATAGGGTCACCATTTTATCACTGTCCATAACTTTAATATCATGCTTGTCTTTATTTGAAGCAAAATTATCCATTTGGAGAAAAAAAGTGTTTAAAGTGCTTCACTGAATAAAATTTACAAATTCAAGCTAAAACATGAAGCAGAATAAAACATCTCCAAATAAAAGTGCTTGAAGTGCTTTACTGAACTGAAATGTAATATTTCAAACATCTCAAGTTCAATAAAATATTTCAAAATAATAAGAGCTAATGTGCTATATTGAGCTGAAAATGAAATAAATATCCATATTTTAACAACCAACAACTTAATATTTAACTGGATGGACTTACTCTCTAATAAATTTGAACCTAGAATAAGACTTCACACACTAAAGTCAATATGTACAAAACTGAAACTAAAGTTAATAACAAAAAACAATTCTCAAACTAATTTATGAAAGCGACTTTAAGGGCAGAGCATTATCATCTGTGACGAGCACAGAAGTCCAATAACAGAACACCGCTCAGGTTCAGATCGGGGGGGGGGCTTCCTCCCAATCACACCCCTCCAGGTCTCACTGTCACTGCTGATGTGAATGTTGAAATTCCTTTAAAAGCATGAGGGAGTCCCCAGAAGGGGCACCCCTTCTCCAGCACCCCTTCAAGGAATCCAAAAAGGTTGGATACTCTTAACTGCTGTTCCCCCACTACAAGAGACTACCACCTCATTCACCGGGGTAAACCCCAACGCACAGGCCTAGAGCCTAGGAGAGACCAGTAATGCCACCCCTGCCCAACACCTCTTGCCATCTGCAACTCCAAAATGGAAGAGAGTACAACCTCTCTCAAGAGGACTGGTTCCAGAGTCCAAGCCATGTGTCCAGATGATTCCAACTATATCCAGTTGGAACCGCTCAACCTCGTACACCAGCTCCAGCTCCCTCCCCACCAGAGAGGGGACATTCTCTAGAGCTTGCCGTTGCAGCCGCGGATCAGACCGCCAAGGTCCCCGTCTTCAGTTCCCGCCCAGGTCACAAGGCACCCAACCCTTATGGCCTCTCCCATGGGTGGTGAGTCCAACTGAGGCAGTGATCCGAAACAAATGTTTACATGTGAAATATGGGACAACTCCAGGATAGGTGGCAACCCAAAATAAAGACTCAGACTACGTATATGAGTGGCAAGTCACTTATTTGTGAGATGCATCACCCCCCTACTGATGAGGCAGAATGTGTCATAATAAGGGCAACAGTAGTGCCCACATGGTATCATGATCAGGAAAAACCTGAGTACCCACATGGTATCTTTGTCAGGAAGTCCCAGTTTTTCCTTAGAACAGTTCACCAAGACAGAAAGGTAAGACTGTTTGTTTGTTCTTCATAAATATAAGTGTTTTGTATCAGGGCTACTTGATCAATTAATAACACAAAAGAATGGTAATAATTAAGGGTGCACCGAACATTCGGTGGCAGAATATTTTCGGCCGAATAGTGCAAAAAAAGCCATATTCGGCCTTCGGTGGAGTGAGCTAATAACAAGGCCGAATAGTACAGTCCACTGCTCCAGACCTGATGTGTCGCCACACTCAATATTTTACATTCAAATATTGATTTACAATTCCATTCCGGATATTTATTCCCATATTTGATCGGTTATTCAAATACTGAATATAAAGTGACAGTCTTAAAGCAGTATTGTTGGTATTATTGGTCTATTGGTATATATCCATCAGTGTACATTCATATTTTTTTAATGCATGTTTTGTTTTGTTTGAGCAAAGGCTACTGGAATATTAAAAAATGTCATAACATTTAATAAACAATTGCTTTCTTTTAAAAACATGTCTAAAAATGTACTCTAAACTATTAATGCACTATCAAAAAATATAGTGAACTACTTTGCCGCCGCATTGGATATTCGGTTTGATATTCGGTGTTCGGCCCAGCATTTGTTTATTATTCGGCTTTGGCCACAAATTTTCATTTCGGTGCATCTCTAGTAATAATAATGATTATATATATTTGATTTATTCTGTTTTATGGCTAACAACTCTTTATTTATACTGTCTTAGCTGATTTCGACCAAAAACCAGTCAAAAATATAACGACTAAAAGTTAACTTCGGAAAGTCAAGACCATGTTGATTTTACACTTCATCATTATTTTAAGAATACATTCAATTATCATTCGTCCTGGAAGGATCATTCAGCCCTTGACTTGAGTTCTTCTTCTCTCAGTTTGAAACAAAACTTTAAATTTTACTTAAATCATCAACTTGGACTTTAGGATTTTGATGCAGAATTTGTTAAAATTCTCAAAATATTTACAAAGTAAAAGTGGTGATAGTTATTGTGCCCATAACTGAAAGATTTATTAATTCAGCCTAATTTTGAAAGAAGTTTGGGTTAGACCAGGCATCATGAAATGGTGGACTCTGGTTTGGATTCGGACCGAGTGATGGTTCTGTCTGAACCGTGACCAATCTCTAATAAATGGACAAGAACAGATTTTAACAGGGCGTTTTTTCCAACAGTCGCGGATGTACAGCGCGTGCTGCTACTTCAGCTAACACTAGAACGGCTGTGGTCTGATCACAGGACGGTCATGCCGTGAGTGCTCCTAAATATATGTTCTGTATTTTCTTTTCTTTTATTTAAGCTTTATTTAACCAGATAAAACCCATTGAGATCAGGATCTCATTTACAAGGGTGACCTGGCCAAGGGGTCAGCAGCACACGTCATAATTATACAAGTTCATGTTAAAAATGTCTGTTTCCTGAGGCTTACAAGATTGTTAAATGAAGCACTAATAAGGAACAACACATTTAGAGGAAGTCATTTACCCACCACCACTGTGTTTGCAGCATGAGCTGCAGCAACAAACAGGAGGCAGAGATGAATAAACTGCCTGTACAAAAACATGAGACCCTCGTCACCTGCAGGCTTTGCACCGACCTGTGTGGGAGATACTGATCAGGGCTGAGAGCTTTTGCGCTGTAGTGTCACTGCACTCTTCACGGGGCTGATCCTGAGTCGATCGAGTCGATCATTTGTTCGTGTTATTTTCATTGTTTCAGTTCTGCAGATTTTAGCACTAATTTGTTTCCAGAATGTTTCACATTTTGCAAGTTCCACTATCACTCTGAAACCTGTGGGGTAAAATATGTATCTTCTTATCACTTTCTACGTTGTACTGCAACAACACAAAAGTGGTTAAAGAAGTAATATGATTGAACTATTAAGAGTTTTTTCTTGTACTATGAAGATGTTAACTTCTTTACTAGAAGTGTAGTTCTTCATATGTTTTATGCTGTGGTCTCTCTTATTTAAGGAAAAATAAAAGGAAAATATTCAGTCAGTGCTCTGCTTACACTTGTTTTTCCTAAAAAGAGCCACCTTTTATTAAGCCAACTGTTTTCTGATGTGCAGGCCTTCAATTCTTGGCTGGGACCTCTTTAATTTAAGGGAAAAATTGTTATTTTGCTCTGTTTGCACTTTTTTATTTTTTTTATTTTAAGCTTTTCTGTTCTTAATTTGAAATAAAGGCCTTAACTTTCTTAGGACTATTCTTATTTTATGGTAAAGGAGAGGAGAGGCTTTAAAACACAAACTTGACTGCGGTTTGGACCTTTTATTGAAGGACATTTTATCAACTGGACCTCAGTGACTTTTAATTGAATACCCCTGACTGACATCATATTTGCCAATTAACCTTTTTGACTTAAACTGAACTGAAAGGAAGAGGATGGAAGCAGGACAGAATCTGGGCTAATACAAAAAAAAAACTACTTCACATTGTTTTGAAGGTTGCTGTTTCTCCACACACATGACAGTGTAGTCATCATGATTATAAGGAAATAGTAAATCAGTATACAATTAAAAAATTTGGATGAACATTTCTCAGCCCCAAAATACTCTGTGTGCTTTTGATGTAATATATTTTTTCTTATTTGTTTATTTGACAGGGGCCATCATGCAAGACAAGAAATGTCAAGCCAGAGTTAGCTATAAGCTAATTTATATCTGTGGTCCCTGGACTAACAAACTATATCTATGTTGGTGTTAGTAAATGAGGGAGGTGATCAATAAACATATAAAATACTCTTCACAAAAATCATCCCCATCCTCCACAGGCTGATCATAAACACACAACAGTAGACAGAAAACACCTGCAGCAGGTAGAGAGCAACAGTCAGTGGACTGTTGGCTCCACACTGACACTTGTTTTATTACCCTTTGAACAGTAAACATAATCTTTTCTAAATGATCTGTTAAAATGTATCCACCCCACCTTAAACAAGACTTTGTCCTGATGTGTTAGCTTTATAATGATACGTGCTCTTGGCATTCCCTGGTCACAGGACTTCAGCTGATTCAACACGTACGTCTCCACAGTGTTTAAGGTAAGAGACATTATTGGTCCGTGTATAAAGTATAATTCATTGTTGTTGCTCGGCTTGTAAATAGAAAACACTCGTTTTCGGGGGTATTCCCTATTTCACTGACGCATAGAGTGGAATGCAATTCGGCGCAACACTGGGCGCCAAGCGACCGCTTTTCCCTTTATCCAACTTGTACAATGAAAATTGAAAATAGGAAGTCCAGGGGCGGAAGTGCCTTCAAAGTAAAAGCATCGCGTTTCGAACGATGCGTGTTGTTTGAGACGACGAAGTTTAAGGAGAGGAAATGAACAATCACAGCAATTTCCTACACAATTAACATCATTCATAATTAATATACGGTGATATTTTGACTTCATTTTCACGATGGAGCCTCGCTGATTTTCACAATAAGGGCACTATGTTTTGATGACCCAAACGTCATGATAGGCGTGGAGTCATGTGGCGTATGTTGTCTCCCTACTACGGACTCATTCCCGACTGAATGTTTGAATGTCAGCAGTGTGCCCCGTCATTGACCTCGGAAGACACCCGACAAAGACAATAAAATGAGCTAACTGTAGCGGCTAATTACCTGCCGTGGTGTAAATAGTTTTTTTTCAGCTCATGGGAATTTTTTATCTCCTCCAAGTCTGTGTCGGTTGTTGACTGTCGAGATTTATGGTGGAGGTAAGTTCACTGGGCCCGCTGTCATCAGGCTGAGAAGTGTTTTATATCCCTGTCTTTCTTTCTTACCTTCCTTTTTTGTTTTTTTAATATGTGTATAAATTAAATATAAACACACGTGTGTGTGTATATATATTTGGTGATTCTCCAGCTATCAAAGAATATGTGTCCCAGACAGAAATAAGAAAAACGAAAACACCTTTGTCATTTTTAATTTATGCTACACATTCTTGATACATAAAAGACTATTTTAAATATATAAAATATGGTTGTATGAAAGTTTTTAACTATATGTCCTTTGTCCCTTGGCCAGATTTTGGACATTCAGTCCCTCATAAGATTAAAGTAACTCTGATTCAACAGTATAACTTTGTTGATAAACGACACAAAAGTCCTTATTTTAATGACATAAATCATAAACTTGTAAGACATATTATTTTATTTTTCATGAAAAGAACACTTGTCCCAGGGGGTCACTGTCATTTCCACCACACACCACAAAATGTAATTTCAGGGTTATTTTTATTTATTCTTTTTTATTGGTGTATAATACTTGCAGCAGTTGACCTATGACAGGGGAGCTCATGGCAGGAGAGCAGCGTAAGCTCGGTGGAAGAAAGAGAAAAAAGAGAAAAACAAGGAAAAGTTTTGCCAAACCATGAAAAGGTTTATTAGGTCTCATTTCCAAACAGCTTTTATTTCCTTTGAATGTAGAAATAATGAGAAAAATATCATTTTATGCTGTGTTTGAGTTTGTTTTTGTGCCAAAAGATTTTTTAAAGCTAAACATTGTCATTTCCACAACAGTCATTTCTATCACTTTGTTTACTTTGATGGAAAAAGACATGTTGTGATGGTAATAAACAACATTAGTGTTATAAATGCATTTTTTTTGGCTTATATTGCTTAATATGCTTTGTATTACATTGTGCAAAACACTGCAACTCTATTTTATACTTTATATATACACAAACTACAAAAAAATAGATGTTTAAATGTGATACCATATGTTTTGTAGATGGCATGCAACACCACAGCAGAAAGATCACAAGCATATGGATAGATAATGACGGATACAGGAATGGATCCATATGAAAGTCTGGCAGTTTGTTTAAACTGTATATCACTAATTACACAGTGATTAATGAATGTTGATGTTCAAGATTGATAATGCAAGTGTTTTCTTGAAAACCACTTTTTTGGGGTGTGATGTAAATGATGTTTTCCTCTGAATGCTGGACTGAAATTGGGTACTAATGATGATGCCCCACCATGTGGTTCAGCATAAAACTAACAGCGGTCCCACAGTCTTATTGACAATTGCTTGTCCAGATGTAAGTTTTCTTGTCACATCTCTCTGATAAGACACCTCGGATTTCACTGGGTGGTGCTTTTTTTTCAGTTTCTGCACTCTTTCTCAGAGAAGAGTGAAGCTGGTTTCTGTATGTTGTCACTGATTTATGCAAATTACAAACTAATCTTGATTTCTTTCAGTGTCTATAAAGACCCACCACCCAGCAAGTGTTTGTTCTTCACTTCATACTGAAAAGCGAACCGCCCATGTGGTGAAGCTGCCTCCAAAGCCTCCCAGTTGACCGACGCTCCATCCGCAGTTGTCTTCCCTGGTGTCGCACATGCTCTCCAACCTGTCCTCTGGAGTCTCTGTAATAAAAGAACATTTTTGTTCTTTAAAAAAGATGTCTCAAAGGACAACTGCATTATAAAAATAAGTGACCAAAGTTAGTCTTTGCTCTTTACTGTGATGTTGTCTTCAGTCCATGGCTCAACCACAGATGAACAGGGTTTTGCATGTAGCTCTCATTTTAACTCCAGTCCTCCAACTTTTGTGGGCCAAAGACCACATATTTTTGGAAATATATTGATTTGCTCTACTTTCTCACAATGTGTACAGACATTAATTGATGGTTATTGTAATAAAACTTCATAAATATTATATGTTTTCAGCAATTTCAGTCCAGCATTCAGAGGAAAACATCATTTACATCACACCCCAAAAAAGTGGTTTTCAAGAAAACACTTGCATTATCAATCTTGAACATCAACATTCATTAATCACTATGTAATTAGTGATATACAGTTTACACAAACTGCCAGACTTTCAGATGGATCCATTCCTGTATCCGTCATTATCTATCCATATGCTTGTGATCTTTCTGCTGTGGTGTTGCATGCCATCTACAAAACATATGGTATCACATTTAAACATCTTTTTTTTTGTAGTTTGTGTATATATAAAGCATAAAATAGAGTTGCAGTGTTTTGCACAATGTAATACAAAGCATATTAAGCAATATAAGCCAAAAAAATGCATTTATAACACTAACCTTGTCACTCAACATGTCTTTTCCATCACAATAAATAAATTGATGGAAATGACAATGTTTTTATCTTTTTAAAAAAAAAAATTCTTTGACATAATACAAACTCAAAACACAGCATAAATGGTATTTTTCTTATTATTAGTACAATCAAAGGAAATATGAGTGGTTTGGAAATGAGGACTTTTAACCTACTCATGGTTTTGCAAAACTTTTCCTTGTTTTTCTCTTTTTTCTCTTTCTTCCACAGAGCTTATGCTGCTCTCCTGCCATGAGCTCCCCTGTCATAGGTCAACTGTTGTGACTGCAAGTATTGTACACCATAAAAAAGAATAAATAAAAATAACCCTGAAATTACATTTTGTGGTGTGTGGGGGAAATGACAGTGACCCCCTGGGACAAATGTTCTTTTCATGAAAAATAAAATATGAATATGTCTTACAAGTTTATGATTTATGTCATTAAAATAAGGACTTTTGTGTCGTTTGTCAATAAAGTTACTGTTGAATCAGAATTACTTTAATCTTATGAGGGACTGAATGTCCAAAATCTGGCCAAGGGACAAAGGACATATAGTTAAAAAAAAAAAACTTAATATACAACCATATTTGCTGTAAGTTCTCAGGATATAAAACACTTCTCAGCCTGATGACAGCGGGCCCAGTGAACTTACCTCCACCATAAATCTCGACAGTCAACAACCGACACAGACTTGGAGGAGATAAAAAATTGCCATGAGCTGAAAAAAAACTATTTACACCACGGCAGGTAATTAGCCGCTACAGTTAGCTCGTTTTATTGTTTTTGTCGGGTGTCTTCCGAGGTCAATAACGGGGCACACTGCTGACATTCAAACATTCAGTCGGGAATGAGTCCGTAGTAGGGAGACAACATACGTCACGTGACCTACGTCTATCATGACGTTTGGGTCATCAAAACATAGTGCCCTTATTGTGAAAATCAGCGAGGCTCCATCGTGAAAATGAAGTCAAAATATCACCGTATATTAATTATGAATGATGTTAATTGTGTAGGAAATTGCTGTGATTGTTCATTTCCTCTCCTTAAACTTCGTCGTCTCAAACAACACGCATCGTTCGAAACGCGATGCTTTTACTTTGAAGGCACTTCCGCCCCTGGACTTCCTATTTTCAATTTTCATTGTACAAGTTGGATAAAGGGAAAAGCGGTCGCTTGGCGCCCAGTGTTGCGCCGAATTGCATTCCACTCTATGCGTCAGTGAAATAGGGAATACCCCCGAAAACGACTGTTTTCTATTTACAAGCCGAGCAACAACAATGAATTATACTTTATACACGGACCATTATTCACATTATTTACATGAATGATGGACCCTTTACTCCTCTATGATTATGTCATCAGTGACCTCATTAGAAACTCTATTATCTATAGCCTGTGCATTTTGGTCAGCAGTGTTCACTTTACTGTGCTCAGTTTGATATTTTGGTCCAGGACATGTTTTATGTATAAAATATTTAAATTTTTCATTTTAAAACATTTAAAAGTGACTAGGGACAATGGCTTTGTTTTTGCCTCTTTAACTAATCTATTGAATTTAATAAAAACCTAGTTGATGTCATGTCCCTGTTTGCCAATATGCCTCTAAACTTCCTCAGCACTAAGTAGGTTATTAAAGCACTGATCATTATTATAACTTAACAAAGACCGAGAACTTTAATTTCCAGCTCTAGGATTGTTCAAGGTAACAATATCACTCTTTTACCTTTTTACTTTAGTTTACTGTTGTTTATTCTTGTTTCTTCCACCTTTGAACTGGAGCTAAAACAGTATCTTTAAGTATTCAACACTTCCAGACGTCATTTTCAGGTCTTTCAAAGTAAAAGTCAAAATATTAATGAAGTCTAGGGACCGTTCGGCAGCCATCGGCCAGTGCTGCACCGGCCGCCGGCCACTGGCCGTTCAGCAGTCCCAAATCATTCTGCAGCTTTTTCCACTGTACGATTCCCCAATGCTGAGTCTCCGTTGGGACCTGTATTGCTCATACTTCTTCCTTACTTTAGCCTTTTCCTCTAAACTTTTCCGTTTCCTTCCCTTCGTTGTGGAGGATAACAGAAGCGGCCTCCCGGTTGCGGTGCTGCTCCTCTCCAGCAGCTAGCTGCTCACCGGTACATGAGGGAGGTAATGGGGAGGAGGCAGGATCATGGGCGAGACGGTGCGGAGCAGGGGAGACAGGGGATTGAATGGACTCACTGAATGGATTTTTTTCATTCTTTTTGGTCTTTATATTGCGTAGATCGGACCATAGGACCGTAACAGCCTTATAAAGATGGACCAAGCTTCCAAATTGTAAACCATAGCTTTAATGTGAAAGAGTAAATTGTTGCCAAAAAACATGTATAAACAGAACAGTAGGCATATAAGAACAGTCTTCTGTCTTCAGTCCTGTTATGTCTCCTCCCTGAGGGCAAAGTGGCATCCATGGCATAAGGCTATGTTGTGTGGCACAGAACATGATGCACTGACACTCTGAAGATCTTCCTGTTAGGATCTGGTGACGTGTGCGCACTGCGGGCCTGTCAGCCAAATTACAGCTGAGGAGGGTGCGCTCCGCCTGTGCCAAGAATAGACCAAAAAGTGGGCACCTTTTGCCCAATTTTTTGGCACGAAATTATCCCTGCCCAAACCTGAATCTGTCGGCAGCTCCCCTTGGTGCACCGCCACACCCATCTTGGTACAGCCAGTCTACCAAATAGCCAAATTGGCTGAGTACAGCGGTCCGAAATTACCGCTGCGTGGAGTGGGTCAGGCTCCGCCGCCTGTGATGTGCAAGAAATTAGAGCCCTAAATGTTAGCTTTCACAAATTTGATAAAGGCTAATAATAAACAACAGATCTGTTAAGAGATCACGTTAACATTTTCCAAGATCATTGCTCAGCGGTGCCCCGATTTTAATTTATCACTGAAAGTAATATACGAAGACTAATTTTTATAATTAATGTCCATGAATATCAAAAAAAATATCACTATACCAGAGCAAAAATAGGAAATATAGTTAATTCAAGTCCAGGCAGATTTTGGAATTATTCAGTACAATCAGAGTGAGATACAGCAAGACAAAACTATGATGAGTGCTGGTAAGAGGACTGTAAGGTACAGGGAACAGGTGAGGGACAGTCAGATGAACCAGAAGAACACAATGACATTTATGTGATTAATATTTTAAATCATAATAATGAATAACTGCTTTAATTATAATATGGAATAATGCTTTTGTTCATAATTATGATGTTATACTTAAATTTAAAACCTCCTGCTCAGGGACTTTCAATGGCTGCTGCACCTGCAACACCTATAAACACAGCTCCTCCTCAGAGAGAAGCCCCGCCCACTGACCAAGCCCTGCCCACTCCAGAGCAGTATCCTCCAGGTTTGGGGAACACCATGGACAAGAATGTGGTGAAGCAGGTGGAGGAACTGACCCGTGGGCAGAGGGAAAATGAGAAGTGGTTCGCCTGGAGGACGAACCGCATAACAGCCTCCATGGCTCACAGGGTCTCTCGCTGCTATTTTGTCAAGGGGAAGCAGAAAACCCCACCTAAAAGCTACCTGAGAGAAATTACAGGTAAATATTTTAAAGCTTTGACTTTGGATCACACATGACATGTCAGATGTATTTCACTAGTTCATCCGGAAAAAGCCAGAATAAAGTGTTTGGGAAGAGCAGAGCCTGTCATGTGTGTATATATATATATATATATATATATATATATATATATATATATATATATATATATATGTATATATATATAGATATACACACACACATATATATACACACACATATATATATATACATATATAGATTTAAATATATTTTTATATATATATACATATATATATATATACACACATATATACATATATATATATATATATGTATATATATATACATATATATATATACACACACACACACACATATATATATATATATAAATATATATATATATATATATATATATATATATATATATATATATATATATATATATATATATATATACATATATATATAAATATGTATATATATATATATATATATATATATATATTAGTGCTGTCAGGCGATTAATTAATTACAGGATTTGTAATTAATTAATCTAATTAGTCACATTTTAATCTCATATCTGCTTAAAGTCTCCACATAAAGAATTTGAATTGTAGGACATTACAAAACTGTCGTGGATGATTAATCAAATGAATACACTAAAAAGAGAAGATTTTATATCTACATTTTTATTGGTGACTTAATAAAACCAAAGTCAGGACAACTTGTCCAGAAAATTGTAAGCTCAATCAGGCAACTCAAATTACACCTTATGTGTTTCATAAATCAAATTAAAAAAAAAAAAGGTCGAGGACATCCAGCAAAACAATCAGGACTGATGCATTATTAAAGAATGTAGCACAAATATAGATAAATACATTCAAATATATATATATATATATATGTATATATATATATATATATATATATATATATATATATATATATATATATATATATATATATATATATATATATATTTGTATAAAGCACTGTGAATGGAAATTCAATTCATCTGAACCATGATGTGATATGACCACATTTTGATTGATTGAACATTAAACTCAACAGCAAAATCAGCCGCACACCATGAACAGAGTTCATATTTCTGAGGTCTTTTCATCTGAGCTCCACACTGGATCATCTCTTCTTCAGGCAGATGTTTAACAAGCTGACAGAGATCACTGAGAAACTGTCAGAGATATCACAGAGATGGAGTTTGTGAACATTTAGAGGCAGAAATGTCCTCTGAAGAATAAATAAAATAAGAATAAACATAATCTGAGACAATAAGGAGACAAAATAAGTCTCTCAGTGATCACTGTCAGTTTGGGATGGTTTATGGTCTCTCATTATTAAAACAATGGTGGTCTATGGAAGGTCTAACCCACCCTGCCCCTAAACCCCTCAGAGGACTGTAAAGGTGTGCAGCACAGAAGAAGAGCTGATCCAGAGAGGAGCAGAGATAAAAACATCATCCTCATCACAGCTGATTCAGTGAAGGAGATTAACACTTTTATTTATTACATGATTCTGCTGCAGGTCAGGGGCCAAGGGTCATGACCCGCGCCATGAGAAGGGGCATTATGATGGAGCGTAAGGCAAAGGACAGTTACCAGGTGAGGTCATGATCCTTCAGAGGTCAGGATAAAGGAGGTGTTTAAGTGATTATTAACACCATGTCAGTGGATGACCATGATGATGTTCCCCTGCAGAAGAAGAGAGCTGAGCTGGGACGTCCCGTCTCCGTTCAGGACTGCGGTTTGTTTATCGACCCTGATAGAAACTGGTTGGGTGCGACTCCTGATGGCATCGTGACGGACAAGGGGACTGGCCAAGATCTCTGCCTGGAGGTGATGTGTCCTTACAAACACAGGGACAGGAAGGTGGAGGACGCCTGCAGGGGAGATCGTGCCTTCTGTCTTGAGATACAGGAGGATGGACAGGTACAGAATCACCTGTGAACCTTTGCAGTGTGTCCTCTCCTGTCCCCCTCAGGATGTCCTCAAACGTCCTCTTTGTGTCTTCATGTCCTTGACTCCCGGTCCAAGTGTCCCTCTCCTGCTGTTAAATGTCCTTTAATGCCTCCATCATGTCGTCCTCACCAACGCTTGTTTCATGTCCAAGTTGAGCTTCTCCTGTCTTCGTCCTTCTCATCCCCTCGTCTCAGTCGTCTCCTCTCTTGTCCTCACTGTGTTTCCTTTGTCTCTCTGTCCTGCTGGTCCTGACCTCACTTCTTCATCTTTGTCCCTGATTTCTGTCCTACAGCCCCCGTCCTACCGTCTGAAGACGACCCACAGATTCTACACACAGGTTCAGTGTCAGATGGCGGTGACGGGCCTGAAGGAGGCTGACTTCGTCGTCTACACCAATAAAGAGACGGCCATCGCCTGTGTGACATTTGACCCTGACCTGTGGAAGGACACAGTGACCAAACTGGAGATGTTTTACAGAGATACTGGACTGCCTTACCTCAAAGAGAAGCAGCAGCAATAGGTGGCAGTAACTGTCCTCTCAGAGTTGTAAAGCCACTCTTTCAAGCAAAAACAAGATCACAACAGTTTTAACTCTGATAAGGGTAACAAATGTGTGCAAACTAAAAAAAACAGCACCCCTAAAATCAGCTCTACGCTATAATTTTTACATGAAACATACATTCTTCTAGACTACTTCAGACGACAATAAAGAAACCATATATATATATATATATATATATATATGTATATATTTATTTACCACTCAACCGCAGTAAATTCATATTCACATTTACAGCAGTGTAACATGAATACGTACATGAATGAAAAAGGAAACTGTCACATCTCCCTAGGCCCAGAATGATAGGAGTTCTTAATTGTTATATTGTGGCCACTTTGTGTTCCTAAATAATGTTTTTATTCTGCTATAAGTACTTTATTCCCCCCTCTCTGAGCATTTATATAGAAAAAAAAATGTAAAGGCCCGAGACAACAATGTACAATTTTCTCTCCTTATTTAAGCTTGGTTGGATCAGGAACTACAAACGTCATAAACATGCTTTTGGTTAATGTGCATTATAATCTGCCTAATATGTGTCAATGAGCATCTCTGTCACCTTCTGATTTTTTAAATGTATTATTGTCCATGTTTGCTGTTTGTAAATGTGTGTCTGGGTAGACTGCACTGAACACTGAATTGTCCTTTGTGATCAATAAAGTTGTCTAATCCAATCTAATCTAAAATGTGTTTTCCTGAACAGATCTGTTTGCTGTAGCAGCCTCACAGTTACAGACATAAACACAAACAACACAGATAAATCAGGACAGACAACAGATGGAAAACCTGAAAGAACTGCCCCATTATAGTGTTCAATATTTCCTGTGATATCAATATGAACAGCTTAGAATTCTATTTCTTTCCACAGTGAAGAAAATCAAACAACAGAGATATAAGAGACACTGAAATTAAGTACCTGCTCACATATGAGAGAACATCAGGCCTACACATCGGCAACTTTGTGTGAAATGTGGATATACTCATTACAATGACTCTCGAGAATTTGCTACTTACACTTTAATACTTTCTCTTGCACCATCGTGTTTACATTTCACACATGTGGGCAGCTGATGTTTTATAGACGCCTGCTGATCAGGGGCGTATTTAGCCATAGGGGGGGCCAAGGCAAACCCAGTCATTGGGGCCCTTTATATCCCTGTAATGTGCTGATACATATATTCAAGTACTTTTATTTTTTATTCCAACTTATGGGATTGGTGCAGAGAAAAAATAAACAAGGAAATTACAGATATCAAACAAAGGTCGTCTCCAGACTGTAATAAACCTTAACTGTGAAAAATAATGTCTCCTTAAAAAACAGTATTTTGGAGCAAAGTTCCCATCCCTACTCAGATAACTCATTCAGTCTGACTCATTCACTCGACAAGAGACAAAATAGATGGACAGACAATTGTCAGAAGTATTGACAAGAGGGGGAAAAGAAGAAAGGGAGGGTATACATAAAAATAACAAAATAACTGAAATTAAATTAGATTGAATAATACTATCAAAAGTAAACAGGGTCAATAAATCAGTATTTCATTGGTTTTCAGCATGCTGATATATTTTTATTATTATTTTAATGTTGTACCAGGGATTTAGTTCAACTTTGACTAAGGCGAGTGTGTTGAGTCCTGCTGTTGAAATCTGTTACAGTTATCTGACGCTTTAAGTTACAAGTTACATACCCATGTTTACATGTCCTCCACATCCAGGGAATAATATTTATGACCAAAAACAGATTTTGAATCTAAATGTTTATGATTACAGAGCCCCTGAAGGGACATCTGCAAAAATAAATAAGAAGTTTATCGTGCACACGCAAAATTATCCAGTGCATGGGCCTTCAGCTTTTTATACTGAGTGTCATATAGTTTGAAGAGTTAATTAAAGTATTTTACAGAATATCATGATTGATAATAAAGAATATGACATTAAATGTATGAGGTCAAAATGATTATAAAATATGGATGTTGATCTCCTCTAATTCAGACTACAGCATGTGAATTAAGACTAAAATGATAATAACTGAATCAAAGAAAACTTTAATAATACATTTTTGTGAGATGTTTGGGGGCCCCTGGACATCTTGAGGCCCCAGGCAATTGCCTGTGTTTGCCTGATAGTAAGTCCGCCCCTGGTAAATATATATTACATGGACACCAGGGGTGAAAATCCCTCTTCAATGTCGTGGAAACAATAAACAGTAACATTTCACAGAGTAATTCTTGAAGGGGACATTAAAACAAATGTTATATTTTTGCTGTGTTGTTTTGATACTTTCTCAAATGTCATGTTGTTTTATTGAACAATAACTGTAAGTCATTGTTCCTTGTTAGTCCATATCCTACCAGTCTACAGGTTTGTTTCTGCTCAACTAGCAATTCAAGGGTTTTATTGGTTAGAAGTTGTGAACTACACCATTTGTGAGCTAACAGACTTCTTATCTCACCAATAACAATAGTCTTATCACCACAACAGCAGCTTTACAAGAACTGAGAGCTCAGAAAAAGTTCTCAAACTGAAAGAAAAACTTAATAGAATAACCAAAGCGCATTAAACTATTCTTCAAACATATGCTTTTATTAAACTGTCAAAAAGAAAACCAACAAATCTGAATATATTACAAAACTGAAATTCATAAAACTTTTAAACTAAATGTCCAGTGTAAAATCACCTGACTAAACAAAAATAATGTAAAAAGTGTTTTAATTGAAGGAAAGTAAGGAGTGGAAATTAACAATCAGAAACTTGATGTGTTCAAGTGAAAATCTGAGTCCAAGTTATAACTACTGTCCTTTAAATCTGGAATAGAAGTAAAGTAAATAAATGCTTTAAGAGGATTCTAACAGTGTGATATTTGTGTCATATATGAGAGGATGAAAGCTCAGCATGTCACCTGTTAGAGAAAAACTCTGGACAATCACAGATTCATTACAAACTAAGATAAAAAGATGAGCTACATACAGTGCAAAAAGACTTTGAACAAAGGAGTTAATGTTTTGCTCGTGCTTGTTGAACAGGTGAAGTGATAAACAACTTATCAGCCATTCTGTGTTTTAATAATCTTACTTTGTCCGATCACCTCCACTGTGTCTCCCTGCCTCTGTGTGAAAAGCAGCAGAAACATTGTGAAGGGAGGGGGAAACAGGATTTTTTTCAGGGTACAACTTTTTGTAGGGGGGGACATGCCCCCTGCATTCCCCCCAGGATTTGCACCTATGATACAAACACACGCATGTGAGAAAAATAAACTGGTGTGGCCAAACAATACAGAAATCTCAAGGGTTTCCCCTCCGTACAGTCTAAATGTTCTGAATGCTCGCTAAAATGCATAATGCCTAGCGCACACATTAAGAATATTTTTTCTTGTTTTTTTAATCTTAGCTTTATTCTTTTAACTATTGGGTCCTTAATCCGTGTGCATTTCCTGATTTACTGCCAGCAATGCGAACCAGACTCTGACACCAGTCATACAGGGAACAGATGGCCCGTATCAGGAGGTCTGCTACCCATACTCAAGGAGCACCCCCCGCAGGACCCCACGAGGAACACGGTCGAATGCCTTCTCCAAGTCCACAAAGCACATATGGACTGGTTGGGCAAACTCCCATGGAGCACCCTATGGAGGGTAAAGAGCTGGTCCACAGTTCCATGACCAGGACGAAAACCACACTGCTCCTTCTGAATCCAAAGTTCGACAATCCGACAGACCCTCCTCTCCAGGACCCTGAATAGACCTTACTGGGGTGGCTGAGGAGTGTGATCCCCCTGTAGTTGGACCGCATCCTTCGGTCCCCCTTCCTGAAAAAAGGGGCCACCACCCCGGTCTGATAATCAAGTGGCACTGTCCCCGATGTCCACGTGATGTTGCAAAGTCGTGTCAATCATGACAGCCCTACAACATCCAGGGCCTTGAGGAACTCTGGGCGGATCTCATCCACCCCCATCAGCCTTGACCACCTCAGCAACCTCGGAAGAGCCCATCACAGAGTCCCCCAGGTCTGCTCCCGCACTGGAAGGCGTGCTGATGGGATTGAGGAGATCTAGGAAGTATTCTTTCCACTGATCCACAACATCCCGAGTTGAGGTCAGCAGTGAACCACCCCCTCCTGAGATGCCAGATGGTGGTCCAGAATCTCCACAATCTCTTCGAAGCTGTTCGGAAGTTTTTTTCCATGGCCTCTCCGAACTCCTCCCATGCCCGGGTTTCTGCTGTAGCGACCACCGAAGCTGCATACCGCTTGGCCAGCCGGTACCCATCAGCTGCCTCCGGAGTCCCACTGGCCAAAAAGGCCTGATAGGACTCTTTCTTCAGCTTGACGGCATCACTCACCTCCGGTGTCCACCAGTGGGTTCGGCTATTGCTGCCACAAAGGGCACTGACCACCTTACGGCCACAGCTCTGATCAGTCACCTCAACAATAGAGGCCTGGAACAAGGCCCACTTGGACTCAATGTCCCCTGCCTCCCCCGCCACATGGTCAAGCTTCACCTGGAGATTTCTGATGAGAGACTCTGCCAGATGTTCCCAGCAGACCAGCACAACACACTTGGGTCTACCAGGTCTGACCGGCATCCTCCCCCACCAGCTCCACCCCTCTCTTCTCCCGAGTGTCCAAAACATGCCGCCCCAAGTCCAATGATACAACTACAAAGTCGTGTCATCGGACTGCAACCTATGGTGCCCTGGTGCACATATAGTCACCCTTATGCTTGAACATGGGGTTCGTTATGGACAATCTGTGACGAGCACAGAAATCCACTAACAGAACACCGCTCAGGTTCAGATCGGGGGGGGGGCCTTCCTCCCAATCACACCCCTCCAGGTCTCACTGTCACTGCTGATGTGAACGCTGAAATTCCTTTAAAAGCATGAGGGAGTCCCCAGAAGGGGCACCCCTTATCCAGCACCCCTTCAAGGAATCCAAAAAGGTTGGATACTCTTAACTGCTGCTCCCCCACTACAAGAGACTACCACCTCATTCACCGGGGTAAACCCCAACGCACAGGCCTAGAACCTAGGAGAGACCAGTAATGCCACCCCTGCCCAGCACCTCTTGCCATCTGCAACTCCAGAGTGGAAGAGAGTACAACCTCTCTCAAGAGGACTGGTTCCAGAGTCCAAGCTATGTGTCCAGGTGATTCCAACTATATCTAGTCGGAACCGCTCAACCTCGTACACCAGCTCCAGCTCCTTCCCCACCAGAGAGGGGACATTCTCTAGAGCAGGGGTGTCAAACTCTAATACACAGTGGGCCAAAATTTAAAATTGAATAAAGCCGCGGGCCAAGGTTGAACAAATGAACCTTTTAATATGGAACCAAACAAGTTTTGACTTAACATTGAATATTGAACAAGCAAAGCTTATATAACTTAAAGGTGCTGGCGTGCAAAATCGAGTTTCAAATAAAAATAATAAAAAAAAACATATCAATGGCATATTAAATACAATTTAAATAAAAATTGAATGCCTCTTTTCTGTTTGCAGCCTTCTGAGGTAAATATCAAAATTAGCTTCTTACACAGGCTATTAAAGTGATATTCCGGGATTGAACAAGTTGGGTCCTATCACAAGGGTTAGGGCAGAAATTACCTCTACAGCAGTGTTTCTGTGGAGAAGAAACCCAGGGCGCACGGACCTAACTCCCTCTTCATGCTTCGGATCTGCTCGTCTGCTGAATCCGCTGTAGTCAGACGGGGCCATATTTTACTTGACCAAAAACACAAATAGCGGTCTGCATTCACGCTTTATTTAGAGAATTTTCAGTGCGTTACTTTCACACAAAAACACCGCTAAATAAGGCTCTATTTCGCATAGCGCCGTGACACGGCCTCCGCTGTACAGCCAGAGCTGTGGCTGCAGAGCCTCCGCTCTCTTCCGCGTTGGCGTTTCAGCTATATAGAGTCCGTTTATTTGTGTTTTTGGTCAAATGCATAAATAAAATAACAACAATAAATAAATAAACCATTCAGGCCTTGGAGTAGCAAGTAAAAGTGCATAGAAAACGTAATTTATTGTTCATTAGGCGACACACTAATCTAATCTAATGCACCCAAGCCAGATACCTGGCATCTTTTCCTGGATGCCAGTTCATCAATGTCGGGGCTCAGGCTTTGAGCTGAGGAAACCCTTATTATCGAATGTGGTGTTCGAAGGTGTTCATCAGTCAGATGTCTCCTGTGAGACATTTTCGTCATCTTCATTGAAGAGAAAAGTTGCTCATATAGATAAGTGCTGCCAAACATGGAGAGCAATTGAGCAACTTGGGTGCGGAGCTGAGGCATTGTGTCAGGGATGAACTGTGGAAACTGTGCGGCCCCAACAGCATCAAACTTTGACTTCAACGTGTCATCACACTGGAGTTCAATCAGCTCCATTTGGAGGTTGGTTGGTGCTTTTTCCGGCAGGCCAGCTCTAATATTAATTTGAAATTGCCTCGCAGGCCAAATATAATTACACTGCGGGCCAAATTTGGCCCGCGGGCCAGAGTTTGACACCTATGCTCTAGAGCTTGCCGTTGCAGCCGCGGATCAGACCGCCAAGGTCCCCGTCTTCAGTTCCCGCCCAGGTCACAAGGCACCCAACCCTTATGGCCTCTCCCATGGGTGGTGAGTCCAACTGAGGCAGTGATCCGAAACAAATGTTTACATGTGAAATATGGGACAACTCCAGGATAGGTGGCAACCCAAAATAAAGACTCAGACTACGTATATGAGTGGCAAGTCACTTATTTGTGAGATGCATCACCCCCCTACTGATGAGGCAGAATGTGTCATAATAAGGGCAACAGTAGTGCCCACATGGTATCATGATCAGGAAAAACCTGAGTACCCACATGGTTTCTTTGTCAGGAAGTCCCAGTTTTTCCTTAGAACGGTTCACCAAGACAGAAAGGTAAGACTGTTTGTTTGTTCTTCATAGATATAAGTGTTTTGTATCAGGGCTACTTGATCAATCAATAACACAAAAGAACAGTAATAATTAAGGGTGCACCGAACATTCGGTGGCAGAATATTTTCGGCCGAATAGTGCAAAAAAAGCCATATTCGGCCTTCGGTGGAGTGAGCTAATAACAAGGCCGAATAGTACAGTCCACTGCTCCAGACCTGATGTGTCGCCACACTCAATATTTTACATTCAAATATTGATTTACAATTCCATTCCGGATATTTATTCCCATATTTGATCGGTTATTCAAATATTGAATATAAAGTGACAGTCTTAAAGCAGTATTGTTGGTATTATTGGTCTATTGGTATATATCCATCAGTGTACATTCATATTTTTTTAATGCATGTTTTGTTTTGTTTGAGCAAAGGCTACTGGAATATTAAAAAATGTCATAACATTTAATAAACAATTGCTTTCTTTTAAAAACATGTCTAAAAATGTACTCTAAACTATTAATGCACTATCAAAAAATATAGTGAACTACTTTGCCGCCGCATTGGATATTCGGTTTGATATTCGGTGTTCGGCCAAGCATTTATTTATTTATTATTCGGCTTTGGCCACAAATTTTCATTTCGGTGCATCTCTAGTAATAATAATGATTAAATATATTTGATTTATTCTGTTTTATGGCTAACAACTCTTTATTTATACTGTCTTAGCTGATTTCGACCAAAAACCAGTCAAAAATATAACGACTAAAAGTTAACTTCGGAAAGTCAAGACCATGTTGATTTTACACTTCATCATTATTTTAAGAATACATTCAATTATCATTCGTCCTGGAAGGATCATTCAGCCCTTGACTTGAGTTCTTCTTCTCTCAGTTTGAAACAAAACTTTAAATTTTACTTAAATCATCAACTTGGACTTTAGGATTTTGATGCAGAATTTGTTAAAATTCTCAAAATATTTACAAAGTAAAAGTGGTGATAGTTATTGTGCCCATAACTGAAAGATTTATGAATTCAGCCTAATTTTGAAAGAAGTTTGGGTTAGACCAGGCATCATGAAATGGTGGACTCTGGTTTGGATTCGGACCGAGTGATGGTTCTGTCTGAACCGTGACCAATCTCTAATAAATGGACAAGAACAGATTTTAACAGGGCGTTTTTTCCAACAGTCGCGGATGTACAGCGCGTGCTGCTACTTCAGCTAACACTAGAACGGCTGTGGTCTGATCACAGGACGGTCATGCCGTGAGTGCTCCTAAATATATGTTCTGTATTTTCTTTTCTTTTATTTAAGCTTTATTTAACCAGATAAAACCCATTGAGATCAGGATCTCATTTACAAGGGTGACCTGGCCAAGGGGTCAGCAGCACACGTCATAATTATACAAGTTCATGTTAAAAATGTCTGTTTCCTGAGGCTTACAAGATTGTTAAATGAAGCACTAATAAGGAACAACACATTTAGAGGAAGTCATTTACCCACCACCACTGTGTTTGCAGCATGAGCTGCAGCAACAAACAGGAGGCAGAGATGAATAAACTGCCTGTACAAAAACATGAGACCCTCGTCACCTGCAGGCTTTGCACCGACCTGTGTGGGAGATACTGATCAGGGCTGAGAGCTTTTGCGCTGTAGTGTCACTGCACTCTTCACGGGGCTGATCCTGAGTCGATCGAGTCGATCATTTGTTCGTGTTATTTTCATTGTTTCAGTTCTGCAGGTTTTAGCACTAATTTGTTTCCAGAATGTTTCACATTTTGCAAGTTCCAGTACCACTCTGAAACCTGTGGGGAAAAATATGTATCTTCTTATGACTTCACTACGTTGTACTGCAACAACACCGTAGAAAAGTGGTTAAAGAAGTAACATGATTGAACTATTAAAGAGTTTTTCTTGTACTATAAAGATGTTAACTTCTTTACTAGAAGTGTAGTTCTTCATATGTTTTACGCTGTGGTCTCTCTTATTTAAGGAAAAATAAAAGGAAAAAATTCAGTCACTGCTCTGCTTGCACTTGTTTTTCCTAAAAAGAGCCACCTTTTATTAAGCCAACTGTTTTCTGATGTGCAGGCCTTCAATTCTTGGTTGGGACCTCTTTAATTTAAGGGAAAAATGGTTATTTTGCTCTGTTTGCACTTTTTTATTTTTTTTATTTTAAGCTTTTCTGTTCTTAATTTGAAATAAAGGCCTTAACTTTCTTAGGACTATTCTTGTTTTATGGTAAAGGAGAGGAGAGGCTTTAAAACACAAACTTGACTTCGGTTCGGACCTTTTACTGGAGGACATTTTATCAACTGGACCTCGGTGACTTTTAATTGAATACCCCTGACTGACATCATATTTGCCAATGAACCTTTTTGACTTAAACTGAACTGAAAGGAAGAGGATGGAAGCAGGACAGAATCTGGGCTAATACAAAAAAAAAAACTACTTCACATTGTTTTGAAGGTTGCTGTTTCTCCACACACATGACAGTGTAGTCATCATGATTATAAGGAAAGAGTAAATCAGTATACAATTATAAAATTTGGATGAACATTTCTCAGCCCCAAAATACTCTGTGTGCTTTTGATGTAATATATTTTTTCTTATTTGTTTATTTGACAGGGGCCATCATGCAAGACAAGAAATGTCAAGCCAGAGTTAGCTATAAGCTAATTTATATCTGTGGTCCCTGGACTAACAAACTATATCTATGTTGGTGTTAGTAAATGAGGGAAGTGATCAATAAACATATAAAATACTCTTCACAAAAATCATCCCTGTTCTCCACAGGCTGATCATAAACACACAACAGTAGACAGAAAACACCTGCAGCAAGCAGAGAGCAACAGTCAGTGGACTGTTGGCTCCACACTGACACTCGAGGCTTGTTTTATTTCCCTTTGAACAGTAAACATCATCTTTTCTTAATCTGTTAAAATGTATCCACCCCACATTAAACAAGACTTTGTCCTGATATGTTAGCTTTACAATGATTGGTGCTCTTTGCATTTCCCAGTTACAGGACTTCACCTGACTCAACATGCACGCCTCCACAGTGTTTAAGGTAAGAGACATTATTCACATTATTCATCATTATTTACATGAATGATGGACCCTTTACTCCTCTATAATTATGTCATCAGTGACCTGCATTAGAAACTCTATTATCTATAGCCTGTGCATTTTGGTCAGCAATGTTCACTTTTACTGTGCTCAGTTTGATATTTTGGTCCAGGACATGTTTTATGAATGCTTTCTTTTACATTTGTCATTTTAAAAACTATAAAAGTGACTAAGGGCAATGGCTTTGTTCTACCCTCTTTAGCTAATCTATTAAACTTAATAAAAATCTAGTTGATGTCATGGCCCTGTTTGCCAATATGCCTCTAAACTTCTTCAGCACAAAGTAGGTTATTAAAGCACTGATCATTACTGTACCTTAACAAAGGCCAAGAACTTTGATTTCTAGCTCTAGGATTGTTCAAGGTAACAATATCACTTTTTTACTCTTGTTTGCTGTTGTTTATTCTTGTTTCCTCCTTTTTCAAAGTAAAAGTCAAAATATTAATGAAGATAAATTTCTAAATCTTCTTTCTTAACATACAAAAAACTATGGATTTAACTTACATTTTAGGGGTCAATATTTGTGACTTCCTTTCTTTTAGCTTTTTATCAGTAGCTCTATTTAATGACTAAAGGTTAAATCCAAAACAGGGGTTCAGCTGCTTAGGAATGATCGTCTTAATGTTTGAATGTTGGACATATTAGCTTCTATGAGCTTCTATGGTTAAATGGAAATTAGGTGAAACAGGAAGCAGGTAGCGCAGAGCCTCGGGACACCACACCCTTTCTACAAGCTGAGAACAGGAAGACAGTGAGGGAGGAGAGAGATGAGGAGAGATAGGGAGGAATATTAACATAATTAACATAATAGACAGAAAAGATCACTTTTTACAACTTAAGTTACTCACTGACCAAACATGTTTCATGTTTATAATAAGATTTTTATACTCTAGGCTTGACAGTATGACCTATAATGATAATGAAGCCTGTGCATTTAAGTTTAATCTGTTATGTTTTGTGTTGTGAAACAAAATAATTTTTTTTGTTGTACTATGACACAAGTGCTCAGTGTCATAATATTTGTTATGAAACTGTCTTTCTTTTTATTTGGGTTATATTGAGTGGTTTTCAAAGTTCAACTTGAGATTTGGCCAAATTAAAAGTTGATGAAAGTTTGATACCGCTTAGATGACTCCTCCTCGACCTAACCCTGCCCCTAAGTGGACAAGAGACAAAAGATTTCTGCAGAGCCCCACTCCTCAGTGTTTAGTTTCATTTCGAAGTTTTGTCTCCTTGCCTTGCATCTGCCATGTCCATGTCTCCTCTCTCTTTTCGCATGTTTTTTTCTTTTGTGTTTTTGTAAAGCGCCTGTTATTTTTCTTCATAAGGCAGCTGTAACTCTCCAAAGAAGTTACCATAAAGCAAATCACGATTCTTGTTTATTAACCTCGAAGGTGTTTCGTGAAGCCAGCGATTGAGCCTACTTTTGAGGTCGACAAGAGAAGTCTTTTTTTACACTCCTTTTATTGTGCTGAACAAGATTTCCAAGCCCAGCTTCATCTGACCAGTGAATCTGCAAGTCCAACTTAAAATGGCACCTCTACTGTGAAAGCTTGGGAACCAAATCAGATCTGCACATCATTTGGATACATCGCGCTGGTTGAGTGTGGACTTCTCAGCTTCCTTTGGGATGACTCAGAAACAGAACAGTCCTTTGGGCTCTCCAGTAGCTCTCAGACCAGTTTGAGATCTGATCCAAAAGCAACATTATAGTACTGTAAGACTGCAGTTCTGAAATCCTCCAGACAGGCTTGAGTTTCTAGGTGTATTTCTCCAGTAATTTCCCTTGATCTGACCTTTCTAAAGTAGGGTAATTCATTGAATTAATGCTCCATAACCACTGAACTTATATATCTGTTCAGTGTTCATGACTTCTTTCTTTATTCCAAGCCTCATTTAAACTTTGCTGATGAATTTTATCTAAAGTTTTGTTATACAAAGCTTCAATATGCCCTTCTTAAATGTGTAGGTTCTGTCTGTTGGGGTCTGTTTGGTTTGTCATCCTTGTAAAGAAAGCCTTCACTCAGGTTTTTGAGATTGGTTTAGTCTAAGGGCTCTAATTTTGTAGACCAGGTACAGGCGCAGTACACCTGCCCTGCACTGCACCTGTGTCGCGCCAACGGGGTGTGTCCAGCGCACTTTGCAAGTTTCCTGGACGGTGCACCCCAGCGCAGCAAGATGCACCCACACCTCCGTCCCTGTACCCCGGGCAAGTGCCAAAGAGGGAGGAGACAAGGCGTGAGTGGGTTTAACAAAGCCAAGTGTAACCCTCATCTATCAAATGAACGCCTCTCTTTGTCTTAAAATGTGCTGTGGGCGAGGTGTAGTGACAATTTCATCTCATCTTGGATGAAGTGGCAGCTCCAGGTGGCAAAACTTTTCCCAGTAAGAAACTGATGTGCTGTACAGGAGGTTGGAGCTGAGGTTGAGGTTGGGATTATGATTAAGGCAAAAATATTTTTTCTCTAAAACAGGGGAGAACGGCTCTCATCCGGCTTCCTCCTTCTTCAACCAGCAGTCCAAGCGCTGATATAATTATAGTCGCTTTCTCTTCAAAGAAGGGAGAGGAAAGAGACACGCTGAATTACAATTTATTTTCCCCATGAATGATTTTGTGTATCTTTAATGTGACAGAGTACACTGCGGCCAAAAACATGTATAACAGAACAGTAGGCATATAAGCACAGTCTTCTGTCTTAAAGTCCTGTAATGTCTCCTCCCTGAGGGCAAGGTGGCGTCCATGGCATGGATGGACGCCACCTTGCTGTGTTGTGAGGCACAGAACATGCAACAAAGATGCACTGATACTCTGGAACCTGCCTGTGAGGGTCTGGTAATGTGTGCGCATTGCAAGCCTGTCAGACAAATTACAACTGCGGACAGTGCGCTGCGCCTGCGCTGAGAATCGACCAGGCTGGAGCAGGCAAGCTTTCAGTGCACCTTTCGCCCAGTTTTTGTGGCACAAAATTGTCACAGCACCAACCTGAATCTGTGGGCACCTCACCCTGGTGCACCGCCACACCCATCTTGGCACAGCCAGTCTACAAAATTGCCAAACTGGCTGGGCACAGTGGTGCACTGGACGAAATTACTGCTACGTGGGGTTCGTCAAGCTCCGCCACCCTGTGCTGCGCAAGAAATTAGGGCCCTTAATGTTAGCTTTTACAAATTTGATAAAAGGTAATAATGAATAATAGATCTGTTAAGAGATCACATTAATATTTTGCAAGGCCATTGCTTGGTGGTGCCCCGATTTTATCACCGTGAGTAATATATGAAGATTAATTTTTATACTTAAAGGAACACTACACCCAAACAACGATTTGGCCTCATTTTCTACTCACTCCCATTCTGAACAACACTGTGGAGTACTTTTGGAACATCTAGGATGCAGCCGGAGATCTGGGGGTATACTCGCTGTCCACTGACATTGATATCATGACTTAGATAAGAGCCCGAACGAACAGTGTCCTTAAAAGTCCACAAAAAGTCAGCAATATTCCTCCATACTGCTCGTGCGCTGTAATCCAAGTGTCCTGACAAGTAACGTCCACCATTTACTCGAAACAACATCATTTAGCACATGTTTATAGCCTAAGCAGTACTACTTGGCTTTTCTGTGATATGCTTACAGGCGCCCTACCTGCACTACGGGAGCTGCGGCTGACCAAACCAAACGAATGCGCACTTTGCAATAACTAGGAGCGTAGAATAAGAAATCCCACATTCTGCTTTGAGCGACGGAGCCGTGGACAAACACAAGAGGGGTCAGCAGAATGTGGGATTTCTTGTGTTCTTGTTTCTTGTTCTACGCTCTTAGTTATTGCAGAGTGCCCATTCCCTTGGATTGGTAGGCCGCGGCTTCTGTAGTGCAGGTCAAGTAAGCATCATAATGCAGTAGTGCTGTAGATAAACATGTTATGTCCAAAAGATTGTCAGACACTGTTACAGCGCAAGCAGTATGGAGAAATTGAAGAGGACTGTAAGGTACAGGGAACAGGTGATGGGACAGTGAGATGAACAGGACCAACAACACAAAGACATTTATGTGATGGTAAAAAAAACACTGAAATTACTTAATAGATAACTGCTTTTAATTCCTAATAATTAATAACTGCTTTAATATATTATATTGGATTAATACTTTATTTATAACAATGAATCAATGCTTCAATTAATTATTATTGATTATTCTTAAATTATGATGAATTAATAATTACATTTATAATAATAGATTGATTTCATTTATAATCATTATTATTTTCAATCATAATAATGAATAACTGCTTTAATTTATAATATGGAATAATACTTTTGTTCATTATTATGATGTTATACTCAAATTTAAAACCTCCTGCTCAGGGACTTTCAATGGCTGCTGCACCTGCAACACCTGTAAACACAGCTCCTCCTCAGAGAGAAGCCCCGCCCACTGACCAAGCCCCGCCCACTCCAGAGCAGTATCCTCCAGGTTTGGAGAACACCATGGACAAGAATGTGGTGAAGCAGGTGGAGGTTCTGACCCGTGGGCAGAGGACCAATAAGATGTGGTTCGCCTGGAGGAAGAACCGGATAACAGCCTCCATGGCTCACAGCGTGGCTCACAGCAAATTTATCAACGGGAAAAGTACAACTCCACCCGAAAGCTACCTTAAAGAAATTACAGGTAAAGATCTTGGAGCCTTGACTTTGGATCACACATGACATGTCAGATGGACTCTTGAGTATTTCACTGGTCCATCTGTAAAAAGCCCACAGAAAGTGTTTGGGAAGAGCAGAGCCTTTCAGAAGCATATCTGGCACATTTATTACTGTCATATATGTATATATATATATATATATATATATATATATATATATATATATATATATATATATATATATATATATATATATATATATATATATATATATATATGTGTGTGTGTATATATATATATATATATATATATATATATATATATATATATATATATATATATATATATATATATATATATATATATATATGTATATATATATATATATATATATATAGATATAGATAAATATATATATAACATTATATATATATATATATATATATATATATATATTTATATATATATATATATATATATATATATATATATATATATATATATATATATATATATATATATATATATATACATATATATATATATATATATATATATGTGTGTGTGTATATATATGTATATATATATATATGTGTGTATATATTATTAAGAGTAAAAACTTCAAAAAATTTCATCATACGGTACTTGGCTTGGCTTTGAGGTCATGTTCGCATATTTTTGGTACAGGGAATCATGCAAAACCTCTTGATAGATGTTTGCCAAACTGATGGTGTTCACTAAGAAACTGTCAGAGATATCACAGAGATGAAGTTTGTGAATATTTCAAGACAGTCCAGCTGCAGACCTCCATTCTCAGCTGACTAGCTTGCAGACTCCCCGCCTCCATCGTCAGAAGGAAGTGACGTCATGATCCTCTCCAATGTGAGAAGGAAATGGTGTCAGCGTTTTCGGTTACTGTGGCAACTTGATTCATCAGTTATGTTACATAAAAAAAACAAAAAGTTTAAAATGCGTAATCTCTGTTTGAAGTAATGATCGCGAGCATTTTCATTTCCTAGAGACCCAATTGCTTTATTTGCTTGACAGTCCTCTCACAGCCTCTGTGTTTACAGTCTCTGCTGTTTTTAATGAAACACGAGGACAAAGGCAGCATCAATTTCAGGTTTTATTAGTTAAGCCCCCTTCACTATGCCGCGCAGCAACATCCCCAAAAACAGCCTCCCTGCCGGATGAGTCCATTAAATATAAAGCATTTTTAAAGAGTCTGCTGCCCCGCAGTACGAGCATAGAGTCCGAGGCGACAGTGACGGAGAGGTGATTCGGTGAACGTCACAGCAGAGTCCAAAAGTCCTTCATAACACTCCCTCCTCAAACATTCTGAAGTGAAATGCTGTCTCATGTCAAGTTTTTCTGCTGATTATCTTTATATGATGGTAGAGCTGTTTGGTAGAGCTCATTAATCTTTGCTTTGACCCGTAAAGGGCAAAGTCTATAGACATTATATACAAATATCATTAGTATATAATACGTGTTTTATACGTATACATAATATATGACAGGTATATGATTTCTATGACAAAATCTGTGCGCGTTGACGTGGGCGCCAATTGTTTCTCTGTCCTACTGCCGAGGTTAAAACTGTTTCCCGTCTGCCGCCCGTCTCTCATTAAAATAAATACTGGAGGTGGCGCAAACGCGCCGGTGTGAAGGGGGCTATATAATTATTTATATTTACGTCACTTCTGTCTCACGTTGGAGGTGGCTTCCGATTCACACTGGAGCAGCCGGTGGCTGGGTGAGAGTGGAGGTCTGCAGCTGGACCCCTCTCAAATATTTAGAGGCAGAAATGTCCTCTGAAGTATAAATAAAACAAGAGTAAACGTAATCTGAGACAATAATAAGACAAATTAGTTTCTCAGTGATCATTGTTAGCTTGCGCTGGTTTATGGTCTCTCATTATTAAAACAATGGGGGTCCATGGAAGGTTTAACCCATCCAACCCCTAAACCCCTCAGAGGACTGTAAAGGTGTACACCACAGAAGAAGAGCTGATCCAGAGTAGAGCAGAGATAAATACATCGTCATCACAGCTGATTCATTGAGGGAGCTTGACGCTGAACACATGATTCTGCTGCAGGTGAGAGGTCAGACTTCAAAAGCGACGCCATGGAATGGGGCATTATGATGGAGCCTGAGGCGAAGCGCAGGTACCAGGTGAGGTCATGATCCATGCAGAGGTCAGGATAAAGGAGAAGTTTTAGTGATTATTAACACCATGTCAGTGGATGACCATGATGATGTTCCCTTGCAGGAGAGGTGTGCTGAGCTGGGATGTCCCGTCTCCATTCAGGACTGCGGTGTGTTCATCGACCCTCAGAGAACCTGGCTGGGTGCGAGTCCTGATGGCATCGTGACAGACAGCAAGACCGGCGAAAAGATCTGCCTGGAGGTGAAGTGTTCCTACAAATACATGGACAGGCGGGTGGAGGACGCCTGCAGGGAAGATCGAGACTTCTGTCTCGAAATACAGGAGGAGTATGGACAGGTAAAGGATCACCTGTGAACCTTTGCAGTGTGTCTTCTCTTTGGTCTCCTTCCTGTCCTTCTGTCTTCATGTCCATGACTCCCTGTCCGAGTGTCCCTCTCCTAAATGTCCTTTAACGCCTCCATTATGTCATCCTCACTAAGGCTCGTCTCTGTTGTCCACTTCAAAGTTTCATGTCCAAGTTGTGCTTCTCCTGACTTTGTCCTCCTCGTCCTCTCGTCTCAGTCATCTCCCGCCTTGTCCTCACTGGGCTCTAATTTGATAGACCAGGTGCAGGTGTGGTGCACCTGCCCTGTACCTGCGTTGCACCGATGGTGTGTGTCCAGCACACTTTGCAAGTTTCGTGCAGGACAGAAGGCATGAGTGGGTTTAACACAGCAGAGTGTTGTCTTCACCAATCAAAAGAACGCCTCTCCTTGCCTTTAAATGTGCTGCGAGGGGAGGCGCAGTGATGATTTCAATCTCTCTTCCACTGACTCCAGCCTCGGTTGGCAGTAGGGATGGGAATTTCGACTAATTTCCCCGCCGACTAGTCTCAAATTTTATTTGCGACTAGTCGACTAGTCTATAAGCAAGAAAACTCGCAATTTAATACACATATTAAGTTAAAGTTTAACATGCAAGTGTGTATTTAGGAACTATTTTAGCCCAAACACTCAGGACAATTAATTTAAATTCTATCGATGTAACAACAACTGACTGAATAAAGTTGAACAATTTAAAGAGAAATACATTTCTGATACGTTTGCCAATGCAATGCATGGCATTTATTATGAATACTGCTTTGGTATGAAACTTAGATGCAGCAGCATGACAATTCCAAACGTACAACATAGTAGCCTAGAATAGAATTTCCCTGAAATCTCTGGCACTTAAGACTAGTTCACAATTCAAGAAACTTTCATTTCTTAAGAATATTTAACTGTAATTGGAAGGTCAGGATATTTTAAATAAAATAAATTGAACAAAAAATATTGTAAATTTAACAAACAAAAAAGAGAAAAAAAAGCAATGAAAATGAAATGGCCTATCTTTTAGCAAAATTGCATGTAAATAAAAATAATTATACTAGTCAAAAACAAAAAAAAGTAGACCCTGTGTCTGTAAAGAAAAAACAAAACTCACACAACAATAAAAACTATGGCCTAAATAAAATGGAGTTTATACAGTTCAGGAATTGTGACATGTACTTTCTCCCAGTCAATTCGTACTATCTGTCAAACGTTTGTAACTGCTGGCTTTTCAGCCGTATTGAAGGGCTGCACTTCTTTTGTAATGTAGCAAACGACACTGTCTGTGAGCGCATCATTTTGGGCTTTTATCTATATGTTCTTTCCTGACCAAACACCTCAGTAAGTGTTGACTGTCAGGACAAAGGCTCCGCTGCACCTGCACATCTTCATCACCACTACTTTCAAACAAATGCGACATATCGACTCGTAGGTGTTCATGAGCTCACACCTTGTTCATCCTGTTTAAAACCAACACATTCTCACACTGGGGCAGCCGGCTTAAGAACCGTATCTTTTGTGCCATCATTCATATTAGCGTTTGTTTCCTCATTAACTCCTCAGGACGCTCACTTCAGCTCTCTCCGTGTGTACGCGCGAGCGGCCCCGTCCTCACCCCAAAGATTGTATGTTTGACAGATGCTCACTCCGCTATAAATCCGCTAAATCCGCTATAGAACTGATGCACCCCGGTGTTAAGAAAGATAGACGTAGTGAGCCATCTTGTCATTCAGCCTCTTTGGTAGAAAAAGAGGAGGAAAACAAACATGCAGGATATTGCAGGAGGCATTTCTCGCCAAACGAGTGACAGTGTTCAGTTAGTAGCAGAGGCAGAGGAATGTTACGGGACTTACGGGAAAGTATTAATACGGGAAAGACGGATAAAATACGGTAGTTTCCCGGCCAAAATGGGAGACTTGACGGCTATGCGCAGAGGCGTGAAGAACAAGATGCATGCATGCTTAATGTAGCGTTTAACCGACTAGTAAAATACTAAACGATTAATAAATAAGTTGGTTAACCGATTAAACGACTAGTCGCGCACATCCCTAGTTAGCAGCCGTCCTCTCCTGGTCTGAATCCATGGACCAGGGGAGGACGGCTCTCCTCAGGCTCTATCCTTCCTTCTCCATCCAGCAGTCCAAGAGGAGGAAGAGGAGAGAGACGCATTTATATAAAATGAAATGTTCCCATGAATGATTTTGTGTATATTCAATGTGACTGATTAAACTGTGGCCAAAGCATAAGTAAGTAAGTAAGTAAGTAAACTTTATTTGTATAGCACTTTTCACAGACACAAGTCACAAAGTGCTTCACAGTAGAAAAACATAGTACAACTAACCATAAAACAACATACTTAAAAGCAACATACTTAAAAACATAGTACACCTAAACATAAGACAACATACTTAAGAACATAGTACAACTAAAACATAAAACAACATATCTAAAACCACAGGGCTCAATCAGTGCCACCACTGGACATGTTAGGATCGCGAATGCTCGCCTAAATAAATATGTCTTCAAGAGCTTTTTGAAGGTGTCCACTGAGTCCAGGGAGCGCAGGTCCTGGGGAAGTTCATTCCAAAGCTGAGGAGCAACAGCTTTAAAGGATTGGTCACCCCGAGTTTTAAAAGCAGGTTCGAGGAACCATCAACAAGTTTTGCCCAGACGACCTCAGGCTCTGGGCTGAGCTATAGGGCTTAATCAAATCCACAATGTAAAAAGGGGCCTGTCCATGTAGGGCTCGGAAAGTTAGCACTAAGATTTTAAATTGAAAACAGTAGGCAACTGGAAGCCAGTGGAGAGACTTGAGTACTGGTGTACACATGTGGACAAAATTGTTGGTACTCTTCTGTTAGAGAAAGAAAAACCAACAATGGTCACTGTAATAATTTTAAACTGACAAAAGTAATAATAAATAAAAATGTACGAAAAATTAAACAGTGAAAATCAGACATTGCTTTTGAATTGTGAGTCAACAGAATTATTTTAAAAAACAAACCAATCAAACTGACCTAGACAAAAATGATGGCACCCGAGAAAAGATTGAAAATGATTTGACCACAGGGACATGTCAAACCAAGGTGTGTCCTGTAATTATCATCTCAGGTGTCTTCAAGCTTGTAATCAGTCAGTCTGCCTATTTATAGGCTGAAAAGTGGTCACTGTGCTGTTTGGTATCATGGTGTGAACCACACTGAACATGGAGCACAGAAAGCTAAGGAGAGAGCTGTCTCAGGAGATTAGAAATAAAATTATAGACAAGCATGTTAAAGGTAAAGGCTATAAGACCATCTCCAAGCAGCTTCATGTTCCTGTGACTACAGCTGCACAGATTATTCAGAAGTTTAAGGTCCACAGGACTGTAGCCAACCTCCCTGGACGTGGCTGCAGGAGGAAAACTGATGACAAACTGAAGAGACGGAGAATACGAATGGAAACCAAAGAGCCCAGAACAACTTCAAAGAGATTAGAGGAGAACTCCAAGGTCAAGGGTCATCAGAGTCAGATCACACCATCCATCACTGTTTGAGCCAAAGTGGACTGAATGGAGGACATCACTGTTGTAAGCAAATCATAAAAAGTGAGGTTTCAATTTCCAAAATGCATATTGACAAGCCACAAAGCTTCTGGGAGAATGTCCTTTGGACAGATGAGACAAAACTGGAGCTTTTTGGTAAGTCACATCAGCTCTGTGTTCACAGACACAAAAATGAAGCATACAAAGAAAAGAACACTGTACCTACTGTGAAACATGGAGGAGGCTCAGTTATGTTCTGGGGCTGCTTTGCTGCATCTGACACAGGGTGTGTTGAATCTGTGCAGGAACAATGAAATCTGAAGACTATCAAGACATTCTGGAGTGAAATGTGCTGCCCAGTGTCAGAAAGCTTGGTCTCAGTCACAGGTCATGGGTCCTCCAACAGGATAATGAGCCAAATCACACAGCTAAAAACACCCAGGAATGGCTCAGAACAAAACACTGGACTATTCTGAAGTGGCCTTCTATGATCCCTGATCCAAATCCTGTTGAACATTTGTGGAAAGAGCTGAAACATGCAGTCTGGAGAAGACAGCCTTCAAACCTGAGACAGCTGGAGCAGTTTGCTCATGAGGAGTGGGCCAACATACCTGTGGACAGGTGCAGAAGTCTGAGAGACACAGAAATTGCCTGTTTGCAGAGACTGCCTCAAAAGGTTGTGCAACAACACACTGAGTTAAGGGTACCATCAATTTTGTCCAGGCCAGTTTCATTAGTTTGTTTTTTAAAATAATTCTCTTGACTACAATTCAAAAGCAAAGTCTGATTTTCAGTAAATTTTTATTTATTATTACTTTTGTCAGTTTCAGCTTATTTCAGAGACCAAGTGGGTTTTCCTCTCTTTAATGGAAGGGTAACAACAATTTTGTCCACGTCTGTATAAACAGGAGGCACAAAAGCACATTTAAGGACAGAGCTGTGCAGCCAGGTGGTCTCTCCTCTCCCGTGTGCTCTGCTGCTATCCCTGCTGATACGGCAATTCCGCCTCTCTCTGTCCTAAGTCCTGTAATGTTTCCTCAGTGAGGGCAAAGCCTCATTCATGGTGTAAGGCTGTGTTATGTGACACGCAACATGTGACAAAGAATGCATTGACTCTGGAGACCTGCCTCTGAGGTTTTGGTGACGTGTGCTCCTGTCACCAAATTACAGCTGCGAAGGTAGCGCCTCACCTGTGCTGAAGAATAGACCAGGTTGGAGCAGGCAAGCTGTCAGTGCACCTTCCACGCAGTTTTGGGAACAAAACTGGCACTGTGCCACCCTGAATCTGTCGGCACCTCCCCCTGGTGTGCCGTCACACCCATCTTGGCGCAGCTGGTCTACCAAACTGCCAAATTGGCTGCGCACGGCGGTTTGCCGGATAGAGTTAACACTGCACAGGACGCGCAAGGCTCAACCACCCTGCGCTGCACAAGAACTTCATGTGTTGTTTTCTTTGTCTTTCTGTCCTGCTGGTCCTGACATCACTTCTTCGTCCCTGTCCCTGATTTCTGTCCTACAGCCCCCGTCCTACCGTCTGAAGACGTCCCACAGATGCTACACACAGGTTCAGTGTCAGTTGGCGGTGACGGGCCTGCAGGAGGCTGACTTTGTCGTCTTCACCAAAGAAGAGACGGCCATCACCCGTGTGAAATTTGATGACGTCCTGTGGGAGGACACGGTGTTCAAACTAAAGAAGTTTTACGAAGTTGCAGTCCTGCCTTACCTCAGAGAGAAGCAGCAGCAGGAGGCAGCAGCAGCTGCCCCCATTGAGTCGTAGAGCAATGGCATCCTCCTGCAGGAAGACCTCAGGACTGCGGGGAGATGGTGTCTGCTGCACAACCAGATTTATGTCCATAGTTTTTTCAATCAAATCAAAGAATCAAACATAAGATTTAAACTATATAACGTTATTCTGCCTTTATTTAGCTCAGTTTGGGTTTGGGTTCTTATGAAATAAGAACTGGTTCTTCTGGGAGGAGGTTGGGTGTGGTTGGTCTGGGTCAGGTGCTAAATACTGGGCGCCTGGGCCTGGATTATTAGGTTTCAGGGTTCCTCATGCTCTTCCTTCAAAGAGCATGTTGGTGTGAAGACCCCAGAGACTCCTGCTGTGGCCTCTGAAGTTCTTGTTGTGTTTAGTTTATTCTGACTTAAGAGTTTTCTGGGTTCTTGGATTTAAAATTAGTTTTTTGTTGTTTTGGTGCTTTTCTTCTGTATGCTCCGGTTTGTAAACCTGTTTTAAATGTGCTACACAAATAAAGATTTTATTCATATTATCATCAACACTGAGCTCTCATTCATCCAGGTCATACTCCTGTAGGGCAGTCCTGGACACCCTGCACATTTTTGATCTACTCTGACAACCGCTTCTTCTGTGTGGGGTGGGGGTCAATTTGTTAGGAACAGTAGAAGCTGCATTTTAAATTGCATTATTGCATTTATTCACTCGTTGAAGCACATGACAAAACAGAATGTTATGCAGATGGTGTGTTTGTTTTTGAAGCAGAGTATCCTTGCTGTTTGTAACTTGGGTGTGGCATGTTAAAAGTTCTTGATCAAGTATCAATGTGCATCCACATGTGGTGAGCTTTGCTGTGTAACCATTTTAGGACCATTTAGAACCATTTCACTTGCACTTGTCTGCCACTCATCATTTTCCAAAACCTGGGTTGAATAAAATGTTTGTAATGATACTTGGCAGTTTTGCTGGTGCATATCTGTTTGTTTGTTTTTGTAAGTGATTTTTTACCAGAGATGTGGTTTGGCCCAAGGAAGACTCCAAGGAAGAGTTTAAGTGGTGACACAGATGTTTGTCTGGATGCAAAAAAAATTGAAAATAATACAAAAAAATCCCATAATTTAACATTAGTTATCAGATTTGATCCCAAATTTACAGGATTATATAAGGTCTGTGTCTCTATCATCAAGGTAATTAATCTGGATCCAACCCAGACTGATGTCATGCAAAAACATTGTATTTTTTAATGGTTTCGTGGCTATTTTTCATTAAAAAAAGGCATCAACAAAAGGAACTAATTTTAACAAACTGCTACAACACACCATTCCAGTTGGGTAGCACGAAGGCAACAACAAAGTTTAAATTCTCCTCAAGATTTTTAGTCATGTTTTAGTCATTTGCTCATGCCAAACAAAAGTTTATTAAAATTTCACACCACATCTCATTGACCTAGGAAAAAAAAACTTGAATCCTCTTCCAGGTGTTAAACACATTCTTTATCAACAATAACCTGGTGAAATAACTTTAAAAAAACAGGAAATCCCATTGATGATATTAAATAAGTCATAAAAAATCAAAATATTCAGTGTTGTTTCCAAAACTTGTGTTTATACAAGATAATGACCTCCATGTCTGTGTTGAGTTTGGTCTGGATCCTGGCTCTATGTTGGATCTGGTGATCCAGGATTTTATCTTTTACAGGGTCGTGGAAAACCACTGCTGAGCTGAGCTGCTTGGAGGAGGTCTGTGCTCTCTGAGTGCTTTTCTGGTTGTTTCTGTAACACTTTCATATACATTATAATGCAGTGGCGGCTGCTGGTCAGTCAAGGAGGGGAAGCTCATTTTTTTTCCGGCCTACATCTTAATTTTGTTTATTTATCTAAATGATCTGTGACCCTGTTTGGTGTCTCTTCAAGGGATTTTATTCCCCAAAACTCACTTTTGACCAGACAACACATTTTGTGACAGCACTTCCAGGTGAGCCAGCTCACCTTGTCATAACAGGAATGCTGAAAAGACCTGTTTCTTTTCCCCACCTTTTGCACGAAATCAGTCTTAGGAGTTGACCTGCCCTGCTGTTTAACTCTAATTTTCTCTTTGTAAGGAAAACTATCAAATGGCTTCGCCAAAATCTGGTCTACAACATTCATACTATCTGCCATGATGTGCAGCTTGCTAGCAGCTGGAGCTGCTACGTGAGACTATTGACTGGCTGTGAGTGTGAGTGAAAGGGAGAGAAGATCCGCATCTGCTCGTTGGTGAAAAGAAAAGTGGCAGGAGAGAGTCTTCAAACACAACGCTAGTTTTTAAGAAAGATAAAGTCACTGGTGATCGATAAAGCCTCCGGATCAGTCCAGAACAACTGAATGTAAAACTTAGAAGATGCTGCAGTAAAGGGTCGCTGATTGGCTCATTTCACGTCAATCAAAAAGGGATTCGGCCTCAGACAGATCATCCAATCATCACGCAGAAGCTGAGCGTCCAGGCCAGCCCACTGCCTCATTGACTCCCAGAGACACGAGGCGTCCGATGGGCGGGGCAAAGCCCAGCATTTATCCAATGACCGTCCAGTTTCCACAGTGGATCAACCCACTCTAAGTTTTCCAGTTGAAGTCAGAAGACGCTCAGCGTCCGACTGTGTTAAAGCGCTGAGATGCTGCGGGGATGAATGAGAAGGAAGTCGCGCCAGTTACCTGTGATAAGTAGCTGATTCAGAACAAAAGATGAAGGTATTCTAGCTCATATTTAGTCAATGAAATGTACACACAGCAGGACATATCAACACTTTTTTGGGGGACATTTTAGGGGAAGCTGAGCTTCCCTTGCAGTCTTAGAGCAATCGCCACTGTTATAATGTATATGAAACTTTAAGGGAGAGACAAAACAGCAGAGTAGTTCCCCGCATGAGGACACACACAAAGATACACTCTCCAGGGCTGCATCTCAAAGCTCCAAAGTTTCATCCTCGCTTCCTGCACTTACGTCGTTCACTTGGGTCTTAGCCCCGCCCACCAGAGACGCATGCCAAAGACGAGAAGAAACGAAGAGAGGAGATAGGAGACGAGGAGATTCATTTGAAGACAAATGAGACGTCCTCTCCTCCGGAGCCTCACATGAAGCGACTTCTATTACTGATGAAGGCGTCACAGCTGGATATGCTGGTCCGAGTGCACGTGAGAAACTGAAGTAAGGAAAGTAGCATAAACTCAGCCGCGGTAAATTCATATTCACTTTTACATCAATTTAACATGAATATGTATATGAATGAAAAAGAAAACCGTCACATCTTCCTAGGCCCTGAATGATTGGAGTTTTTAATTGTTATATTGTGGCCACTTTGTGTTCATAAATAATGTTTTTATTCTGCTATAAGCACTTAAACCCCCCTCTCTGAGCATTTATATAGAAAAAATGTAAAGGCCTGAGATAACAATGTACAATTCACTACTTTCTCTCCTTATTTAAGCTTGGTTGGATCAGGAACTACAAATGTCACAAAACATGATTTTCATTAATGTGCATTATAATCTGCCTGATCCTGGGGTCTATTGAGGGCTGATATGTGTCAATGAGCATCTCTGTCACCTTTTTTAATTTATTATTGTCCATGTTTGCGGTTTGTAATTGTATGTATGGTCTGGGTAGACTGAAAAAATGAACTGCTTTTGGGAAAAATAAAGTTGTCTAATCTAATCTAATGTAAAATGTGTTTTCCTGAACAGACCTGTCTACTGTAGCAGCCTCACAGTTACAAACATAAACACAAACAGCACAGATAAATCAGGACAGACAACAGATGGAAAACCTGAAAGAACTGCCCCATTATTTTCTGTGATATCAATATGAACAGCTTAGAATTCTTTTAAATGATGAGTCAAATATTTCTTTGCACAGTGAAGAAAATCAAACAACAGAGAAACCAGAGACACTAAAATGAAGTACCTGCTGGAAGTGAACGACGTAAGTGGAGGAAGCGAGGATGGAACTTTGGAGCTTTGAGATGCAGCCTCTCTCCTCAGAGCGCATTTTGCGCTTTGGGACATCCTTCAATATGGCTGCTCAGAAAGTACTTCCGGTGTCGTGGAGGAAAGAGGAGACTGCACTTTAGCACATTGAGATGCACCCACTGTCGGATTCCAACTATTAATGTTAATTTGGTAACCTGTGTAATCTGTATTTTTTGTTGTTGTTGTATTAGATAGTCCGTTCGTAGTTTTGGGTAAATTCTTGTCTTGAGCTCCAGCCTTTGCTGCCTTTTGTTTTAGTACTCTTTATTCTTTTGTTAACATCTCGTTTTTTTAGTTTATTTATTGTATATACTTTTTGTCATTGACCTGTTTTTCGTATGTAAATATTGTGAAATTTTGATAACTGTTTCATTTGTGTTTACATTTTTGGAGACCAAGAGTGATTTTCCTTCTCTACCCCCTGTAAATTTGTTTTGCACCTTCCTGCAGATGGGTGCCTGTCACATCAGCACAATACCAAAGCTTTCATTTATTAAATTAAAATGCTGAATCAGCATTTCAACACATTGAAATCCGACTTTCTTTTTCTTATTCTTCCGTACAGAATTTGGCACTTTTCACAGCCTTCAAATTTGCACAGATTTTCACAGAAAAAAAAGAACAATGAAACGTGTTCCTGAGAACTGTGCTTGCATTTTTCACATGTTTAACACTCACAGTTTTTACAGTAAAGAATATTTTCTGCAGATTCTTTTTTCATTGCAATGAATGGAAGATTTCTGCAGTTCTGCTGAAAAGTGCTTAACGCTCTACAGATCCCGCATACTTCCACCTACAGATATCCTTCTTGCTTTAACAGCTTCACTAATCTCTAAACTATTTTTACATGTTCATCTTTTTGCTATATTTACAGTTTTTGAGAAATCACTGTTGAAGCAAAACAAAGATTTTAGGTTTTCAGCCAAAGTCTCTGCTCTCAGAGTGAGTCACATGACCAGTCAGAGCAGAGCTGCACCTGCTGATCTGTCCAATCTTCCTGCCACATGAAGGAAAGTTGGATAAGTATTTTACAGACATTTATATTTTTATGCAGGTACACTATAAGGAAGAGTGAGGTGTTTCTCTAATCATGCCCATTTGCAGGCCATGTTTGAAGAACAGATGAAGGTTAAAAACTCCTGAGAGGCGTTAGCTCTCTCAGTACAAATGGAAACGTGTTCACACGAGAAAGCATTGGTTTATGTGGAAAACAGGAACTGTAGAAATGTAATGTTCATTAGAGAGTTTATCAGAAGAGGAGTGTTTGTCAGTTATGAGAGTAGCCAACAGGAATGTGGGGTTACAAGAGGAGTCAGGTCAGTGGTTGAGGTGGATGGGTGTGTATCTAACATGTATTTATCAGAGAGAGAGTCACGCAAGGCTGTATGATTAGGTCTACCTGGTGAATGTAACAGAAAGAGGAGCCAATGGAAAGGAAAAAATAACCAACAAGAACCAATGAGGATGACCGGTGCAGCCTGGAGGCTGGTGTGAATGAAGAATATGAACCAATGAGAAACTGGCAGCACCTATGGAGGTGGCCCCTGTATAACTGATGGTTGGCCCCTCCCCAGAACTGCCACAGAAACTATTTAAAAGCTTTAATTATGCACCCATATATTTTTCTGACAAGGGATTACATCATGAATAGCACTAAATAAATGATTTACTTTAACAACCAAATAACCTGTCAAAACAGAAAGAACAATCTCATATTATCTGCCCCTTTTAGCCACTTAAAAATATTTCAAAAACAACAAAACAACAACACAATGATCAACATAATTTGGTAACCCCTATAACAGAAACACAACAACCCATCTTTTTTGTCTTAAATTTTGTTATTTTTTAAAAAAATCTCTTTTCTTCTTAAATTACAGTTACTTTCTCTTTTTTCGAATCTTTTCTGAAGATTAATGGGTAACAATCTTTGATGTGCTTTAAACATAAATAGTAAGATACAATAATCTACTTTGTACTGAACCATAAAATTTCAACAGTTTCAACAGTTGGTTGGATCTCTCCTCCAGAAATGAATGGAATAACTCTTTTTGCAAAATAAAAAACTTTTCATATGTTTTGCAGGTATTACCCCAAACTCCGGTCAGATATGGAACAATCATAGAATTGGATAAAATATATAATGCTTCATTATCCAATAAATCCTTTAAATTATGCAATATCGCAATTACTTTTGATAGTTTTACCTTTATATAATTTATGATTTCCAACTCAAAGTCTCATCCAACAAAACACCTACAAACTTAGTTTCCTTCACTCTCTTAAGCTCAGTTTACTAACTGAAGCAGGTGGATGCTATATGTCAAAAAGTTCCTCAGAGGGTGTATTTTTACTGAAGCTTTGCCGTTTCAAAGTGGTTAACACTTTTATTAAATGTTTAATTCATGTTTTATTGAGTCTGTGCTGACCGTTTCTTTTATCAGCTGGTTTGGGCTGCTCACTCTCAAAAACAGAAACAGGCTGCAGGCCATCACTAAAGTGTGGAGCAGAACTGCTGCCACCACACTGAACCACCTGACTAAGTTGAACCAGAGGCGGACTCTGAAGAAGGCCCAGTCAGTCCTTGATGATCAGAGTCATCGTCTGCATGCTGAGCTCAGGTTGCTTCCATCAGGCCGCAGATACAGTGTTCCTAAATGCAAAACCAACAAGAATTCCTCATCTACAGCAGGAAAATTACAACTTTGGTCTGAGTGCAAGGAACTCTGGTGTGTAAACAAACCAACATGGCAGACACTATAAGATTTATTCTTAATCATTTTAATCACCAAAGGAGCCTGAAATTTGCTCATTTCAGTGAAACAGAGGAATGAAAACAAGGCATAAGGTAAAAGAAGCTTATACTTGGTATTTCACAGTATTCGTCTTATTTTGAAAAGTATTTTGCAGACAATTGGACTCGAGTCATAGGACTCGGACTCGAGTCGACTTGAGCGGCTAATGAGACGACTTGGAACTCGTCTCGGACTCGGGAGGTAAAAACTCAGAACTCGACTCGACTCGGGAGAAAATGTCTCCAGACTCGACTTGACTTGAGACAACATGATTCAGAAAATTTCACTCACTCAGGCTTTATATGAAGAGCCAGACAGGAGATATACGCTGCTGTTGATGCTCCATTCACAGTACACATGTCCGTCAACTATTATGGTCCCGCACACAACACAGCGCTACACACATATGTTCCCACCACACACCCGCTCCTGCTACAGTGATGATCAGTGGGCAGATAGCGTGGGACGCAGGCTTCAGCTGCTATGTCTTTTGTGCCCAAAGTTATTTTCTTTGCATATAAAGAATTTCACTCAGATGAAAAACGAAGATAGCCAAGTGTACGACCTGCAACGCTTCGATAAGTGAAAAAGAGGGCACAACATCGAACTTTATCACGTGCGACCAAGTGAAAGAAAATCGGCCAAACGGCGTAGGATAAATTATATTAAGTATATTTTTTTAATGTGTGTGTATGTGTGTGTGACACACACATAAGCGACTAACTACCTTTCACCTTGTGAAATCCTCTACTATTGGCTGAAAATGGCACTATTTAAATACACTAGATCTGGTTATCCAGGTGTGTCAGAATAAGATATCAGGAGTTCTCTCTTATTTTTTAGGTTCAGCAGTCAAAGTGAGTGCATGCATGCAGTTTTATGTTTGCTGAATTGCAAGCTGAGCCCCCTATTAGTTGCAAATAACTGTTGCAAAATTGTTTCGATAAAAGTATTTTTATATGAAACATGCCATTTCTCCTTTACCTAGGTCTAAATAATCAGACATGCAATGTCTTATTGGTAAATGACAGCTTTATGCTGCAGTAATCCAGGCAGACGAGTCTGATGCGGTTTTTTATGTTTACCTTGGGAACACAAGGTTTGTATCTTCAAGATAAAAAATCTGAGTCCTTTTTGAGTGGACTGGGGAACAAAGGTGAGGGACGTGACCTGTCATAACCTGTGACTCGACTCGACTTGACTTGACAAAACCTGTGACTCAACTCGACTTGACTTGACAAAACCTGTGACTCGACTTGACTTGACTTTACAAAACCTGTGACTCGACTCGACTTGACTTGACAAAACCTGTGACTCAACTCGACTTGACTTGACAAAACCTGTGACTCGACTCGACTTGACTTGACAAAACCTGTGACTCGACTCGACTTGACAAAACCTGACTCGACTCTACTTGACTTAACAAAACCTGTGACTCGACTTGACTTTACAAAACCTGCGACTCGACTCGACTTGACACAACCTGTGACTCAACTTGACTTGACAAAACCTGTGACTCGACTTGACTTGACTTTACAAAACCTGTGACTCAACTCGACTTGACAAAACCTGTGACTCGACTCGACTTGACTTGACAAAACCTGTGACTCGACTCGACTTGACAAAACCTGTGACGCGACTCAACTTGACAAAACCTGTGGCTCGACTTGACTTGACTTTACAAAACCTGTGACTCAACTCGACTTGACAAAACCTGTGACTCGACTCGACTTGACAAAACCTGTGACTCGACTCGACTTTACAAAACCTGTGACACGACTCGACTTGACTTTACAAAACCTGCGACTTAACTTGACTTTACAAAACCTGCGACTCGACTCGACTTGACACAACCTGTGACTCAACTTGACTTGACAAAACCTGTGACTCGACTTGACTTTACAAAACCTGACTCAACTCGACTTGACAAAACCTGTGACTCGACTCGACTTGACTTGACAAAACCTGTGACTCGACTCGACTTGACAAAACCTGTGACGCGACTCGACTTGACAAAACCTGTGGCTCGACTTGACTTGACTTTACAAAACCTGTGACTCAACTCGACTTGACAAAACCTGTGACTCGACTCGACTTGACAAAACCTGTGACTCGACTCGACTTGACAAAACCTGTGACTCGACTTGACTTGACTTTAAAAAACCTGTGACTTGACTCGACTTGACTTGCCCACAACAGAAGAAACTTGGGACTTGCTTGAGACTCGGATCAAATGACTGGACACTTGCTTGGGACTCGGATCAGAGGGACTTGGGCAATTGTCTGGTATTTTGTATTGATTAATGCACTAGCTAAGGCCACATCAGCTGCCAATGAAGTGTTAACAATAGCAGATGAACAACATTAGAGCAAACCTCACTATGATGAACTTTTTCTAACGTTAGAGAGATCAGAACAGAAGGCTCATGAGCAGCACCACCACATCCATACAGGTGGCCAATTTGTTTAGACAGTGATGTGGCACCACGAGTCGTAACTCGCAGAACATGGATCTGGTACAAGTTCACAGGTGGGAAAAACACAAGTTACAGGTTACCTGGAATGCAGCGTTAGTGCCATCAGGGTGTGCCGTGATCTGGGCATACAGAAGTGCCAACGGGGTGTGCCGCGATCAAGGAGTCTCATTCGGTTCCTTTTCAGTCGTCAGACCAGATCACCAGATAGAAAGGTAAGACCGTTTATGTTTGTTCTCATCAACTCATCGAAGTCTTTGCTATCAGGGCTGCTATCTTTTGATTTATTCTGTTTAATAACTACAGGCTAATGACTCTTTATTCATACTGTCTTAGCAGATTCAAATCAAACCCCATTCAAAAATATTAACACTAAAATTTAATTTCAGTCAAGACCATTTTAATTGTACACATTTCATCATTACTGTTAACTCTAGACTTTAGGAATTTTGTGCAGAATTGGTTAAAATTCTCAAAATAAATGAAAGTAAAAGTGACAATAGTTATTGTGCCTATAAGTGTAAGGTTTTATTAATTCAGCTTTATTTTCTTCACTTTGGCTCAGACCTTAATAAAGGCCAACATCTTTGATAACCAGCTCTAGGATTGTTAAAGGTAAGGACACCACTCTCTTACCCTTTTACTCTAGTTTACTGTTTTCTTGTTACTAATTTTTATTCTTAACTATTATTTTTACTGTTGTTCATTCTTGTTTCTTGTTCTTGTTTCCTCCTCCTTTGAGCCATCCACTACAGCTTTAACAGTATCTTTAAGTATTCAACACTTCCAGACCTCATTTTAAGAGCTTAATTAAGTAACAGTGAAGATATTCATGAAGATAAAAGTCTAAATCTTCTTTCTCAATAAACAAAAAAAATATTGAAATTGACCAACATTTTCAGGGTTAATACTTGTGACTTCTTTTCTCGTAAAGCTTTTTATTGGTAGATCTTATTTAACTAGAAGTGGTTTAAGGTTAAAACCTAAATGGTGGATCAACAACATAGTCGACAGAGTGATCACTCTTTTATTTGAAACAGCTTTAAATCAACTAACTGAATAAAACATGAGCGTCAATGCTGAATACCTCCTGTCAGCACGTTCATTTACAAAGATCATCAGTGATCAGAACGCAGAACACAAACAGAATAATAAAAGGTTTTTCAAGTCATGGCAGATTTTGGTACAAGGAATCATTCAGACAGACAACAGGATCCAAAACAAGACGCAGAAACAATCAGAGTGAGATACAGCAAGACAAAACTATGATGATGAGTGTAAGGTACAGGGAACAGGTGAGGGACAGTCAGATGAACAGGAAGAACAACACAGAGACATTTATGTGATGGTGAAAAAGGCAGTGCACTGGAGAGCAAAAGCACCTTTTGGAAAAAAAAAAATCACTTTAAATTGTAAGAATGATAGTTTTAATTTGTAATAATAAATTAAAACTTTAATTTCTAATAATGAATAGCAGCTTTAATTTATAAAAGTAGATATATGCTTTGATTTATAATAATGGATAACTGCCTATAGGTTATAATATGGATAAATGCTTTTGTTGAAAATTATGATGTAACACTTGAATTTAAAACCTCCGGCTCAGGAACCTTCAATGGCAGACAATGACCAAGACCCGCCCACTCCAGAGCAGTATCCTCCAGGTTTGGAGAACACCATGGACAAGACAGTGGTGGAGCAGGTGGAGGCTCTGACCCGTGGGCAGTGTGATAATGAGAAGTGGTGGGACTGGAGGAGGAACCGGATAACAGCCTCCATAGCTCACAGTGTGGCTCACTGCGATTTTGTCAATGGGAGGAGCACAACTCCACCCATAGACCTCCTAAGAGAAATTACAGGTAAAGATTTTGAAGCTTTGACTTTGGATCACACATGACATGTCAGATGGACTCTTGAGTGTTTCACAGGTTCATATGGAAAGAGCTCACAGAAAGTGTTTGGGAAGAGCAGAGCCTTTCAGAAGCATATTCGACAGATCAACTGATAATCATTCTGTCAAACATTTGTTACTGTCATGTGTGTGTGTACATATATGTGTGTATATATATATATATATATATATATATATATATATGCACAAATATATATTAACACATATATATATATAAATACACAAATATGTATATATATTTACAAATATATATACACATATATATGTATATACATGTGTATATATACATATATATATATATACATCTATGTATATATATACAAAAATATATATATACACATATATATACACACACACATATATATGTGTATATACACATATATGTGTATATATACATATATACACAAATATATATTTACATATATATACACACATATATGTGTGTGTGTGTATATATATGTATAAATAAATAAATATATATGTGTGTGTGTATGTGTGTATATATATGTATAAATATATATATATATATATATATATATATATATATATATACACACACACACACACATATATATATATATATATATATATATATATATATATATATATATATATATGTGTGTGTGTATATATATACATGCATACACACATAACTCTATGAACACAGAGTTCATGTTTCTGAGGACTTTTGATCTGAGCTCCACACTGGATCATCTCTTCTTCAGACAGATGTTTAACAAACTGACAGAGACCACTGAGAAACTGTCAGAGATATCCCAGAGATGAAGTCTGTGAACATTTAGAGGCAGAAATGTCCTCTGAAGATAAATTAAAATAATAATAAACATAATCTGAGACAATAAGGAGACAAAATAAGTTTCTCAGTGATCACTGTCAGTTTGGGATGGTTTATGGTCTCTCATTATTAAAACAATGGTGGTCTATGGAAGGTCAAACCCACCCTGCCCCTAAACCCCTCAGAGGACTGTAAAGGTGTGCACCACAGAAGAAGAGCTGATCCAGAGTGGAGCAGAGATAAAAACATCATCTTCATCACAGCTGATTCAGTGAAGGAGATTAACACTTTTATTTCATGATTCTGCTGCAGGTGAGAGGCCAGAGTTCATGACTGAGGCCGTGATATGTGGCATTATGGTGGAGCGTAGAGAATTGTACAGGTACAAGGTGAGGTCATGATCCTGCAGAGGTCAGGATAAAGGAGAAATTTTAGTGATTATTAACACCATGTCAGTGGATGACCATGATGATGTTCCCTTACAGAAGCTGAAGAGAGCTGAGCTGGGACATCGCGTCAACCTTCAGAACTGCGGTTTGTTTATCGACCCTCAGAGAACCTGGTTGGGTGCGAGTCCTGATGGCATCTTGATGGACAGCGAGACTGGTGAACGTCTGCTCTGCCTGGAGGTGAAGTGTTCCGAAAAACACTGGAGCAGCCGGATGGAGGACGCCTGCAGGGGGGACCCTGACTTCTGTCTCGAGATAAAGGAGGACGGTCAGCAGCAGGAAGATGAACAGGGAGGGAACAGACAGGTACAGAATCACCTGTGAACCTTTGCAGTGTGTCCTCTCCTGTCCCCCTCAGGATGTCCTCAAACATCCTCTTTGTGTCGTCATTAGGGATGGGTATCGTTAGGATTTTTATGAATACGATTCCGATTCCGGTTCTGCTTATCGATTCAGGTTCCAAACGATTCCTTATTTCGATTCCAAATTATTAAAAAAATAGAAGGTCAATAGTTTATTTAACTAAAGTAACTTTATTCCTTTACCTTTAGGAAATTTTAAACAAAAATAAAATGTGCTAGAATGCTAAACTGCATTGCATTCACTGTAAGACAATAAATAAATGACAAAAAATAAAGTGCATTCAGTAAATAATAGCTGCTTACTGTTAGTAGATATCCCTGAGAAATAAACTGTGAAATAAAAACTAAAGTGCATCTCGTGGTAGACCTGCAGCTATCGATTCATTTTGTTATTGATCACTCTATCAAATTTTTGTCGTTTAATTGAGTAATCAGATAACGGTTACATTGTGCTCACTGCTATTTTTTTTTGCTACATTGAATCACTACACATTATTAGTAGTAACACACAAAACAGAAAAGCCAGTTCACTTAAATAAAAAAGTTATTTTTCTTATTTTGAACATTCTGAGCATAAATGGGATCTCAAAATCTATACTCTTATTTTTACTCTGGGCCATGTCTTGCTTTTTTCAGTATTTTTTTTTTAAAGTTTGATTATTTTTATTTTATTTGTATTCATGCTTGTCTCTTTTTGCTAAATTATTGCCTTTACTACTGTACCATATTGATGATCTTATTTTGCTTACTTTATTTCTAGGACCAAATAATATCATACTTGGATACTAAGATAATTTAACTAGCTAATGTACATTTCTATAACATATGAAAGCATTCCCTACACCTGCTTCCTCTACTCACTGTCAGTGTTTCCTGTTCTACTGTTCCGCTACCTGTTCTGAACCAGCCTTTACACGGAGGCATAATCAAAGTAGGTTATTTACTCGCGCATATCTCAGTTATTGATCACATTAGCTGCTTCTATTGATGTATCATGAGTGTCATCCTGTTGTGTCGCTCTGCGGACATGACGCGCGCAGACCGGATGTTTATGTTGACGAGCTGCAGCAGTGACGACGTGCTATCACGCTAAGCTACGTGCTAAGCTAACTCCGTTTGACATCAGACACACTGCACTGTGTTTCTTTTCGTCCCTTCTTATAGAGACCACACACTTGGGACACTCTCTGCCATTTCTTCTGTGAACTCTCTCCTTTCTGTCCCTCTCTTTTCTCTGCCTTTACAAGCTGCGCAGCAGCGGATGTAGCAGGCGCGCTGTGCCACAGAAATGACCGTCCGTGTCAAACACCGTGTACTGTATAGTAGTCCAGATATTGATTTATATGTATAATTATATATTAGCAGTAATGAGGTTAACAGCTAACTAAAATAAACGTAAAACATCCATATATAAGTCCGTCTAAGAACCAAAAAGCAGAACCGTAAGTAAATATTTTTAATGGGTACCCGGTACCGTTTTTTATTCGGTTCCTACTCAGAACCGAATTTCGGTACCCAACCCTAGTCATCATGTCCTTGACTCCCTGTCCAAGTGTCCCTCTCCTGCTGTTAAATGTCCTTTAATGCCTCCATCATGTCGTCCTCACCAACGCTTGTTTCATGTCCAAGTTGAGCTTCTCCCGTCTTCGTCCTTCTCGTCCCCTCGTCTCAGTCGTCTCCCCTCTTGTCCTCACTGTGTTTCCTTTGTCTCTCTGTCCTGCTGGTCCTGACCTCACTTCTTCATCTTTGTCCCTGATTTCTGTCCTACAGCCCCCGTCGTACCGTCTTAGGACGGACCACCCTTACTACACACAGGTTCAGTGTCAGCTGGCAGTGACGGGCCTGAAGAAGGCTGACTTCGTCGTCTACACCAAAGAAGACATGGCCATCGCTCCTGTGACATTTGACCCTGATCTGTGGGAGAACACAGTGACCAAACTGGAGATGTTTTACAGAGATGTCGTCGTGCCTCACCTCTGAGAGCTGCAAGAGCCCAAGTGTATCTGTCTGCGGCTTGCAAGACGGAGGCGTGTCCGGTAGTGGGCGTGTCCTGTAGGGGGTTCTGTCGCATAGTGGGCGTGTCGTGTAGATTAAGGGTTAGCAGATGGGTGACGTTAGGTTTTATTTGTGTAAGTTATTATAACATTAAAAGGGGAAACTTAGGTTTAGGCACTAAAAGAGTGATGGTTAGGTTAAGGGTTAGCAGATGGGTGACGTTAGGTTTTATTTGTGTAAGTTATTGTAACATTAAAAGGGGAGACTTCAGTTTAGGCACTAAAAGAGTGATGGTTAGGTTAAGGGTTAGCAGATGGGTGACGTTAGGTTTTATTTGTGTAAGTTATTATAACATTAAAAGGGGAAACTTAGGTTTAGGCACTAAAAGAGTGATGGTTAGGTTAAGGGTTAGCAGATGGGTGACGTTAGGTTTTATTTGTGTAAGTTATTATAACATTAAAAGGGGAAACTTCAGTTTAGGCACTAAAAGAGTGATGGTTAGGTTAAGGGTTAGCAGATGGGTGACATTAGGTTTTATTTGTGTAAGTTATTATAACATTAAAAGGGGAAACTTCAGTTTAGGCACTAAAAGAGTGATGGTTAGGTTAAGGGTTAGCAGATGGGTGACGTTAGGTTTTATTTGTGGGCGTGTCGTGTAGTCATTACATTACTACGCAACACGCCCACTACATAACACGCCTCCGTCTTGCGGGCCACAGACAGACCCTTTTTCAAGAGGCGGCAGCAGGAGGCAGCAGCAGACATCCCCCCTGACCTGTTGAGCAACGGCATCCTCCTGCCTCCTAACCCTAAGACCTCAGGACTATTGGGACGTGGTGTCTGCTGCACCACCAGGTTTATGTTCATAGTTTTCTTCAATCAAATCAAAGAATCAAATATAAGATTAAAACTTTATGCTGCCTTTATTTAGCTCAGTTTGCATTATTGCTTGGGTTCTTATGAAATAAGGACTGGTTCTTCTGGGAGGAGGTTGGGTGTGGTTAGTCAGGGTCAGGTGCTGAGTACGGGGCACCTGGCCCTGGATTATTAGGTTTCAGGGTTCCTCATGCTCTTCCTTCAAAGAGCATGTTGGTATGAAGACCCCAGAGACTCCCGCTGTGGCCTCTGAAGTTCTTGTTCTGCTTGGTTTATTCTAAATTAAGAGTTAGTTGTCTTGGTTCTTGGATTTAAAATCAGGTTTTTGTTGGTTTGTTGCTTTTCTTCTGTATGCTACAGTTTGTAAACCTGTTTTAAATGTGCTACACAAAGATTTCATTCATATTATCATCAAAACTGACCTCTCATTCATCCAGGTCATATTCTCTTCTTCTGTTTGGGGTGGGGGTCCATTTGTTCGGAACAGTAGAAGTTGCATTTTAAATTGCATTATTGCATTCATTCACTCGTTGAAGCACATGACAAAACAGCATGTTATGCAGATGGTGTGTTTGTTTTTGAAGCAGAGTATCCTCACTGTGTGTCACTTGGGTGTGGAATGTGAAAAGTTCTTGATCAAGTATCAATGTGCATCCACATGTGGTGAGCTTTGCTGTGTAAAACCTGAGTTGAATAAAATATCTGTAATGATACTTGGCAGTTTTGCTGGTGCATATCTGTGTTTTATTTTTACAGATGAATTTTTACCAGAGGTGTGGTTTGGCCCAAGGAAGAATTTTAGTGGTGACACAGATGTTTGTCTGGATGCAAAAAAAAATGAAAATTATACAAAAAAATCCCATAATTTAACATTACTTATCAGATTTGATTCCAAATTTACAGGATAATATAAGGTCCGTGTCTCTATCATCAAGGTAATCAATTTGTATCAAATCCAGATTCATGTCATGCAAAACATTGTATTTTGTAATGGTTTAGTGGCTATTTTTCATAAAAAAGGCATCAACAAAGGGAACTAACTTTAACAAACTGCTACAACACACCATTGCAGTTGGGTAGCACAAAGGCAACAACAACGCTTTATATATATATATATATATATATATATATATATATATATATATATATATATATATATATATATATATATATGTATGTATATTGGCCTGTCACTTTACTGCATTAATTAGGTTAATTAATTACACACAAATTAATGCATTAAAAACATTAATCACAGATTAATCATAGCACACAAACATTTTAATATTGTCCAGCTGGAGGACCCGTACATGGCAGTGGCACGTGTCACTTCACACATGCGTCTCTATTCAAACCAAACAAAGCCCAGGTGACAACAGGAATGGCATATTTAAGACTTAGTCTGATTTTATTTTTGAATTTATTTATCTGTATTTGTACTACATTCTTTAATAATGCATCAGGCCTAATTGTTTTGCTGGATGCCCTCGACCTTTTTCTTATTTTGAATTTGATGTATGAAACACACTTAAAGTGTAATTTGAGTTGCCTGATTGAGCTTAGAATTTTCTGGACAAGTTGTCCTGACTTGGTTTTATTTAGTAACCAATAAAGATGCAGATATCTTCACTTCTTAGTGTATTCATTTGATTAGTCCTGCACTGCAATTTTATAATATCCTAGAATTCGAATTCTTTATTTGGGTACTTGAAGCAGATATGAGATTAAAATGTGATTAATTACATTCATTTATTATAAATCTGGTAATTTATTCGATCAACTTTTTTATTCTTCCGAATTCTTATATATATATATATATATATATATATATATATATATATATATATATATATATATATATATATATGTAACTGCTGCAGTTCTGCAAGATTGTTGGGATGTCTGGTGTGAACAGCTTTCTTGAGGTCATGCCACAGCATCTCAGTTGGGTTTAGGTCAGGACTTTGACTGGGCCATTCCAGAACATTTATTTTATTCTTCTGAAACCATTCTGAAGTTGATTTGCTTCTGTTCTTTGGGTCGTTGTCCTGTTGCAGCACCAATCCTCTTTTGAGCTTCAACTGTTTGACAGATTATCTCAGGCTTTTCTGCAAAATATCTTGGTAAACTTCTGAGTTCATTTTTCCATTCATGATGGTGAGCTGTCCAGACCCTGAGGCAGCAAAGCAGCCCCACACCATGATGCTCCCCCACCATACTTAACAGTGGGAAAAAGGTTTGGATGATGGTGTGCTGTTCCATTTTTCCTCCACACATGACGTTGTGTGTTCCCACCAAACAATTCAACTTTGGTTTCATCACTCCACAGAATATTTTCCCAGTTGCGCTGTGAAGCATCTAAATGCTTTTTTGCAAACGTCAAACATGCAGCAATGTTCTTTTTCTGTTTCAGTTTCAGTTTATTTCAGACAAAAGAAAAAAACAGTAGAAAATAAAACAGTCCATAACAGTACATAATACCCCAGTTGCTTAAATACTAAATAAAGCTTAAATACTAAATAAAGCATGAATTATGTCCGAAAAAGGAGTAGGAAGAAGCAAAAGCTTTTCATGTCCTACCCCCACTTACTCTCTCTATATTAACCAAAATATTTTCTGTACCTCAAACCCCCCTTCACTCACCCCCTCACTCATCCACCCATTCATACATTGACACTTACATACAATTATACACTACGGCATAACCGCCATATACTTTGGGGGGACACATCCCCCCCAATATTGGAAAAATACCAATCTGTCCCCCCCAATAACAAGCCTGTTATATCTTAATATGTGACATATGATATGCCCTCCTTTTATGAATCCTGGCTGTAGTGGATCCGTCACTTGTTATTTCTGATTTATTTAAATTTAAGAAAAACAAGAGAAACAAAACTGTGTGACCCTCCTCCCTGTATACCTGGTTGAGTCCCACTGTAAACACCAGCTCGCGGCTTCGTTTGAAAAAACTCAGTCCTCCTGTCACTGGTGGTCAGTAAGGGTCAGGAACAGATGGAGGTTGGGACAAAAAGAAGGAAGCAGGACCAACAGGCGGACATTCGCCTTTTTCAGACGGTAAGCTACTAGACACGTAAAAGTAGTGTCATGGTCAAAAAGACCGCTCCAATGTTGTAATAAATGTGAAGAAATATCTCTCATCACTGCGTTCATCATCTGACAGACAGTTGGAGCTACAGACTGAGGAGTTCCCGCGCTTCCCACTCTGTTGATAAGCCTCTGTTCATTCATAAATGATCTGTAAAACCTCAAACCTCTTGACTCCTGGTCTGGCTCATGGATGTATTATAAGAACTGGATAGCGTGGCTCCGCCTTCTACCATGTTACGGACTTGAAGCCAAAATATCCCCCGTCAGGGCGCCGTCATTGTGCAGCCAGTAGAGAATTTGGACCATAATCCAGGCGCAGCTGTCGTAAACGGTCGCAACACCCCGCAGCGTACGCCGTACACAATCATTAGTGAAGCTGCCGTAAACCGTGGTCATTTTTAAACTCTAATAACTAATAAAAAAGAAACTTTTCAGAAAAAAGAGGACTTGGAAAACACGCAGCCCAATAATACTTAAATGTCACCACAGCATACGGGTAGGAGAAATATTTCTACGAGGTGTATTAATTTTTTGAAGTTTCCCTTCGGCCCGTCCAGATGAATGGGAGAGACGGATTTTTGACCTATACTGCAGCCAGTCACCAGGGGGAGCAGTTTTCGTGGAGGCTTCAATTTTAGCCTAGCATCACGGCGTCCATGTTTTTTACAGTCTATGGTCTGGCTCCGCTTATTATGTCGGCTTATTATTATTTCTTTAGTTTCTTTTATTTCGAAAGTCACAGGGCCTTTTTAGGAAGTTTCCGTGCACAACTTCCGGTCCTGCTCGATCTGCCCTCCGCTGAATTACATGCATGAGAACTTCAGCATCGCAGCGACGGCGAAAAATGATGATTGTGAACCAGCCCGACCGCACCAGAGCGGATCCAGTGTAATATCACAAATTAAATTTAATGGAAAACTATCTGATCTGGAGGCTTAATTGTGATGGGGGAAACTTTTGAAAGGGGTCCATTTGAACCAGGGGTGTAGCAGAGATTTCAAAAGTGAGGGTGCTCTACCCCCCCCCCCCCACCCCCCGTAGCTCTTACTAGACTCTATTTAACGCCAGTCTAAGCACTGCACGTCTGCTAACAGACACGCTAACATCGACAACAACAGGGGGAGGGGGAGAGGAACAGCAGAAAAACTTTAATCCGTCAACATAATAGCATTGAAGAAACAAACTTCATATACAGACCACTGAGAAACATCCCGGTTTATCCTTGGTCCTCGACTCTCTCCTCCTCTTATTTTCGGGTTCTGACTCGGTTAAAGCGTTCAGTGCTGCGGTCCTCATGTAGCGACACAGACGCTAACACAGAGCTCTGTTGACATGGTCACGCGCATGCGCCGACTGCGCCGACACGGAAGTGCAGGGCGGTTTCAGCGGGGCTTATTAACATATAGTTATGCCCACAAAAACAGCGCGTTGAGCACAGAGGAGAAAACAGAGCATAGAAATGATGCGGTTGTGCTTGTTTAATTGGGTTTTTAGACCAAAGCATGCTACTAAGTCTTCATGAAGACATCAAAGATCAATATTACACTGAAGAAAAAGAGCATAATATGGGATCTTTAAAAGATGAAATAAATAAACTTCTTTGGGGCAGGAGGGCTTCAGAAACAAAGAAAAGCAACAATATAAAAATAAATTATTGAAAATGAGAGAAAACAGGATAAATTTGATAAATAAAATAAAAATATAAGCTGAATTAAGAAAATGAACATCAGCTAAGGGAGAAAGAAGAATGAAAAGACTTTTAAGTAGAGTGAGTTTTAGGACATGACAGTATTTTTCTTTAAAGCAGTGATTTAGTCTGATATTCTGTCTAATGTAACACGAGCTAACAGCGCCCCCTGCTGACCGCAGACACACAGCACACTTTAATGAGGACAGAGAGAGATACTGCAACAGGTGATCACTGAGGAGCAGCAGAGAAAATAAAGACTGAGAAATGTTCAAGCATTTAAATATTTGGTCTAATTAATATTAAAGTAATACACAGAACTGGTAAAAGTATTCCAGCTGCAGTAAAGCTTTATTTAAGTTTAGTTACATGTTTTCTGAAACAGCCCAAAGAAAATTAAAAAAAATAAAATATAACATTCTTGCAACAATGCAGTGTTCAAGCTTTCAACAAACTCAGTTCAGAACAAAATATAAAAAACAGTTTGGTATTTCTTGAAACAACACTAATAATGAAGATAAAAGAAAACAATAACTTTATAAAGCTGGTCTATCACGTCTCTCCAGTCTATTTTCAGTTTCAGGTTTGCATCGATGGGTCTTCTTTACTTTGGCTGAAATCTGGAGAGAGACAAACTGAATTGACATAAATAAACAAATATACAACATGGACACATGTGAGAAAAATAAACTTGTGAGGCCAACCAATACAGGAATCTCAAGGGTTTCCCCTCCGTACTGTCTAAACATCCTGAACACTCATTAAACTGCACATTACCGAATGCAGACATCACCAACACGCACTTTAAGGACTAATTTTTCTTTTTTTTATCATCATTTTATTCTTTTAACTATTAGGATCTTCATCTGTGTGTAATTTCCTGCTCCATGGCCTTACTGTCAATCTCTCCAATGTTCAGCCCTCTAACCCAACTCTCCAGCTCTATTCAGCTCTACTTCGTCTTTCTTAACAGGGCAGAAGATGTTATGTCCCTTTTTTACCTCATTCTATACAAATGACAAAAAAATCAATGAAGAATAACACACAACACATCAGCAAATCGGAGTACGAACTAGAAAAGCACTCGGAGAGCACAGACCTCCACCAGCATCACAGTCCCCTCCCATATTGTGATTTCCACCATAAATATTAGTCCTACCTTTATTTCATCTAAATATTCAGATTCTCTGACCGTGAAAACATACCATTAGCAATTGGATTCATAATGATCTCTATTTTAGTTCAGTAGTTATTCATGAAAATCTCATTTTTCATCATGGCGGATCCAGATGCTGATCCGGATCAACACCAAAATTAAACCAGTTCTTCCTTTTCCCATGCTGAACATTTCCTGAAAATTTCATCCAAATCCATCCATAACTTTTTGAGTTATTTTGTTCACAGACAGACAAACTCTCCCAAAAACATAACCTCCTTGGAGGAGGTAATAACATCACATTACTGTTGTTGGCTTGTTTGTTTCTGTTGTGCTGATGTTGGCTTTTGTGCTTAAAGCTGGGGTTGGCAATTTTGGAAAACTAGCATGAATGTAGCCATTCTCCACAGAGCTGTCAAGTCTCCCGCTTTGGCCGTTAAACTACCGTATTTTTCCTCTTTCCTGACGTCCTCCTGTATCAGTTTTCTCCTGTAAATCTCCCGTGTGATGATATAATAATAAAAGCAGTCCTCTGCCTCTCCAAACTGAACTCTGTCTCTAGCCTGAAGGGGGCGGTAATGCTCCAAAATGATGGATGCCAACCACAGTAAAACCGAAGAAGAAGAAAAAGCCTGGTGAGAACGTCCACCTGCAGTAGCCTGGGTGGCAGCTGTGGTGAGATTAGAGCAGCAGAACAAACTTAGAAAAACAAAGAGTTTATTTTAGATTTCTTACACCTGTCTTAAAATGTGAGGGATACTGGAGCTTGGTTGGGGTTGTGGGACGGTTCACAGCGGGCTTCACTTATTTTCAAAGACAAAACTTGAAAGGTAAGAATTTTCCCACGGAGTCTGATACCTCTCGGCTCGGCTACATGCACCGAGTCTGTGCACGCTGGGAACATGCACGCGCAGCAGGCGGGCAGAATAGTGACAGGATTTGATTGGTTTAAAAACAGGTGTCCCTGCATGATTATTGGTTGGGGTTTTCCCTGTTCTACTCCTGCTGTATTACAAAAGTGAATCTAAATCAGATCGCCAACCCCAGCTTTGAATCTGCCTGTTATTAACTCATATACCATAGTCGAAGAGAATACTTGAATCTGATTGGCTGCAGGGTGTCCGTTAAAGTGCTGTCCGTAACAAGTTCCGGTCAAGTATCCTGCTTGCTCTGAATTATTGTTTTAGCTCAAATGCTAGATGGTAACCATGGCAACAGAAATTCAGGTGGTGTTTACACGGCTCAGTTTTCAGCTTAACACGAAGAGTTTTCATTGCGTTTCAACCTCTCGTTTATCTGGGAACTGTATCTGTAATCAGCAAACTTAATAAACCAGGGTCCAGGGTGGAGAGTTTTCTCCTCCATGCAGCTCCGTGTAAACCAGAGTCAGAGCGTTTCAGGGTGAAACAGACGTCATCACATGTGCAGTACTCTTTCACATGAAGGCTGTGCACACATACAGGAACAACAACAGCTTCATCGTCTACAGAGTAACATGTGAGCTGCTTACCGTGCTCGCTTTGTTATCCAGACTAAACTATCCACACAGATTTGTTGTTTAGAAAAGAAACTCCTGAGTCTTTGTGTGTCCACTCTCCATTGTTGTTTGTGAAAAGTTTTTCTTCTTCATACGTGTACTACTGGACTGACATGCACACGACAGCGGTTTCATTTGTTTCCAGCATCTCTGTCTGAACACAGGTTGAGTCTGAATATGCAAAAGAGAAACTCTTTGCGTTTCAGGTGACAGTGTCTGCGTGTAAGCAGGGTCTGAGAACATACTATGTTGTTACATGTTATATCAGTGCTGTCAGTAGATTTAAAAAAATATAAACTGATTTTAATTATTAATCTATTTATTAATCTCACTTAAGAAATTGCTGAAAAAGCATCAAATTGAGGTATTTTCATTGCAATTCATTAGATTATTGTGAGACTGTTCTCCACATCCAGCTGTGTTTGGCTTGGTGTGGCAGGGAGGGGGACCATGAGCTGACCATGACACATTCAGCATCCAGAGAGACGAGGATGCCTTGAATACATCAGCCTAGTGCATAATCCTGATACTCAAAATCATAAAGACCTAAACGACCAAAACAAGCAAAATCCCAAGAGGCCCGGGATCCCCAGTGTCCAGTAAAAAAGTTTCAAGAAATAGGCTACGTCTTAATGTGCCCCAGATGGAAAATCTTTTTATCTGCAACCCGAGGGGCTCTGTGACAGAGCAGCACCGTCACTGGCTTCACCCACCCACCCTGAGAGAGAGAGAGAGAGATAGAGAGAGGAGAATGGAGCTACATTTTGTCATCTGGCAATGTCCCAAACAGCAGTGCACAGGGTCCACAAATGTTAAATCACGGCCCACTTTGATGGACATGCCAGTATCTTTATCAAATTTCACAATCAACAGCAACGTTGCATTTTATTTTAAACAGTTCATCACCTGTCTTTCTATCCTGCTTACCTTTCTGACTTGCTTGCTTGTGTCATGGCTGGCTCTAACACCAAAAATAATGATGGTCACAACACAAAGGTTAAAGTTCTTAGTTTCTTTTTGTTGAAAACTTTTAACCAAAAATACCTGGAGCATTAATGGAGGTGCTGCTGCTGTGGAGTTGGGAGAGAGGTTAATCAGGAGGCCTTTCCTAAATTGACTCAGCCTGATGGTCTGTAGGTGCTGACACACAGGGGAGTAATAAAGAAAAGAAACACTAGAGGGAGCCCTAACTAAAAAAATGAAAACTACAGTGCTGTAACACTTGATACAGAATGAATGGTGGATAATATTTGTTAAAATTATATAGGATAGACATACTTGCTTGGTACACCTTTAATGATCAGAGTGAATGGTGGATAATATTACTTGCAATAAAAATGATGTAGTAAACCTTCTGAAATGATACATTGCATCACATAACAAAAGGTTAAGCAATAATCTCACTTCTCTCCACTGATTAGGCCTAATATAACAGCTGCAGCCAACTGAGCTGCACGTTCTGTGGCCAGAGATGGTTACATTGGCAATGTGTCACCATGGCAAATATCAAATGGTTCACTCAGTCGCTTCTTGAGAAAAACTTGTGACATGGCTCAAGAAAAAACCTTCTGTTAAGCAGCAGGAAATCTTGAATGTGGATCCCAGTCTCATGATGAACAGCAAATCCACACCATGCTGTGTTGGTGTGAGGGTGAAGGAAGGGAGGTAAGAGGAGACAAGTGGACTAAAGTAAGAACTAAAGTTAGGGACAGATCCATGAACCATAGACCTGTCGTCTGATTTATTAGAGGTTAGCCTCTTCAGATGCTACATCTGGTTTTCAGGAGGGTCCTCATGTCTGAATGGTTGTGGTGATCATTTTATAGAAGTATAATCATAGATATTCTTACTGAAAATAAGAATTTATGGTAGTGATAAACTCATGGATGCCCAGACTACAAACATCCCTACCATATTTGTCTCTGTTAAGTATAAATGTGTTAAAGGCCTCTTGAGATGTGACATCCCATTTTCAGAGGGACCTCATGCCTATGTGGTAATAAATATAGTTACTATAGATGTGTCAACCATGGATAGGGAGATCATGCTAATATCTACATGAACAGCTATAATGATAATGGGAATGGAGTGTTCCTAATAAAATGGCCAACTATGTCAATAATTGTAGCTTTTGAGGCTTCGTGGCTCCACAGCAGCAGGCAGTCTACACCAAGGATCCCAGGCCACCTACAAGATCAGAGCCAGAGACGAGTACAGGAGCAAACAAAAGGGGCAAAAGCAGATGCTGAGAGAGAGAGAGAGAGTGAGAGAGATGAGAGATCCCATTGTGCCAGAGAGCTGTGCATCTTAACTATGAGTCTACTTTATGAACTATTTTATAAACTATAAGCTGGTCCCTAACTGAAAGCTTTATCAAAGAGGAATGTTTTAAGTCTAACCTTAAAGGTAGAGAGAGTGTCAGACTCCCGAACTGTGGTCGGTAAATTGTTCCAGAGAAGAGGAGCCTGATAACTGAAGGCTCTACCTCCAATACTACTTCTACAGACTGATGGTACTACAAGTAGGCCAGCATTTTGGGAGTGCAATGTTCTAGAGGGGTTGTTCGGCACTACAAGCTCTTTAAGATAGACTGGTGCCTGTCCACTGAGAGCTTTATAGGTGAGGAGAAGAATCTTGAACTCTATTCTATATTTAATGGGAAGCCAATGCAGAGAAGCTAAAACAGGAGTAATGTGGTCTCTTCTCCTGGTTCTATTCAGCACACATGCTGCAGCATTTTGGACCAGCTGAAGCGTCTTAAGCGACTTGCTGGGACAGCCTGAAAGCAGAGAATTACAATAGTCCAGTCTAGAGGTAACAAAAGCATGGACTAGCTTTTCAGCATCGCTCTGGGACAGGATAGGCCTGATTTTAGCGATGTTACGTAGATGAAAAAAGGCTGTTTTTGAAATTTGCTTTATGTGAGAGTTAAAGGATAAATCCTGATCAAATAGTACTCCTAGATTTCTAACAGTTGTGCTTGGTGCCAGGCTAATGCCATCTATGGCAGTTAAATCACTAGAAAAGGATTCTCTAAGGTGTCGAGGGCCCAGCACAATAACCTCTGTCTTGTCTGAGTTAAGAAGAAGAAAATTTCTGGCCATCCAAGATCTGATATCCTTTAAACAGGCATCTAGTTTGTCTAAGTGGTTTGTCTCACCTGGCTTCAGTGATACATAGAGCTGTGTATCATCAGCGTAGCAGTGAAAATTAACAGAGTATTTCCTCATGATATCACCAAGGGGAAACTTCTTTACTAAGTCATACGTTGTGTTACGGCCCTGGACGTATTTTGTAATAATATTTGTTATTTGTGGAGCTGCTCTCCCTTTTGGTGTGCTCTCTCTCTCTCTCTCTCTCTCTCTCTCTCTGTAGAGGGGAGTGCTCTTGCTGCAGGGAGAATCTTTGGTGCAGCAGCCCTGAGGCGCCCCGACGTGATTGGCGGAGGAAGCCGAATTGGCTGAGGGAGAAGCGACCCTCCCACTGGCCTCGGAGCAACAGCTCCGCATTCAAAAAGCCTTAGGATGCAGATGGAAGTCAGCCTCTCTTCTGACAGCAGCAGCATAAAGTCACTGTCTGCATCTCAAAGCTCCAAAGTTACATCCTCGCTCCCTCCACTTGCATCGTTCACTTGCATCTTAGTCCCTCCCACCAGAGATGCATGCCAAATGAGAGAGAGAGGAGAGAGGAAAAGAGGGGATTACTTTTAAGAGAAATGAGACGTCCTCTCCTCTGGAAGCGACGTCTTTTAGTGATGACGGCATCACAGCTGGATATGCCGATCTCGAGAGCACGGGAGAAACTGAATTGAGGAAAATATACTCCAGGGCGCTTGACCGCGGCAAATTGATATTCACTTTTACATCAATTAACATGAATATGTACATGAATGAAAAAGAAAAATGTCAGATCTTTCCAGGCCCAGAATGATAGTTTTGTTATATTGCAGCCACTTTGTGTTCATAAATAATGTTTTTATTCTTTTATAAATACTTAAACACCCCTCTCTGCGCATTTATGTAGAAAAAATGTAAAGGCCTGAGATAACAATAACAATGTACAATTCACAAATTTCTCTCCTTATTTATGCTTGGTTGGATCAGGAACTACAAACGTCATAAAACATGGTCTTCGTCAATGTGCATTATAATCTGCCTGACCCTGGGGTCTATTGAGAGCTGATATGTGTCAATGTGCATCTCTGTCACCTACTGACTTTTTAATTTATTATTGTCCATGTTTTCTGTTTTTAAATGTATGTGTGGTCTGGGTAGACTGAAAAAACTGAACTGCCTTTGGGAAAAATAAAGTTGTCTAATCTAATCTAATGTAAAATGTGTTTTTCTGAACAGACCTGTCTTCTGTAGCAGCCTTAGGGCTCTAATTTCATGGCACAGTGCAGGGTGGTGCGGGGTGCGCACAGCCCGGCGCACCCCGCACTGTTAATTTTGTCCCGCGCACCGCCGTGCGCTACCAATTTGACAATTTGGTAGACCGTCTGCGCAGAGATGGGTGTGACGGTGCACCAGGGGGAGGTGTCGACAGGTTCAGGTTGGCGCAGTGACAATTTCGTGCCAAAAAACTGTGCGGAAGATGCGCTGAAAGCTCGCCAGCTCCAACCTGGTCTATTCTCGGCGCAGACGAAGCGCACCCTCCGCAGCTGTAATTTGGTTACAGGTGCACATGTGCGCACACGTCAACAAAGCCTCAGAGGCAGGTTTCTAAAGCGTTAGGCACATTTTTATGCAATAAACAAAAACAGCAATCACTATTTAATGTAACCATCTGAACCAGCATATACATCTGTATCTATATTAACTCCAGTCACATCTGATGTCGGATCAAAGCCGTTTGTCGTAAAGAAACTTAACCTGACGGCAGCTGGAAGTTTGATGCACATCTTACAAGTCAACAATAAACAGCCTTAACATCTGATACTGAGTATATATCTGGCTTCTCTCATTTCATTAAATTCAAAGAAAAGAGGGAGAAAAAAGACGAAGAAAAAAGAGAAAATAAATGTATGTCACTCAGGATTTACCCGTGATTTCCCATATTTCTCTGTTTTAGTCTTTATTCTTAACATGATCTAAAAAGATGGAGTACATTATTGTAAGGAGGATGAGGCGGAGACACCAGGAGAGTATACAGTATATCACTAAAGGCTCTGCTATTTGGAGATGACAAACCAGGAGTGCAGGTGGATCACAAGTATTATGAATGGATAAGCCTGCTGCTGTGTAACTGTCTCTTAATTTTGTACTCCTATTAATGACAAAGAAACAGATTACATCTGTCCCGGGAGCTGGCCCACATGTCTCGATGGCCAGTCCGTTCTCCCAGCTGCTGAAGTGACAGCAGCTCTGATTGTCTCCGCTACCGGGTCTTTCCAGCATGTTTCCACGGTGGCGTGGATCATTCAGACCAATCAGACGCTGTGCCTCGGCCGCAGCACATTTAAAGGCAAGGAGAGGCACTCATTTGATTGGTGAAGACAGCACTCGGCTGTGTTAATCCCACTCACACCTTTTCTCCTTCTCTGGCACTTGCGCATAGGGGCAGGGACGGAGGCGTGAATGCGCCTCTCTGTGCCTGCAAGAAACTTGCAAAGTGCGCTGGACACACCCTGTCAGCGAGGCGCAGAGGCGGCTCAGGACAGGTGCGCTGCGCCTGCACCTGGTCTACAAAATTAGAGCCCATACAGTTACAGACATAAACACAAGCAACACAGATAAATCAGGACAGACGACAGATGGAAAACCTGAAAGAGCTGCCCCATGATAGTGTTCAATATTTTCTCTGATATCAAGATGTCCAGCTTAAAATTCTTTTAAATGATGAGTCAAATATTTCTTTGCACAGTGAAGAAAATCAAACAACAGAGAAACCAGAGACACTGAAATTAAGTACCTGCTCACATTCTGAGGGAACATTAGGCCTACACATCTACTGCTCTGTGTGAAATGTGGATAAGGCTTCTCTTATGCCATGGTGTTTACATTTCACACATGTGGGCAGCAGAGATATAAGAGACACTGAAATTAAGTACCTGCTCACATTAAGTACCTGCTGGGAGTGAACGACGCAAGTGGAGGAAGTGAGGATGGAACTTTGGAGCTTTGAGATGCAGCCTCTCTCCTCTCTCCTCCGAGCGCATTTTGCGCTTTGGGACATCCTTCAATATGGCTGCTCAAAAAGTACTTCCAGTGTTGCGGAGGAGACAGGAGAGAGGGGACTGCACTTTAGCACATTGGGATGTACCCACTGTTGGCCTCCAACCACTAATGTGAATTTGGTAACCTGTGCAATCTGTATTTTTTGTTGTTGTTGTATTAGATAGTACGTTCGTAGTTTTGGGTAAATTCTTGTTTTGAGTGCCAGCCTTTGCTCTCTTTTATTTTAGTCCCCTTTTTCTTTTGTTAACATCTCGTTTTTTTAGTTTATTTATTGTATATAGTTTTTGCCTTTGACCTGTTTTTCGTTTGTTAAAAAAATTGTGAAATTTTGATAATTGTTTTGTATGTATTTACATTTTTGGAGACCAAGAATGATTTTCCTACTCTACCCCTTTTTTTCCCTGTAAATTTGTTATGCACCTTCCCCTAGAGGGGTGCGTAACACTTTGTAAAATTTACACAACTACCAAAAGCTTGCTTCCCATAATTCTCTGTGATAATTCTTCTTTTATGACTCTGGTATGATCGTCTTGGCATATTTTCTTTCTCCTGTGAGCTTCAGCCGGTTTAGTGCTCCAAGGGTTCCAGCTGGGGAGGAACCTAGTACCACATGCATTTGTTTCGCCTGTCAAATCAGCACAATACCAAAGCTTTCATTTACTAAATGAAAATGCTGAATCAGCATTTCAACAAATTGAAATCTGACTTTCTTTTTCTTATTCTTCTGTACAGAATTTTACGACAGAGGATTAGGGTCATGTTGAAAACAAAAAAAAAAAAATAAGGTTACGAGAATAAAGTCGAAAAGTTACGAGAATAATCTCATAAATTACGAGAATAAAGTCGCTAAATTATGAGAATAATCTCATAAATATGAGAATAAAGTCGAAAAGTTACGAGAATAAAGTCATCTTTTAGATCAAACTAGGAAACATCTACTTGGCTTTATTTAGAAAGATATTCACAAATTTGGACTTCGCGGCTCAATAACTCAAAAGAACATAGTTCCAAACCAGACCCCTCTTTTTGATCACTGTAATGAAGACTGTGGGCTATAAACGGAAGCGTTTTCCTCCAAACGAGCTGTCAATACGCTTCCGCTGATGGCTCGGAGGCTTAGGGACCATCGGCAAATTATCATATCGGAGGAATAGTGAAAATGGAATAACTTCCCCATACTGAGAAGTAAAGTCTTCAAAATCACAGCAAATACAAAGGGTCGTATGTTATTCATACTACGGGTCATATTTTCTTTAAGACTTCTGAATTAAACTATTTAACACTGCCTGATGATCATGCATCCCTTTTGGCATGTACCCCAGCTCTTTCTTTAAAGAAATAGTTTTTCTTGTATTTTATATGTTTTTTTTATATTGGCATTTATTAATTAATAGGTTATGGCTATAAAAACAGTAAAAACTTAAGTGTTCATGGCTGTGTTGATGATCACAAATCCCCCCTGCCTTGTTCTACAGCTCTTATTTTAAAGGAATAGTTTTCCTGAATTTTCTATGATTTTTTAAAATATTGGCTCATATTAATAAATACATAATGACTATAAAAACTGTAATAACTTAATGGTTTTGGTTACAGTGACACCAAACCCAGTCTGAGTGATGCATGATCATCAGGCTGAGTTTGGTGTCACTGCAACAAGAAACAGTTATTACAGTTTTTATTATTACCTGTAAATGATTGTCCATCAATGTTTAAAAAGTCATAAATTACATAAAGAACAATTTCTCTTAAAACTGAGATGTAGTATAATATTGAAGATATGTTTGATCATTATTGTGACTTTAGTGTCACTACAGTTACCAACAATAAAGTCATTGCAGGCTATTATTATACATGTATATTAATTAACACAATTAAATATGAAAAACATCATTTAAATCAAATCAAAATATTCTTGCTGAAGTAAGAGCTGTAGTTTAAAGAACAGGAGATCACCATTCATGTTTTGTTATGGCTTGGTTGGTAGATCTCATTACTTTGATGGCATTTGCTTTTTTTCAATCAGAAAGTCCTATAAAATAGTTTAATTCAGAAGTCTTAAAGAAAATATGACCCACAGTAGGAATAACATACGACCCTTTGTATTTGCTGTGATTTGGAAGACTTTACTTCTCAGTATGGGGAAGTTATTCCATTTTCACTATTCCTCCGATATGGTAATTTGCCAATGGTCCCTAAGCCTCCGAGCCATCAGCGGAAGCGTATTGACGGCTCGTTTGGAGGAAAACGAGTTTATAGTTCACAGTCTTCATTACAATGATCAAAAAGAGGGGTCTGGTTTGGAATTATGTTCTTTTGCAGATGAGTTATTGAGCCGCAAAGTCCAAATTTGTGAATATCTTTCTAAATAAAGCCAAGTAGATGTTTCCTAGTTTGATCTTAAAGATGACTTTATTCTTGTAACTTTTCGACTTTATTCTCATAACCTTACTTTTTTTAAAATTTTCAACGTGGCCCTAATCCTCCATCGTAGAATTTGGCACTTTTCACAGCCTTCAAATTTGCACAGATTTTCACAGAAAAAAAGAACAATGCAACGTGTTCCTGAGAACTGCGTTTGCATTTTTCACATGTTTAACACTCACAGTTTTTACAGTAAAGAATATTTTCTGCAGATTTTTTTTACATTGCAATGAATGGAAGATTTCTGCAGTTCTGCTGAAAACTGCTATACGTGCTACAGATCCAGCATACTTCCACCTACAGATATCCTTCTTGTTTTAACAGCTTCACTAATCTCTCAACTATTTTTACATGTTCATCTTTTTGCTATCTTTAACACTTTTTGAGAAACTACTGTTGAAGCAAAACAAAGTTTTTAGGTTTTCAGCCAAAGTCTCTGCTCTCAGAGTGAGTCACATGACCAGTCAGAGCAGAACCGCACCTGCTGACGGACAAGAAAATCTGCCAATCTTCCTGCCACATGAAGGAAACTGTGTGTCATCTCATTATACCAGCATGGACATTTTACAGACATTTATATTTTTATGCAGGTACACTAAAAGGAAGAGTGAGGTGTTTTTGTAATCATGCCCATTTGCAGGCCATATTTGTAGAACAGATGAAGAAGGTTAAAAACTCCTGAGAGGCGTTAGCTCTCTCAGTACAAATGGAAATGTGTTCACACGAGAAAGCATTGGTTTATGTGGAAAACAGGAAGTGTAGAAAAGTAATGTTCATGAGAGTGTTTATCAGAAGAGGAGTATTAGTCAGTTATGAGCGTAGCCAACCGGAATGTGCGGTTACAAGGAGTCAGGTCAGTGCTTGAGATAGATGGGTGTGTATTTAACATGCATTTATCAGAAAGAACAATCTCATATTATCTGCCCCTTTTAGCCACTTAAAAATATTTCAAAAACAACAAAACAACACAATGATCAACATAATTTGTAACAACAATAATGATAAAATAAAACAGCTGTCATCAGCACTGCTGCTCTTCAATTCTTTTTGATTCTCAATGAGAACAACAACAAGCAACAACCACCAAAATAATACTAATAATAATGTTTTTTGTCCTAATCTGTTTTTTTTAAATCTCTATTCCTCTTAAATTATAGTTACTTTTTCTTTTTTCAAATTTTTTCTGAAGATTAGTGGGTAACCATCTTTGATGTGCTTTAAACATAAATAGTAAGATACAACAATCTACTTTGTACTGAACCATAAAATTTCAACAGTTTCAACAGTTGGTTGGATCTCTCTTCTAGAAATGAATGGAATAACTCTTTTTTGCAAAATAAAAATAGACTTGTAAATGTTTTGCTGGCATTTCCCCAAACTTCAACACAGTAGGTCAGATATGGAACAATCATAGGATTGTATAAAATATACAATGCTTCATTATCCAATAAATCCTTTAAATTATGCAATATCCCAATTGCTATGGATATTTTTACCTTTTTACGATTTATATGTGATTTCTAGCTCAAATTCTCATCGAACAAAACACCTGCAAACATAGTTTCCTTCACTCTTTTGAGCTCAGTACCATCTTTACTAATCATATCGAGTTACAGGTTGCCTGGAATGCAGCGTTAGTGCCACAGGGCGTGCCACGATCAAGGAGTCTGATTCAGTTCATTTTCAGTCCTCAGACCTGATCACCAGACAGAAAGGTAAGACCGTTTATGTTTGTTCTCATCAACTTATATAAGTCTTTGGTTTCAGGGCGGCTATATTTTGATTGATTCTGTTTAATAACTACAGGCTAATGACTCTTTATTTATACTGTCTTAGCAGATTCAAATCAAACCCCATTCAAAAATATTAACACTAAAAATTAATTTCTGTCAAGACCATTTTAATTGTACACATTTCATCATTATTGTCGACTCTAGACTTTAGGAATTTGGTGCAGAATTGGTTAAAATTCTCAAAATAAATAAATAAAAGTGACAATAGTTATTGTGCCCATGAGTGTAAGGTTTTATTAATTCAGCTTTATTTTCTTCACTTTGGCTCAGACCTTAATAAAGGCCAACAGCTTTGATAACCAGCCAAAGGATTGTTAAAGGTAAGGACATCACGCTCTTACACTTTTACTCTAGTTTACTGTTGTTCATTCTTGTTTACTGTTTCTTGTTCTTGTTTCCTCCTCCTTTGAGCCATCCACTACAGCTTTAACAGCATCTTTAAGTATTCAACACTTCCAGACCTCATTTTAAGGGTTTAATTAAGTAACCGTAAAAAACATTAATAAATATAAAAGTCTAACTCTTCTTTCTCAAACAAAAAACTAGTTGTAAAAGGTTGAATTCTTAATGGTGGATCAACAACATAGAAGACAGAGTGACCGCTCTTTTATTTTAAACAACTTTAAATACTGAAAAAGGTCGCCATAGAAAAGACTGGACACCGAAAGAAACGAGAATCTGTAAACACTGTTCTTCAGGAGAAACTGAGACTGAGCTCCATTTTCTGCTCTGCTGTCCACTGTACCAAACTGAGAGAGAGGCTTTCCTCCATCAGGTCTCAGCAGCAGACTCCTCATATGAGAGGAAAACACATGCTGAACTGATGACACTCTGTCTGGGAGAAGATCCACAATTTACACATTTAGCTGCACAATATGTGACACTCTGCCACCAAATCAGAGAAAAACATCAGATCTGAACCATTATTAGTGACAAAGCTCTATTAAACTTCTTTATGATGAACTGTGAACATCTATAACATGACTCTATCTGACCGTCCAACCAATGTAAAAAATTGTATAATTATTATAATATTGATTTTATTGTTATTTGTTATTGTTATTATTGTGATTGTATTTGACTCTTTATTGTTATGCTTTGGCAACAATGTACTTTTTTCATTCATGCCAATAAAGCTTGTATTGAATTGAATTGAATTGAATTAAATAAACAGTCCAACTGAATAAAAGATGAGCGTCAATGCTGAATACCACCTGTCATTTACAAAGATCATCAGTGCTCAGAACGCAGAACACAAACAGAGTCAAAACAGGAAAAAGGTTTTTCAAGTCATGGCAGATTTTGGTACAAGGAATCATTCAGACAGACAACAGGATCCAAAACAAGACGCAGAAACAATCAGAGTGAGATACAGCAAGACAAAACTATGATGATGAGTGAAAGGTACAGGGAACAGGTGATGGACAGTCAGATGAACAGGAAGAACATAAAGACATTTATGTGATGGTGAAAAAGGCAGTGCACTGGAGAGCAAAAGCAACTTTTGGAAAAAAATGAAATGGCTTAAATTTGTAATTATGATTGTTTGAATTTATAATAATAAATTCAGTCTTTAATTTATCATAATGAATAACTGCTTTAATTTATAATAATGGATAACTATGGAAGCGTATTGCATTCACTTGAAGAAAAAAAAAACAACTGTGGTTTTTCAGAGTAATTTATTCTTCGGTTTGTTTTTTGTGGTAATTAATTTTGTTTTTCTGATTAATATTTTTCATTGGTTTGTTTTTTGTCATAATTATTTCTGTTTTTATGAGTTTTTTTGTGGTAATTAATTTTGTTTTTCTGATTAAAATTTTTCATTGGTTTGTTTTTTGTTATAACTATTTCTGTTTTTTTGACTTTCCCCCTGTATCCCTCCCTTAGAAGGGTCAAATCATAAACTACCTCATGATTTGGGCTAGTCCTTTGAAACTCTCCAATATTATTAGTGTTCATCAGAAATGATCAAAAAATAAATTTCATGATGGTATTTAATGATTTGACCCTTCTTAGAGGGGGGGTACAGATTTTTGCAGGCAAAATATTGTCTCTTAATAGAGCAAGCAATGTACTTAATAGATCAGTGATGTTATTATTCTTTCCATTATTATTATTATTATTATTAATAATAATAATAATAATAATAATAATAATAATAATAATATCATTGGGCTGGCATAGCTTTAAACAAAGCTTTCAAACTTTGTCAAAAAGAAAAAAAAAAAGTTGTGAAGTTTGTGTGTGGATACCTCTTGACTCTAGGTCGAGTCCTCACGTTTTTCATGGATACGTGCTATTAGTTTGAAAGTGTGGATAGAACTTCCGGATGATTGTAAATAGCAGAATGAGGCTAATCTAAGAAAAAGTATCCCAAAGAGCTATCAAAACTCAGTGTATGAGCATGGTATGAAGAGAGAGAAAGCATTACATATGAAGACTACTGATTCTTTGGCAGATCAGTTTCTTACAGCGCTACACGGTGTAATAAAGGACGACAGTTCAAAACCGAAGCATTTCAAACAATGGACTTGTTTATTTTGATGTATTAATGAATGTACAATTAAAAAGAACAACACAGAAAAACGGTAACACGCACTACTCTATACAACAGTCTGCATGATAGTATTTGTCATTGTTTAGCGTGAAGTCCCATCCTTAAAGTGCAGACGAGACGTGCGCTCCCGCGGACAGGGCATACACATTCTAGCAGGGAGAACTACATTGGCACTGATCCGTGCAGGACACAGGAGCCACCACACATCCACGGGAGTCGTCTGCAGGTTGGAGGTTCTCGCGGGATTTTGAAGTAGCTTGATACTTCAGGAGAAAAAATTACTTCTAAAAACAGGAGGAAAAAATTACCACGAAAAACAGCAGGTTTGAGGTTCTCGCGGGATCTCAAAGTTGCTCGATACTTCAGGAAAAAATTGCTCAGAAAAACAGGAAAAAAGTAATCTAAAAAAACAGAAAAAAATTACTCATAAAAACAGAAATAATTATAACAAAACACAAACAATAAAAAAATATTAAACAGAAAAACAAAATTAATTACCACAAAAAACAAACCGAAGAATAAATTACTCTGAAAAACCAGAGTTGTTTTTTTTTTCTTCGAGTGAATGCAATACGCTTCCGTAGATAACTGCCTCGGTTATAATATGAATCAATGCTTTTGTTCAAAATTATGATATTACACTTGAATTTAAAACCTCCTGCTCAGGAACCTTCAATGGCAGCCCCGCCCACTGACCAAGCCGAGCCCACTCCAGAGCAGTATCCTCCAGGTTTGGGGAACACCATGGACAAGAATGTGGTGGATCAGGTGGAGGTTCTGACCCGTGGGCAGTGGATAAATAAGATGTGGTTCGCCTGGAGGAAGAACCGGATAACTGCCTCCATAGCTCACAGCGTAGTTCACTGCAATTTGGTCCAGGGGAGGAGCAAAACTCCACCCAAAAGCCTCCTACAGGAAATTACAGGTAAAGATTTTGGAGCTTTGACTTTGGATCACACATGACATGTCAGATGGACTCTTGAGTGTTTCACTGGTCCATATAGAAAGAGTCTACATAAAGTGTTTGGAAAGAGCAGAACCTTTCAGAAGCATATCCAACAGATGGCCTGATAATCATTCTGTCAAACATTTGTTACTGTCAGATTATGAAGTAGATGTGTGTTACTTTGCTACATAACATGAGTCATTTTCACACTTAATCGTTTTAGATTTCATTTAGTCTTTTAACATTTTTTTTATTTGTTTTAAATATATTTCAAGCATTTTATTTATTCATCTGATTGGTTTAATTGCTTTGCTTTTCCCTTATATCTATTCTTTTAAATTTTATCATTTATTTTGCTTTAGTGTGTGCAATTATTCCCAGATTATCTTGACATCCTACCAACTATCAACTACAGTTTAATAACAAGTAGATGGACCTCTGTTGAGTGTTTACTTGTCAAGAGTTGAAAGAAAATGATTATTATTTATGTATGTTTTTGTATGCATGTGTGTATATTTGTTAGTGCACATATGTGTGTATGTATGTACTGTTTGTGTGTAATATATACATATATTTACTGTATACATAACTTTTCTTAATCTTTTGGTCTATATGTAAAGCACTTTGAGCTGCAATTCAATTCATCTGAACTATGATGCAAAATGAATACATTTTGATTGATTGAACATTAAAATCAACAAAAAAAAAAAAAAAGCAACACAATGAAAAAGAGTTCATGTTTCTGAGGTGTTTTGATCTGAGCTCCACACTGGATCATCTCTTCTTCAGACAGATGTTTATCAAACTGACAGAGATCACTGAGAAACTGTCAGAGATATCACAGAGATGAAGTCTGTGAACATTTAGAGGCAGAAATGTCCTCTGAAGATAAATTAAAACAAGAATAAACATAATCCAAGACAGAAATGAGACAAAAGTTTCTCAGTGATCACTGTCAGTTTGGGCTGGTCTATGGTCTCTCATTATTTAAACAATGGTGGTCTATGAAAGGTCTAACCCACCCTGCCCCTAAACCCCTCAGAGGACTGTAAAGGTGTGCAGCACAGAAGAAGAGCTGATCCAGAGTGGAGCAGAGATAAAAACATCATCCTCATCACGGCTGATTCAGTGAAGGAGATTAACACTTTTTTTAACTTCATGGCTCTGCTGCAGGTGAGAGGTCAGAGGTTGAGACCCGCGCCATAGTATGGGGCCTCAAGAAGGAGCCTGTGGCGAAGCGCAGGTACGAGGTAAGGTCATGATTCACGCAGAGGTCAGGATAAAGGAGAAGTTTTAGTGATTATTAGCACCATGTCAGTGGATGACCATGATGATGTTCCCTTACAGAAGCTGAAGAGAGCTGAGCTGGGACGTCGCGTCTCTGTTCAGAACTGCGGTTTGTTCATCGACCCTGATAGAAACTGGTTGGGTGCGACTCCTGATGGCATTGTGATGGACAGCAAGACCGGCGAAAAGCTCTGCCTGGAGGTGATGTGCTCTCACAAACACAGGAAAAGGCTGGTGAAGGACGCCTGCAGGGAGGACCCTGACTTCTGTCTCGAGATACAGGAAGGGGACAAACAACAGCAGGAAGACGTACAGGGAGGGAACGGACAGGTACAGAATCACCTGTGAACCTTTGCAGTGTGTCCTCTCCTGTCCCCCTCAGGATGTCCTCAAACGTCCTCTTTGTGTCGTCATGTCCTTGACTCCCTGTCCAAGTGTCCCTCTCCTGCTGTTAAATGTCCTTTAATGCCTCCATCATGTCGTCCTCACCAAGGCTTGTTTCATGTCCAAGTTGAGCTTCTCCTGTCTTCGTCCTTCTCATCCCCTCATCTCAGTCGTCTCCCCTTTTGTCCTCACTGTCTTTCCTTTGTCTCTCTGTCCTGCTGGTCCTGACCTCACTTCTTCATCTTTGTCCCTGATTTCTGTCCTACAGCCCCCGTCTTACCGTCTGAAGACGACCCACAGATTCTACACACAGGTTCAGTGTCAGATGGCAGTGACGGGCGTGAAGGAGGCTGACTTCCTCGTCTACACTATTAAAGACACGGCCATCGCCCGTGTGACATTTGACCCTGACCTGTGGGAGGACACGGTGTCCAAACTGGAGATGTTTTACCAAGACGCCGTCCTGCCTTACCTCAAAGAGAAGCAGCAGCAATAGGTGGCAGTAACTGTCACCCCAGAGCTGTAGAGCCACTCTTTCAAGTAAAAACAAGAGATTACAACAGTTTTAACTTTGATAAGGGTAACAAATGTGTGCAAAAAAACAAACAAACAAAAACAGCACCCCTAAAATCAGCTCTACGCTTTAATTTTTACATGAAACATACATTCTTCTAGACTACTTCAGACGACAATAAAGAAACCATATATATATATTTACCACTCAACTGCGGTAAATTCATATTCACATTTACATCAGTGTAACATGAATATGTATATGAATGAAAAAGAAAACTGTCACATCTTCCCAGGCCCAGAATGATTGGAGTTTTAATTGTGATATTGCGGCCACTTTGTGTTCATAAATAATGTGTTTATTCTGCTAAAAGTACTTAAAACCCCCTCTCTGAGCATTTCTATAGAAAAAAAAAATGTAAAGGCCTGAGATAACAATGTACTTTCTCTCCTTATTTAAGCTTGGTTAGATCAGGAACTACAAAGTACATAAAACATGCTTCTCGTTAATGTGCCTGATCCTGGGGTCTATTGAGGGCTGATATGTGTCAATGAGCATTTCTGCCACCTACTGACTTTTTTAATTTATTATTGTCCATGTTTGCTGTTTGTAAATGTTTGTATGGTCTGGGTAGACTGAAAAAACTGAATTGCCCTTTGTGATCAATAAAGTTGTCTAATGTAAAATGTGTTTTCCTGAACAGACCTGTCCACTGTCTCAGCCTCACAGTTACAGACATAACAACACAGATAAATCAGGACAGAGAACAGATGGAAAACCTGGAAGAGCTGCCCCATGATGGTGTTCAACATTACCTGTGATATCAATATGAACAGCTTAGAATTCTTTTAAATGATTAGCCAAATATCTCTTTGCACAGTGAAGAAAATCAAACAACAGAGATAAAAGAGACACTGAAATGAAGCACCTGCTCACATTCTGAGGGAACATGAGGCCTACACATCGGCTACTTTATGTGAAATGTGGATATACTCATTACAATGACTCCCAAGAAGGTGCTACTTACACTTTAACACTTTGTCTTGTGCCATGATGTTTGCATTTCACACATGTGGACAGCTGATTGTCCCTCCTCCGGTCAGTCTGCTCTCTCCTCCGAGCACATTTTGCGCTTTTCCTTCAATATGGCGCTCTCCAGGTGTCGCTGTCTCCCTCCACCCGCCTTTGACTTCCGGAAGTGAAGGCGTCGGGTCGCGTATCGTGTCCCCGGGCTCCGTCATGGCGTGGAGGAGCTGCTCCGTGCTGCTCAGGCTGACCTCGGAGGAGGGTCTCCGGGGCTCCGTGAGGGCCGGCAGGTCAGTGACCGCAGCCGGAGACGGGGAGCCTTTCCCGGGCTGAGGGGCGGCCGACTCCCCGCTGCTGCTGTTAGCCGTACTGCTAACATTAGCTCGTTAGCTCCGAGGCTAACAGGCTAACTGCTGTTTGTTTGGGTTGATGTGGACTTCCTGTTCTCATGGGTCCGGATCAGACCAGGGCTTTTTTATGTTTTATTAATTATTAATCCGGATCAGAGACTGTCCGGGTCTGAGGTTTGATATTCAGCCTCAGTGACCCTCTTCTGTCTGTTTCTGTAATTATTTAATCAGGTTAAGTAGGGATGTGTCAGCAGACAGGTTTGGAAATGGGACAGTGCGACAGAACACCAGACACTTAAATATTATTATTTAACTGTTTCTCATCATTGATACCAATAAACACTAAGATCATATTTTTATATTTTCTATAACCTTTTTGCATGTTTAAATTTGGAATTTCCGAGTTCCGAGTAGGAAACTGCAACTGGATCGTCCCCCGAAGTCTGAATTTCCTACTGGGAACTCGGTGAAACCTCACCACCCCCGAGTTGACAATGGAAGATGGATGCCCCCAGTGTGAACAGTTATTTAGCTCCTGTAATAATCCATTTATTGTCACTTCTGACTGGGGTGTGTGGCTCTAGATCAGCTGTATACATAGTATTGTTAGACTTATATTTACAAAAATGCTGCCATAGTGATAATCACATTCTTCATGTGATATTTGTGAACAACAACGCAGGGCGTGCTAACATCAGCTAACAATAGCCTGGTAGATCAGCATGTTTTTTCCAATTTTAACTGGAATGCCGATAAGTCGGAGATGATGTCACTCCCAGTTCCGAGGTTTAAGGACAAGTTTGGTTTCTGCAGCTGTCACATTGTTTATAGAATGAAGTAGAACAATATACTCACCCAGAAGGCTTTCCTGATCCAAACAGTGCTTCAGGAGATATTTAGATCCAAAATCGAGCAGCGGACATCCGTATAATGGTAGCACATAGGGCATACAGCGCTGCTCCTAAAACTGCATTAATCGTCCAAAAACTCATTAGTTTCACCAATAATCCATCATGATCTGTTCCGGGTTAGACCTCCATTACAGTCTGTGTCACTCCAGACAGCGGTGTGTGGCTGTACTGACCTCTGAACTGAAGAAGAAGAACGTATGCCTCAGCACATTTGCAGTACTCTCTGGAGAGCTGTTCTTCTCTTTGCCTCTGCGTCCTCCTTTCGATGAGCTCCTCATCTGTAAACTCTGGCTCCAAACTGTAAGGACACCCATCATATTCAAAGTTCTCCTCCACAACATCTTCATCCCATAGATATTCATCCATTTTGCACAAAACTGGAAGAAGAAAGACGCTGTGTAGCCGGTGGTCTCCCCTGAAACAATGAGCAGTACTGCGCATGTGCGGAAGCAAACGTAAACAAAGTCTTCAGCTCAGAGATCACCACAGTCATACAACGCTGTCTGGAGTGACACAGACTGTAATGGAGGAGTAGTGTGAGTGGACCATGATGAAATATTGGTGAAACTAATGAGTTTTTGGACGATTAATGCAGGTTTAGGAGCGGCGCTGTATGCCCTATGTGCTACCATTATACGGATGTCCGCCGCTCGATTTTGGATCTAAATATCTCCTGAAGCACTGTTTGGATCAGGAAAGCCTTCTGGGTGAGTATATTGTTCTACTTCATTCTATAAACAATGTGAAAGCTGTAGAAACCGAACTTATCCTTTAATGATACGCAGCATAACGACAGACGTCCACATGTCTGTGGCAAAACTTACTTGTAGTCTGATCATGATTTGTGTTTGTCATCAAGTTGTGTGGCAACGATACCTGAGAGGGCATAGAGGGATTCATCCAAGAAGAAGCGGTATAAAGACCGGCTGGGAGGGCAAACTGTTACTCCAAATGTGTGATTAACTTGCGAAAACTGCAGCTCTCCACGACAGCAAAGGGCCGGTCATCGAGCGCAATGGCCTCCATCACTTTGCTGTCAAAAGCTTTAGCCTTTTCTCCATCTCTTAACTCTTTGACTTCCAAAACTAAGAAATAGATTTGCATTTTATAATACTGTTCTTGTATTCTAGCTTCTAAGTTTAGGAACATTTCAGGTTTTATTTTTCAGATTACCCATTTGATTTGTTGGTCAACCAGGTGGTTGAACTGACTGTTAAGGGTTAACCTGGGTGTGAATTGATTTATTATATTTCTGCAACAAAATTTTGGTTTTTTGTATGAAAACATCTCAGAGAGCAAAATTTAGACACGTAGCAGTTGCCGCAGTTTTTTGAGGATTCATATATGATTTTTATTGTCATATTTATGTCCTTCAACTAAATTCTGATTGTTAGAGGGTCTGGGGGCAGGCTTGGGACCTTCTAGTAAGATGGGATAGATGATGTAACCAGTACGACATGGCTTGTTTGGGGGCTAAGGGGCATGAAAACCATTTTCTAGGTTTACTAATTTATTGGATCTTTTTATGGAACAAAATGTTTGTATAGGGTCGATAAATTTGGCTAATATTATTTTGGTCTGATAAATATTGTGCACTCCAAATTATCATTTCATATAATTTTCATTGTCTTATTGTTGGTGGTTATTGATGCTGGATTTGTTCTCTATTAAATATTCTATCTAAATCAAAGTCCAGAAGTCGCCCTCGCTCACAGAATCAAACTTGGCTGAAAACATCATGTTGGTGCTTCTACGTCTCATCGTGACGCACAGAGCGTCTTCAGGCTAAAGTCTGTCTTTATCGGTCCTGATGATAAATAAGAAAATGTCAGATATAACTCGGGCTCTTGTTTCTGACAGAGTTTATCATCTTGGTGCAGCTTCAGGAAGTCCGAGTGTTTTCTCTGTTGAAGTTCTCCCTCCGTCCAGCAGGTGGCCCCACAGCCTCCAGCAGCGATGTGGCTTCAGAAAAGCTGCAAAGAAACCAGAAGCCAAGAAGGTGGAGGAGGACCTGGGCCCGCCCCACATCGAGCCCCCTGAGCCCGTGGTCCACCGCCGAAGCGCCACCCCGAGCTCGCCGCGGGCCTTCGGCCGGCTCCTCAAGCCGCTGGTCTTCACCGTGGGGGTAGGTCAGCTCACCTGGGCTGCGGGGGAGGCGGTCTGTGACGTCGCGGCAGGTGCTAACTCCATGTCAGTTTACAGGCTGCTCCTTTGGCTCAGCGGCCATCTGGCAGTACGAGTCCCTGAAGTCCAGGGTGCAGAGCTACTTCGACGAGGTGCGAGCCGATTGGCTGGAGAAGATGCGGCCACAGAAACGAGGAGACTTCCGCAAAGAGGTGAGGGGGAGGGGCTAGAGCTCACCTGACCTTCAGAGTCAGGTGTGGGGGGGGGGCAGACCTGGAGTTACAGGTGGTGTTTGATTGGCAGTCTGAATCCTAAGTTACGCATCGACAATAATCCTTATCCAGAACATCTGACCTGGAGTTACATATTTAGAAAGGCGAAGAAAACTTCATCAGGTTAAAAATAATAAAGGTTATTTACTCAAGACAAATATCAAGAGGTGGAAAACTGAGGATTGAAAAGAAATAAATTTATGTTATTTGTGAACAAACTCAAAAAAGACGATCCATTAAATCTCAGATATGCTCAATTGGGAGCAGAAAGTAGGCCCGCCAACGATAATCGATTCAGCAATGCATCGCTATGCGGGGCTTGCACGATTCAGCATCGATGCGGCAACGTCACGTAATCGATTATATGTGTCGTTTTGTTCTGCCCTTCCATGTTAATAAAGTTGTAAACTTTCAATTACATCCGGGGGCTTCTCCGGAGTAACGTTACGATGACGTAAGCACGCAGCCCATTGTGCTCCAGAGCTCTGGCTTCGGCTCCATGATCAGCAGCCGCGTCAAAAATAAAAGGACAAAATAAACCCTCCTCGCCTCCCGTAGCAAAACACCAGCTGCAATAAGGAGGAGGACGAAGCGGAGGAATTAGCTGACACTCCTTCGTCAAATAAATCGGTTGTGTGAACCTATTTTGGCTTCTCATGTAAAAGACGAGAGAACGGTGAGAAGATTGCAGACAAAACAACAACCGAGTGCAAAATATGCTGCAACAGTTCGCCGTATACTGCGGCGAGAACAACCACCTGCAGCTTGCGAATACCTGCTTTTATTTAACAGTCACTGTGGGCTGTGACAACGCCAACTTTAATTTTAATTCCCGAACAGAACAGTGAGTAGTAATCTCTACACCTCCTGCACGGCTCTCTCCCTCCTCGCTAACACACACACACTAACTCTCCCCTTCTGAACTCTGACCTGTTCGCCCCGCCCTCCTGCTCCATTCACTGACCGTCAATTCATAGGACACATTAAAATCCACATTGTACACATAACAAACTGTAGAACTGCTCCACTATGTTTGTGTAAGTCTGCATAAAAAACAATATTTGATTTTTGCATCTACTGTTGAGTTGACAGAATTTGATCATACTTGAAGATCAGAAGTATATGCACTGTTATAGGCTAAATATTATAGTTCACAGTTCAGGCATTTATAGGTCTAAACTGCAGCTCTGAGGACTGCTGTTTGTTTTCCTTTTCATTCAAGAATGTACTTATCCTGATTGTTACAACAACAACAAACTTTTTATTGAGATTTTATGTTTGTATTTGCTCTGTAGTCTAAATAAGGGGAAAAAACTACAATTTAGTTTTTTTTCAAAGAGCATTTATTTTGCACTGATGCAGTGATATTTTTGTATGTCTGCATTAGGAAGAAACTAAAGAAAATGAGATTTTTTCACAACTTCCTACTGTTGGGGATTTTCCTTCATCTTTATTTCGTATCGTTTCGTGAGTTGACCATTTCGTTACACCCCTAACAATGAATAATTCATTTTATTACAAATTGATGTTTTGCTGTTTGCAGCTGATTTAACTGTCTTGTAAGTGTATTTCACAGCAACAATACACTGAAGGGGAGAATTCTTCCTTCTTCCATGCTCTGCCCTGATTCCTCACTTTAAGTGGCTTCCTTTCCACAGAGGCTAGCTATTAATAAACTTAAAGTATATCTGACTACTTGTATTTACTCATGACTGATAAAAAATGAACCATGTTGTTTGCAGTAATATAGAATTAGATGCATCGCAATGCATCGTAGAATCGAATTGAATCGAATCGTGACCTTGCCGAATCGAATCAAATTGAATTGTAAGAGCAGGACCAATGCACAGCCCTAGCAGAAAGGCAAAGAAAACGTCACCCTGTGCACTATAACTATCCTCCTCAAAACATTACTTTATTTTTTATTCTGATTAGTAATCCTTTTTTTATCTTTTATTTGATGTAGTGATTTTCTGTTGTATACATTTTGTATTTATATTTAATTCATAACTATCTGTTTGCAATGAAAAAGGAAAAGCTCCACAGTCTTTCGCTACATTTAAGTCAAAGTTTATTTGTAGAGCAAATTTAAAAACAACCTTGGTTGAAAAAAGTGCTGTACAGGGGTATAAAATAATCTTAAATACACTTAATAAAAATAAAAACAGTAATAGAATAAAAATGGGCCCAACATATAAAAAAAGAAACAAAATAAGAATAAAAACAATAAAAAAGAGTAAAAGAGAAGATAGGAAATGAAAGATTTAGTATAATCTATTTCAGAAAATATAAAAAAATCATACCTTAGTAACAGGATGATCTCAATTCAAGGTCTTGAATACTGAAAATACTTATAATTAGTATTTTTTGAGAATATTACAATATTTTAGAATATCTAAAATATAATACTAAATATAATATTTAGAACTGAGAAACATCAAATGGCTTTAAGAGGTTAATCACAGGTTTTAAACATTCACTCAGCAGTTTGCTATCATATTTACAGAAAAAAAAAAGACTGAGATAAATGTTTTTCTTAGAAAAGTAATAAAATTATTGAAACAGTTTTAGAAAATCAATATTAAATTACTCTTCTTACATTAAAGACAGAAAACAAACTTGACTTGTGCATGCAGGCCTGTTACCAAAGCTCCATATTTATGTATATTTACTAAAAAACAAGAATAATCCTATTGTGCATACAAGGACAACAAAACAGTTTTTGTTTGATGATTTTTAAACCGATTTTTTCCAAATGTAAATGCTTCATGTTAGTCTGTGTTAATAATCCCCTTTTAAAGTCAGTCCAGTCTTTTGAAGAGAGAGTATAAACAGCTGGTTAAAATATATTGCTGAATAAATCCTAAAAACAGACTCACATGTGATGTGTGTTTTTCCTGATATAGTCTGTAGGCATCATCATTGTTCATCTTTTTCTCTGGGGTTAAAAAAGATAACTAAAGATTGAACAAATCGGCAATATTGTAGAATCACAATTTAAATCAAATCAGCACCTAAAAATCAAATCAGGAGAAAAGTGAATTGTCACGGCCCTAATCATCAGCGTTGGTCACAAACATGTCGCAGACTTCAGTTTAGATAGTGAATAATCACAATAAAACAGTTTTATCTTGTTTTTCCTCTCCTAAAAGTAACTTCAGCTAAAGCCTCAGATTTATTTTTCAGGTTTGCATTTTTCATTTTTTCTGTTTATTTACTTTTTATTAAGTTTTAAAGGCAAGCCCATATTATTAAATTAGCTTGGAGTTAAAACGTGTTCATAATTTCTGATGTGTGACGACTGCTCTCTGATTGGCTGTTTGTTTTCAGCTCAACCAATGGTGGAACAGCTTGACTGAGGGTCAGAGGACAGTCACAGGTGAGCTGACACAGACTCAGACTATGATGGATTATTATTATTATTATTATTATTATTATTATTATTCCTCTGTTAGGGATCATTGCTGCCAACGCCATCGTGTTCTGCTGCTGGAGGATCCCGTCTCTGCAGCGCTCAATGATCAAATACTTCACTGCAGACCCCGCCTCCAGTAAGTCCATCACACCTCATTTTAATAATGTAAAAATAAAGTAACACTGAGAGATTTGTCCTGATGTGAATTATCAGTACATGTGTTACTGGGACAGAGGAAATGAAGATAGAAGTCAGAATCACTTGAACATTTCATCCTCGCCTAAATAAAACAAGTTTTTATTGTGAATATCTCTTTGTAATGATGCAGCTGCAGCTTTAGAACTCTATGAATGAATGTGAAAATATGTGAACATTACTTCTGCCAAGTTTGAGTCTGATAAAGTGATGCAGAGCAAAGTTAGAGAGGTTTTACTACAGAGTGGTCAGGCGGATTTAAAATTGTCCCATTTGAGATTTCTGATATACCAAACTTTAGATTTCACTTTTATGTCACTTTGGTGTTCATTAAAACTGCACATTAACTGCACATTGTAATTGCACATTGTTAGATAAGCTGCACATTAATTGCACATTGTGATTTCTCAGTTTATGGTGACAGTGCTGGTTGTCAGTCTAACAGCTGCAGTCGTGTGTTGATGTAAACTAAAGTAAATCTCCTGCAGCTTCTCAGCGTTTCTCTTCGTCTCTATCTGGTGTTGATGTTGACGTGCTGTCCTCCTGCAGGGACGCTGTGCTCCCCGATGCTTCTCTCCACCTTCAGTCACTACTCCTTCTTCCACATGGCCGTCAACATGTACGTCCTGTGGAGCTTCTCCAGCAGCGCCGTGTCCATGCTGGGCAGGGAGCAGTTCATGGCCGTCTACCTGTCTGCAGGTGAGCCCCTCTCTCTGAGGCTGAAATCTGAAGTAACACGCTGAAGAATCATCGATGTGACGTTTGTTTTGTCCGTCTGCGCCCTCAGGTGTCATCTCCTCGTTTGTCAGTTATGTCTGTAAAACGGCCACAGGCAGGTTCGGTCCGTCTCTGGGAGCCGTAAGTCAGAAACTTCTGTTGTCCCTCCTTAAATATTAAAGACGATTGGGCTTCTGCACACCTTAAAAAAAGAGTCTACAGTGAACTGAAGGCACTTTGACAGGAAATCACAGCACAGTCAATCATTAAATCACTGACGTCGTTTAATTCAGATCAAAGAATCTGGGCTTTATGGACATGTATTATATCTAATTATAACAAAATGATGCTTCACTGTTCTTTTCCGTGAAGACAAATCAAATCTTACACTTCTCATATTCACCTTTTTGTTGTTTTGATTCTAAAAAAACATGCAGTCTTAATCTCACATCAGTGTTCATGTTGTTCAGTCATTATTTTCATCATAGTTTTCAAAAACATTTTTTCCTGATGAAAACTAGACAGTAACTAGAAAAGCACTCCTCTGCCAGCCCCACAGTTCTCACCCATATTGTGATTTTCACCATAAATATTAGTCCTACCTTTATTTCATCTAAATATTTAGATTCCTTGACCATGAAAACATACCAATAGAAACTGGATTCATAATGATATCTATTTGAGGTGGGCTTTACACGAGTATGAATTTGTAAGACTCCGGTAAAATAAACTATCGATCTGGTGATATTGACACACGGAGACACGTATTTGTCCATGACTCCGCATCTTTTTTGAAAACGGGTCTGCAGGTGGATATCTGCGTATTCATCTTCATGCCGTAGTTGGTATAAACAGATAAGTCCGAGAAAGGCAGTGACCTCATAGCACCCCTCCTCCTCCCAGCCCCCAAACCCACGCTGTCACACACAACAGCAACAACAATAATGGCGGCAGCCGAGCTGATTCTGATCTTGTTCCAGCGAATACAAATATTGCTACGACTTTTATACCAACATTTGCTCACAGAACACCAACAACACCAGCTACAGCAACAACAGCAACAAGTGCTCATGCAGAGACGCAGCATGTTACGCACACATGAGCACTTGTTGACGTGGAATCCACCTCGGAGCAGAACTAGACGGGCAACCCGACAAATATTGGGTGGATTTTGCGCTGTCATGTAAATGCACAAGCCTATGTAAATTACGATATGTAAACAGCGATACATGTTTTGATGCCGAGACAATACGGGGCCGTCCTCCTGTGGGGGGGGCCTTAGTTCACTAGTTATTCACAAAAATCACATTTTCAATTCATGCCAGCTTTATGCTGATACTAAAATGTCTGACAGACTTAATCCAATCAGACCTAATATGGTCATGTAGGAAGTAGAGACAAGTGATGAATCTATCCAATCACAGCTACTTTGGTTGTGTTAAAGGTTGGATGAGTTCAGAGGGACATCCAATCACAGCTGCCTTAGCTTGGTGGTGGTGGGATAAGTTGTGGAGCGATCCAATCAGAGCTGCTCTCTTTATGAATTGATATATTCATGTAGAGCAGGTTCACTGTTTGTTGTCAGTTCTGGTATTGTAACTGAGATGCTCTGCCAGGTAGCCTAAATAAAGGTGACTGCATTTCACACAAAGGAACATTTGTTTCTGTTCATTTAGACATTCAGACTTTACTAACATTCAATAAAGGCTTAGTAGATGTTAGGTAGGTAGGTATGGAGGTAGGCAGATAGACATTCAGACTTTACTAACATTCAATAAAGGCTTAGTAGATGTTAGGTAGGTAGGTATGGAGGTAGGCAGATAGACATTCAGACTTTACTAACATTCAATAAAGGCTTAGTAGATGTTAGGTAGGTAGGTATGTAGGTAGGCAGATAGACATTCAGACTTTACTAACATTCAATAAAGGCTTAGTAGATGTTAGGTAGGTAGGTATGTAGGAAGGCAGATAGACATTCAGACTTTACTAACATTCAATAAAGGCTTAGTAGATGTTAGGTAGGTAGGTATGTAGGTAGGCAGATAGACATTCAGACTTTACTAACATTCAATAAAGGCTTAGTAGATGTTAGGTAGGTAGGTATGTAGGTAGGCAGATAGACATTCAGACTTTACTAACATTCAGTAAAGGCTTAGTAGATGTTTGATTTTATCCAAGAGGAAAACAGGACTTCACAAATTCAACATAAAAATGTCTTACCCTTTACACTTCAGATTTTAGTGACTACATTTACAGCAGATTTCATCGACTAAAACTAAACTAAAATTAAAGTTAAGAGACTAAATTATGACTAAACTAAAAGATATTTTATGCCAAAGACTGAAACTAAATTAAAGCCCTGTTTACTGATAAAATCTCTTTTTCTTTATCAATGTAAACTAAAGTGACCTGATAGTCCAGATGATGTATGTAAAACAATAAATGTGGGTCACTTTGTTGAACAAACTCCAAACATGTCAGAAGTGGAGAAAAATATCTTTCAGTGTTGTATTTGTATTTATTGTAATAAAGAAAATGAGTCCAGATCCGATTCATTAAAACACTGACCTGTTTAACTCTGAGCCTGAGCCATAGTTTTGGTTCATTCTCGCTCTTCCTCATGTTTGACTTCACGTTTCTTTGTTTCCAGTCCGGAGCCATCATGACCGTCCTCGCCGCCGTCAGCACTAAAATGCCTGAAGCAAAGCTCGGCATCATCTTCCTCCCCATGTTCACCTTCCCCGCCAGCACAGTAAGATCCACCTCACCTGATTCAGCTGATTATGTGCCGTCTCCTGGCTCTGATGCTCCCTCTCTCTCTCTCCAGGCCCTGAAGGCGATCATGGCCATGGACACGACGGGCCTGCTGCTCGGGTGGAAGTTCTTCGACCACGCTGCTCATTTAGGAGGAGCTCTGTTTGGGATGTGAGTGCACAGATCAGATCAGATAGATCTTTATTAATCCTTCAATTAAGATTCCAGCAGCATGAATAGCAGTGCACTGTTAAAAAAAGGACCAAGGTTGGGCGGGGCTCCAGACTAACTTTCTGCATTGGTTGCAACGGTGCATCTAAAAATTTTTAAGGTGCACCAGCACAAATAATTAGGTGCACCCAATTTTTCAGTGTCACATTTAACGCCATAAGGTCACCATTTTATCACTCTCCAAAACTTTTTATAATGTAAATGTTTTTAAACAGAATTGAGATATAAAGAAATACTTGTCCTTATTTGAAGCAAAGTTATATTTTAAAAGGAAAAAAAAAAGTGTTTTAAGTGCTAAAACTTTAAACAAAATAAAACATTTCCAAATAAAAGTGCTTCAAGTGTTTTACTGAACTGAAATTTAATATTTCAAACTCAGACATCAAGTTAAATAAAATATTTAAAGAGACTGTGAGGAGTTTTTAAGTAATTACAAAAAAGTCTCACTTTTAGACTTATGCCTGATCGAAATACGCACTTATCGATGAGTTTTATAGCTATAAATAGCATCTTAATAGGTTATCTATAAATGCTATTCTTTAGCCTTCCGGTCGGGTCTGTCAGGGCCCGACTGGCCTGAATACTCAACTTCGGGGATCCAGACAATTAAAACTAGAGCAAATTTATATTATTTTATCATTTATATTACACGTCTGAGAGCGCCGGGCTGTATGTAGCTATATATAGCCGGCTACAACTACGATAATAACTTTTCCCCACATTGCTTGTCGTCACACATCAAAAACTACCGCTACGTAACTAGAAAAAGATACATTACCTCGCGCTTTGTATCCTATAAGTTGTTGGAAAAGAACTTGTTAAGCAATGCAGAGTTCCGACAAAGATCCATGCTGCATTCACCCCAACAAACACACATACTTTGCTTCGCGTCTCCGGTGCGTTCAAGTTGTAGCCAGAAGTAGGAATTTTGAGTTACAAGCGGTAAACTAACGTCCCCCGAAGCCAGAATTTCCTGCTGGGAACTCGGTGAAACCTCGCCACCCCGAGGTGTCAGTCGAAGATGGATGCCCCCAGTGTGAACAGTTATTTAGCTCCTGTAATAATCAATTTATTTGCACTTCTGACTGGGGTGTGTCGCTCTAGATCAGCTGTATACATAGTATTGCTAGATTTATATTTACAAAAATGCTGCCATAGTGATAATCACATTCTTCATACAACAACGCAGAGTGTGCTAACAACAGCTAACAATAGCCTGGTAGATCAGCATGTTTTTTTCTGACTTCAACTGGAACGCTGATAAGTCAGAGATGATGTCACTCCCAGTTCCGAGGTTACACGAATGCAGCATTACTCAGGCGAGAAATTCTCCTCATAGCCCCTTTAAAAATAGAAAGAGCTAATGTTTAAGGTGCTATACTGAGCTGAAAAATGAAATAAATATCCAGATTTTACCAACCATCAACATAACATTTAACTGGATGGTCTTATTCTCCAATAAATGTGAACCTAGAATAAGACTTCACACACTATAGTCAATATTTACAAAACTAAAACTAAGGTAAATAATGAAAAAACAATTCTCAAACTTATTTATTAAAAACGACATATAGGGTAGAACACTTTATGACATTTTATGATAGTCAGACTTCGTAAACCTGACCAGGCCATCTCACAAACATGAGAAAAAAAGCATTATGTTTTATCAAAGAGGGGAATTTCTCAGATGGGTAAACGTAGTATAATAAAAAAACAGTCCGAAAAATAAAGAACGGCTGAAATGAATTGAATATGGCACCCATAGAGTTAAAAGCATTTTTCAAAAATGACATTTTACCTGATTTTTGACCTCTTTTCACTTTTACAACGAAAACACTTCTTCTAAACTTCCACTTTAACCATTTGAAAGAGGTTAATGGTTTGTAAATATCTAGGATGTAAAAAAATGTTGCATTAGTCAGAAGAATGTCAGAAAAAGACATTTTGGCTCAAAATGCAAGTGACACAAAAATACGAGAATCATTTTTTTCTGTTATGTTACAAAAATATATTTTGAAACTAAACAGAATTTACTTCTTTTGTTTTTCTTTTTTAGTTATTTTTTCATTAAATGTTGATAATGTAGTATGAGCGTAGGCAGGTTTGTCTACATGAACACTGTTTAAACTCCTCATGAGTATTTAATGTCATTTATAAACATCATATTTCTGTTTTTAAATGTCGATTTCTCTTCCAGCTGGTACGTCATGTTCGGCCACGAGCTGATCTGGAAGAACCGAGAACCTTTTGTGAAGCTCTGGCACGACCTGAGGACGAGAGGAGGGCGGGGCGGGGGAGGCAATGGAGGAGGAGGAGTGGCGTAGGAGCAGCCGAGGCTCATGGGAAAAAAAACTTCACCCTGTAGAGATGTATAAATGTACAGAGGTGCAGAGACTGAACGAAGCTGCACCGGATCATCCAAACGACTGATCGTATTTATAAAGAGGAGGAGGTTTGTGTTTGTTTGTTTACCTGAGTTTAAAATCACACTTTTATCAAATAAAAAGAAGCTTTACTGTTTGTGTTTCAGTTTAATAAAGGTTTCTACTGAGGATGAATTTTTTATAAATATTAAAGTTTAAAGGTTCCAGATTTTGCTCCTTTTTCAGTTTAACAGGATTCTTGATGTCTACATTATTGAGCCTGTGAATAAAGCACAGCCGTTTTCTTTCCACACTCACATAACCCCTTTGTTCAGAATGGCTGGTTTGGAGGGTGGTTGCCTTAATATGCTGATGAGCTAATGCAGAGCTGTGTAACTTCAGTGAAGCAAAGCCACACTGCCGCTTAGAATCCTGAACACACAAACCACAAATTCATGTCGTCAAACAGATAACAGCCAGCTCGTTTCTCTCAAAAAAACACAGGCACAACATGCTAACGTTGGCTTTGTCACCGCAGTGGGACAGCCACAACTTAGCCTACCTGCCGGGCTAACGTTAGCAGAACAGAGGGGTAATGTGACTGATTATATTCAGCCAACTGTTGAACTTCTCCTGACTGATGTATGAATGCTCTTACACTGAAGTTTATCCTTCAGACTTTCAACAAGTGACGTGAACATTCACAAACATGTGATGTTACTGCTGTTAGCGTTAGCTCGTAGCAATGAGCAAAATAAACACCGCATTGCATTAAAATACTCACATTTCCAACATCAAGTTTTGATTAGGGCTAACGATTTGAAGAAAATAATCTAAATGCAATTTTTTTTCCCCCAATATTGTAATTTACTCTGCAACTGTTTTAATGTTCCTCATCTTATGTATTCTTAAACAAACTTAAGCAGTAGATCTTTTTATGGTAAAACCAATATGACATTAAATTAATCTAAGGATAAAAGATTTGAGAAAAAGTGGAGAAGTGAAGAACAGAAGCAAAATAGGTATGAAATTGTAAAAACTGGGTAAAAATGGTATGAAAGCGGAAAAGGGTTAATAAATAGGTGCAACATAGGTATGAAACTGCAAAAAAAAAAAAAAAAAGGGGGGGGGGGGGGGTCGCAAAAAATCCAAAAGTGGCTTAGCAAAATTGACTATGGCAGCAAAATAAGGAATTAAATTTGAGATTAAATTTCAAAAACCATGTAAAAATTCCTAAAATGGTTCTAACAGTGGCCAAAAAAAGATGAATGGGGGCAAAATAGGCATAAAGTTGTAAAAACGGGGTTAAAAAAAAAAGGCAAAAATGGTCCAAAAGTGGGGGAAAAAAGTGTATGAATAGACACAATAGATCACAATGCCAAAATGTTCAACACATTTTGGGCTAAAAATATTGAACCTTCTGCGATTTGAAAATTGCAACAAGCCCTATTGAGATGTAATCTAATTTGTAATTAATTGTTCAGCCCTAGTTTGGATTGTTGTTACTGAAAAGACCTGTGTTGAAGCAGTTTGCAGTGAAGTGACCGACACACATTCAGGTTTTAGCCGAATGTAGCTGCTCATTCCCTTCAAAAATAAATTAATCCACTGGGTCCTTTGGTCCTCCGAGGCTGGGAGCCTATGTGTGCAGATACTGTAAATTGTACACTGCAAAAACTCAAATCTAAGGAAGTTTATTCCTCCAATTTCTTAAAATCTCACAAGACTTATTGTAAGCCAAAACTGCCTGACATGTCCACCTACACGTCTGATATCAGTATTTAAAAACAAAAATAAACCCTGGTTGCTTATAAAGAGTAAAAAAAAATCTGCCAATGTGGTAAAAAAATAAATAATTGTAGGATGTCTTGGAAATAAGATTAAGAAGTTTATATGCCTGATTTTAAGACCCCCAAGGAGTAAGATTTTGCGTTTTTCATTGGCAGATATTTTGTCATAATTACGAGTTATTCAGAGCTGTTTTTGTTTTTAATTCCTTGTAATAAGAAATCTGTTAAGAGTATATCCACAGACTCAAAAGCTCACTGAATGCCGTGAGTTCACATTTATGCAGCCTGATGATCAGGTTTGTTATCTACTTTCACATGTTGTGGGCTGGGAGGAAGAACAAATACTCAAAATGTGTTTAAAAGTCTTGAAAAGCGATTTTTTTTGCATAATATGCCAAAATTTTGATATTCAAACATCTGCAGCTCATTATAATCAGGTTCTGTCAAGCCTGTGGGTCAGATACTGAGAAATAATAGAGATGTTAAGAATGAAGTTGATGCATGATTTCTGGAAAAAAAGAAAAGTGACATAAAAAAAGACAATTTGGGAAAAAGTCAACATTTTAAGTTATTTGAAATGTGAGAAAAATATTAAAATAAATAAAGTAGAAATTTTTAGCTACCTAATTTTTTTTTTTGCATAACTGCACAGAAAAGTTGTTTTGTTACTGACAGACTCAGACTTTTGTTTGTTTAATTTGTTTCTCTGTTAGCAACATAACTTAAAAAGTTATGGATGGATTTTGATTAAATTTTCAGAAAATGTCCGGATCGGGTCAAGGAACAAATGATTAGATTCTGGGAGTGATCCGGATCACCATCTGGATCCTGGAATTTTTAAAAGTATTCTTAATATTGTGAGATAGGACCATTTTTGGCATTTGTACATATCAGTCCACCAAAAATAGTCAGGGCATTTGGAAGAATAATACAGGATGAGTTTCCAACAGGTTCTACAAGATATCACAGACTGATCTGGATCCTGGTAAAATTCCAGATCTTCTGATCCAGATCAAGAAAAATCTTTAGAATTTTCGTCATTGCAAGAGAACAAATAAAGACATAAATTTGCAACAAACGCTAAAATAAAGCCAAGATACTGTGGAATCTGGAGTGTTCAATCTGATTTTTTGTATCTTCAAAAACTTTGGAGCTAGATCCAGAAGAAAACCACCAAGACGAAAAATGTGATTTTCATGAATAACTACTGAACTAAAGTAGATATCATTATGAATCCAGTTGCTAATGGTATGTTTTCATGGTTTAAGAATCTAAATATTTAGATGAAATAAAGGTAGGACTAATATTTATGGTGAAAATCACAATATGGGAGAGGACTGTGGTGCTGGAGGAAGTCTGAGCTCTCCGAGTGCTTTTCTAGTTTTTCCAAGCATCATGTTGGGTGTCCAGGCTTTTCTTCACTTGTTTTTATTTATTTATCCTCAAAGTGTGTACAAAAGTTTTAGCTTGAGGTAAAAAGAAATTGATGAAAAGTAAAACTGTAATCCTAGTTTATTAACCCTTTCATGCATGGTGTCCACTATAGTAGACAGATGTTTGGAATTAATTTTATACACTTTGCATTGCAGCAACATGTCTAACTATCAGCAGGTGAACTCCCAAACCCCTGTCATGAGTTTCATATAAATATTACCTTTGCACTTTCTTTAACCAAATTGAAATATTGCATCCAAAATCCAAAACAGACGACGAAAGGCAAAACTTGGTACTTGGTATTTTGATTTCACATAACTTTGTATTTTTAATTTTGGTGTAATCCCCAAATTAATAGTTTAATTCAAACAATAATACACATATGCTTCAAATTGAGCTTTTTCTATTTTTATTCCCAAAAAAATGTTTGTCAAAGACGTGTGCTTTAATTGCATTGGTTTAACTACTTCAAAATAAAACAAAAAAAAAAGACTTTTTTTAAAACTTTTTGGAAAGTAAAAAGGAGCACTGACAGAATTATTCCTTTGCAATTTGGTAATTCTTGCATGAAGGGGTTAATTTACTCAAGTAAAGGTGAATTAAAATCAAAGGTCCACTTTGACAAAGTCAGTGATTTTAGTTTTGTATTATTATAATCTGTTTTGTGATTTTGAAGAAGAAAAAAGTAACGAGAATCATTTAGGATAATTGACTAATGCATGAATCTACTGACCACTAATGAGACACTGAGGCCATAGCCCTGAGTGGCATCTGTCGCAGTGCATTGTGGGATTTGTAGTAACAGTGCAAAGAATGATATTTAATGGAGATCCATTAATACAGACATAAAATTAACTTCCTGGCTGTATTTAATGATAAACAGGCCTTGAGTTTGAGTCTGTTTCAGGGCCATGAGGCTCAAAACCAGACCAGAACTTTCCCCGTGGAGCGAAGCAGCTCTGCTGTGAAATACTAAATCTTCAGCAGTGTTTCATACCAGGTTTATAAAAGGCTGTGGAGCGTTTGGAGAGTCCGACCTGCAGACCAGGAGTCAGTTTGATCAACGGTCCAGAGTTCAGTGACTGTCCCAGATAAACAGGAGCCTCTGTTTACAGCTGCTGCTCTTGGACACAAACACTGTCGTTACTGCCGGGAACAGAGAGGCCGACATATAACGGGAAAGTTTAGAACAGACGGTTCTCTGGTCGGATCAGCTGAAACTGCTCCAAACTGAGCCAGAATCTGCTGTGTGAACTATTTTACAAATTTACAGCCAATTTGCATCTAAGAATGGATGGAATGAACGGTTTACTCACAACTGTGAATCAGGAGCATTTTAAAAAGTCGACTTGTTCATGAACGTCACATCTCCACCACAGAAGTGCTGGTGAGCAGGTCCATTCAGACCTGGATCAGGAAGTTTGGTGTGAATGAAACTGACTGGCCTGCACAGAGTCCTGACCTCAAACCCATAGAACACCTTTGGGATGAATTATGGCCCTTTTCCACTAGCACGCCTTGGCCCTACTCTACTCGGCTCTACTTGATTTGCAGCATGTTTCCACTAGCCTGGTACCTCCTAAAACAAGCTAGTTTTAGTACCTACTCCACTCTGGTTCCAAGCGAGCTGAGTCCATACTAAAAGATGACGTCACTGACTGTCGGCGTGTGTCAGATAGAGACTTATCAGCAGAACAGGAGCTGCAGAGAGGACTGAGCTGCTGGTTTATCTGCTGTTTAATTGAAAAGTAAATCTTTCCTGGTGCCTCGGGTTCTTTAAGGACCTGAAACCAGCAGCTGATGGTGAACCTTTGGGCTCCTGGTGCCTCAGGGTTCTTTAAGGACCTGAAACCAGCAGCTGATGGTGAACCTTTGGGCTCCTGGTGCCTCGGGTTCTTTAAGGACCTGAAACAGCATCTGATGGTGAACCTTTGGGCTCCTGGGACGTCGATATCTGTGTGTGCTCAGTGATTGGGAGAGTTCATCGACCTCAGAGGAGCAGGTTCACAGCGAGAGTCCACATCGACGAAACAAAACCGACACGAGAGAGAAGACTCAGAAACACCTCCAATCCAAAACAACGGTAAGAACGTTTAATTCTGGGATCATTAACGGACTAAAACTATCATAACAGACCGGAGTGTGTTTGGGCTCAGAGTTTTAGGTGTGGATCATCGGGTTGTTTCAGTAATCTGCTGCTAAGATTATTTAATGATCACAAACTTTGGGGTTAGATGTTGAGCTCGGACTTGTTGGATTATCAGAACATTTGAATCAGTGAAAATGATGATTTTCTGATATTTACATGAAAATTTTCTTCACTAACTGAGGAGACACCTGATTGGCTGCCACTCAAAGAGGCCACGCCCCTAATTCTGGATCAAAATTTGGTGAAACTTACAGTAATTCAGTCTATAGATTTTTAAAATATAAACACAGTTGCAGGACCAGAGTAAAAAAAACAGAAACAAATGAGAAAAAAATACAAGATAACCAAAGCTGTAAAACTAAATATGAAGTCAAATAAACTCACAAACAAGAAAATCTAAATTGAACCACAGGAATCTGTAATGAAACAATTTAAGTCCAGAAACCAAATAACGCTGCACAAAAGGGATGTGACAAACCTCAACAACAATCAACAAATGGAAAAAAAACTCCAGAACTCAAATCCAGCAGAAAAACATAGAGACAAATCTAAAATGTCCAAAAGTAAATATAAATAAAACCGAGACTCAAATCCCAAAAGCTAAAAAGGAAAAAAAAAAAAAGTCAGAAAGAAAATCCAAACTGTTGGTCTGCAGTCCAGAGAGTGAATCAAAATAAAATTGAATTGAAAGAAAAGAAAACAGCCTGAGAAAAATCCAAAATGTCAATTTGCAAATCCAAAAATCACAAGGTAGATAAAGCAAATATAAAAGCCTTTAGATTAAAACAGAATCCAAGAATTTAAAAAGCAAATTAAATATTGTCTCAAGAAAATATTAAAGACGTCAAATACAAATTTTAAAAAGTCATTGGTTTAAACAAGAAAACAGAAACCACAGAGCCACTGGAAAAAGATCCAGAGACAAATGCAAAAATTCATTAAAAAAAATCCAAAAATATATATCTATAAAAAAAAAAAACATAAGAAAAAATCCAAAAAGCCATCACACAAACTCAGAAACGAACAAGTAGGGATGGGTACCGAATTCGGTACTTTGAGAGGTACCGACTGAATTCTGTAAGTACTACCAAGTACCGATTCACGTAAAATCAAACGGTGCCATGTTTAGGTACCTAAACGCGTCCTTGTGACTGTGAGGGAGTGGAAGAAGCAGGCATACTATTGGTAGAGTAGGTGAATTTCCATACCGGACTTGAACACAGCACAGCAAGGTTGCAAAGATACTGAAAATTGGTACCGTTGAGTACCGATACCAATTCCCAGGTACCGGGCATCGGTACGGTATCGGTTCAAATGTGAAAGGTACCCATCCCTACAAACAATGGCCGTCCATTCTTGAGGTTAAACAACTTAACACATTAATTGGGGTCTGAGCTTAGACAAGGTCGCAGGTTATCCCTTCAAATCAACGCCCCCGCTGCCTCCCCACCCCCCACTATTTATTACAATTTTTTAATTTACTAATCATTAAATGTTGTCAAGTTCTGTTTCAACAAAGATTTAAACCTATTTCTGATAATTGCCTGAATGATATGCAGTGTTAGTGAATTCCTTTCAACCATGTGTTCTTTGGATTTCACCTGTTCACAGAACTTCACACCTTCAGTTGGATGAACGTGTTTTCAATTGCACCTGAGGAACTGCAGCTTCATCATTTCTGGTCCCTGCAAGGAACTTGTAAAATCCTTAAGGCAGAGCCTGTTTGAGCTCAACTCTTCCCTCTGTCTAATCAGGTGATTCCAGGTGTCTCCAGGTGATTCCAGGTGTGTCCAGGCTCGTCCAGGTGTGTCTGTACCTGCAGCATCATGGCCGTGGGCCTGCAGGTGGTGGGTCTGGTCCTGGGCGTGGTGTCCTGGTGCCTTCAGTCCAGCTGCACGTCGTCTCAGGTGTGGAGGGTGAGGAGTCAGGCCGAGTCCGTCAGCACCAGCCAGCGGCAGTTTGAGGGTCTGTGGATGAGCTGCGTGGCCACGTCCACCGGGTCCATCCAGTGCAGCAGGTTCAAGACCGTCCTGGGGCTGCCAGGTGAGGGCACGCCTATGTCAGACCTCAGGTGACCCCCCCATAGGGGTCGGACTTTAGAGGATGTGAAAACAACAACACTGCACAAATGATGCAAATGTTTCACAATATACTATTTCTCCATGTTTATTGACTGTTGATGGAGCTTATTAAGGCAATGTTAGATGGAGAAAATAGTTTGGAGAAGTCGAGATTAAAGTCCAAATTTCAGGACGAAAGTTGAAATGAAGAGAAGAAAGTCAAAGAACAACTTTGTGAGAAAATTGGAAATCTCGACAAAAAGTTGAAATACATTACACAGCGACTTTATTCTCAACATTTTTTACTTTTATCACAAAATTGTTTTTCAACTTTATTCTCGATATTTCCAATTTAAGGTCAGAATTTCAACTTCAATGTCGACTTCTACAAAATCATTTTCTTCATCTAACATGGCCCTAATACTCTTCCATAGGTCAAGCTTTGGGAAACGCCAACTTTTTTGTCCTTTGTCTTTCCTTACTTTCAGTAGAAACAGGCAGACATCGCACTGAAAATACTCAAATCTAAGTGGGAGTTTTCACCATTTTTCTTGTTTTGTTTTTTCATTTATTTTGAACATAATTTAAAAAAAAAATAAACCTAACAAAATACAAATAGCAACAAGAGTGCAAACCAAAATGTGTCATCAAGGCTGAACGACATATCTTAATCGAATCTATATCTTGATATGAACTCTCAAGGTGTTAATATTGAAAAAACAAGGAAATAAACAGTATAGGTTTGTTATAAATAAAACTGCACTTTTCACATTCCTTTGTATTGTGTTTCTATTTTTCTGAAAAATACTTTGTCTTATTCTAATCCAAAATTTACTTAACTGTCTGGATTAAGATCTTATTTGAAGTTAGGAAAACTAAAAATAAAGCCTGAGTTGGCTGGAATAATAAATTAAATAATCCACCAATAAGACAAGACAAACTTAACTTGTGCAGACGTTAAGCCCCGAGTGAAACTTTCCTTGTTTCATTGGCAGATATTTTCTCTTCCTTACAAACAAGTTAATGTCTTATTTTTGCCTTTCATCCCTTAAACTAAAATATTTGTCTTGACAGGTTAAGTGAATGTGGATTAGAAACTGGGCTGTGGATATTTTTGACTTGAAATAGGCAAACGCACTTGCCTAGGTCTGAGTTTTTGCAGTGCGCTTGTTAGCTTAGCTCAAACACTGGGAGTCAATGGGAAGTGTTAGCCTGTCTCTTCAGTAACTCCTCTCATTTACTGGCTCCGTTATGTTAACTTCTACTATCATCATATAATCATAACAGGCATTGCTTTGTTCTGCAGTGGTTTTCACTAAAGATGTGATGTTGGTGAACGAGTCGATTCTTTTGAAACAAACAGGTCAATCACAAATGTAAAACAGCTCTCATCGTTCACTCAAAAGACCAGTAGGTCTTCCAATAAAACTTTCCACTGAAGCTCATGGCTGACAGGTTTCAAAAGGCGGGTCCTCTATCGAGGTTTGTCTACTCAGATTTATTGAACCAAAAAAAAAAACAAACAAAAGAGAAAAAATCAACTTCTGTCATTTTACTGCCCAAAAACACACCCGCTAATATGAAAGTACCTCCATACTATCCGAAAACACTCAGAAAAACCATCAAAACAAAAAGTCAGGTCCATCACTGACCTCAGCGGCTTTCTTAAAGCTACAAGCCCCATTTTATCCAACATTTGGGACCGCCTCCCCATCTTAAGGGGTTATCCGAAATAATCCAAATTATCCTTAGTATTTATCATTAACATAAAATAACCAAAATACCGTATATCATAATGATGCAAATTATATAAACAGAAGACCTTTTTAAATGCAATTAAATTATAAAATTATTAATAACTGGACTGAGATTACCTTCAGTGACACAAACTGTGCATTCAGCACCTATGACAGCTGTTTAAGAGATTGAACTTGTTCACCAGCGTCACATCACTAACAAAAAACGCTGCGGAAATATGTTAAGAAAAGCAGCCTCTGTTTAGGCGTTAGGGCTGAACAATTAATTCCAAATTAGATCAAATCGCAGTATGGCTTGTTGCAATTTCCAAATCGCAGAAGGTTCAATATTTTTAGCCCATTTTGGCATTGTGATGTAGTTTTTTGCAATTTCCTGCATATTTTTTTTACCTCTATTCATACACTTTTTCCCACTTTTGGACCATTTTTACCTTTTTTAACCCTGTTTTTACAACTGTATGCCTATTTTTCCCCCATTCATCTTTTTTTGGCCACTGTCAGAACCATTTTTGGAATTTTTAACATGGTTTTTGAAATTTAATTTCAAATTTAATTCCCAATTTTGCTTCCATAATGAAATTTCCTAAGCCACTTTTGGATTTTTATCCCAATTTTTTTCCTTTTTTCTGCAATTTCATACCTATTTTGCACCTATTTATTAACCTTTTTCTGCTTTCTAACAATTTTACCCAGTTTTTAAAATTTCATGCCTATTTTGCTTCTGTTCTTCACTTCTCCACTTTTTCTCAAATCTTTTATCCTTAGATTAATTTAATGTCATACTGGTTTTACTATAAAAAGATCGACTGCTTATGTTTGTTTAAGAATACATAAGATGAGGAACATAAAAAAATTGCAGGGTAAATCACAATATTGGAGAAAAAAATCGCAATTACATTATTTTCTCAAATCGTTCAGTCCTATTAGGCGTAGAAGATAATTCGATGATAGAAGATAATTCAACATAACGTGGTAAAATCACAACAAGCACACAGAGTTAGTGAATAGTTTATCTGATGACTATAGGCAGAGGCAGGCTAACGCTACGCATTGACTCCCAGTGTTTGAGCTAAGCTAGTTAGCAGCAGGTAAGTTTTGACCGTGTTACTGCAGCACAGTCTAAATAATGGAGAGTGAAACGTAAAAAGTTGGCGTATCCCTTTAAGGACTGTTTCCTTTCGGACCTCAGACCTGGTCCTGGTCTGGTCGGTCCTGGTCTTGTCTCTCACGTGTTCTCTCCTCGTCCAGTCCACGTGCAGACCTGCAGAGCTCTGATGATCGTCGCTCTGCTCGTCGGCCTGGCCTCCATCATCGTCTCTGTGCTCGGACTCAAGTGCACCAAGATCGGCAAAGCGAGCGAGCACGCCAAGCAGCAGATCGCCCTGACCGGAGGGATCCTGTTCATCCTGTCAGGTCAGAGGGGTCAACGACCTCAAGTGACCTCCAGTGACCTCTGAGGCAGGTCACAGAGTAACACTGTGGCTGCTCTACCTGTGCAGGTGTCTCCACCCTGATCGCCGTGTCCTGGTACGCCGGCAGAGTCATCCACGAGTTCTACGACCCGCTGTACGCAGGAGTCAGGTGAGTGTGAGACCAGGCTCTGACCCAGTCTAACGTGGGACCAGGTTCTGACCCGGTCTAACGTGGGACCAGGTTCTGACCCGGTCTAACGTGGGACCAGGTTCTGACCCGGTCTAACGTGGGACCAGGTTCTGACCTGGTCCATCGTGAGCTGGGAGGTAAAGGGTTAATGTGCTTCATAAATAAAGTTTAAGTTAGTTATGTTGTCAGAATGTTATGTCAGACCAGGTTCTGACTTGGTCCAGCGTGAGACTAGATTCTGACCCAGTCCAACCCGAGACCAGGTTCTGACCCGGTCCAGCCTCGGTCTAACCCTCTCCCGCCCCCCTGCAGGTTTGAGCTGGGCACCGGTCTGTACCTGGGCTGGGCCGCCTCCTGCCTCGCCGTGGTGGGCGGGTCTATGCTCTGCTGCTCGTACAAGAGGAGGCCGCCGGCCCAGGCCCACAGGTAACACACACACACACACACACACACACACACACACACACACTTATCTGAACACCTGCAGTACCACCGTTTCTCCACATAAGGGCAGTATAGTCCACACAGTCAGGTGTTACCGGCTGACTGACTAAAATAAAAACAGTAAGAAATACAAAATAAAACAATTTGAATGGAAATCAGTTCCTCCACGCAAGAAAAAAAGTTCAGAGGTATTTAAACTAAACAGTGTTCAGAAGAAAAGGATGAAATTTTTGATTTTTATAAACAGTAATCTTATTGTTAAACATCCAAGTCTTCAGCCACTTCAACATTATTTATTTAAAATAAAACTCATAAATATGAGAAACAAGTCTTTTCATAAATTGAAAAAAATATTTTTTAGAAAGTAGTTAATTTGTTAAATGAAACTCATTATTTTGGTAATACTGATTTGCTTTCGAACATCTTACCTCAGTACATTTCATCATATTATTATATTATTTTAACATTTTATTTTATGTACTTATTTATTTATAATCTTACAGTATGTTTTTTAATCTAATTTACTATCAGGATTTTTTATTGTTGTTTTAGTCTTAGCCCCAGTGTTTCATTTTTAATTTACTGTTTCTTCCTTTCTATGTGAAGCACTTAGTGCTACAAACCTTTGTAAGAAAAGTCCTTTACCAATTAATTTTGATTGAATGAAGTAAAACTGATTTTACTAGCCAATCGTAGCACATTACGTGCAGTGCATGATGGGATCTCCTGTTTGGTTATGTAGCATGAAGCCATGGTGGAAAGAGAAAAGGAGATAAAAGCTTGAAGATGTCTGAACAAAAATCTGTTCTAAAGCAGCTGTATTATTCACTCAGATTATAGACATTACAGTTAGATAACAATTGTTCATTTGTTGCACTTTAAGAGATAACCAGTTACTAAAGTTTACATTTACATTTGACCCTTTTCAATAAGCTCATTATTGTGTTTAGTTTTTTTTTTACAAAAGTGCACTTTATGTTGTTCATTACCTTTTATGTTTACATTTACTGCACATTTTTATAAAAACTGCACTATTTAAATGAAAACCTGTTCACAAAGTTTCTTTGCTTAAATTGTCTTTTTTTTTCTTTTAGGGTTTTACATGTTTTATATGTTAAACATAGGGAAAAATGGTCAAACATGCAATTTAGTCTAGAAAAATCAACGAAAAAAAGAGTTGTGATAAAAGAAGTCTTCAATAAATCAACATAATGATTTAAGCACCTAAAAAATCCCAAGTTTGAATTAAAACAAATTGAAAATCTTGTAAATACAGAGGAAAAAAGTCTTCGAATTATTGGAAATAAGACTTTTACATCAATCTTTAACTTATTTTTTAATTATTTCTTCTTTTCTTTCATTAAAATGTTCATTACTGAGGTGTCAAAGATGCCTAAAAAAGCTTTTATATTTAGTTTAATTAAAAAAATACTGAGATAATGTGTAAGTAGCTGATATTTGACCATCTGTTTGGTGTTTTTTGTTGTTTTTTAATTATTTTGTGTCTCTGGTCCTGCAGACAGTTCTCGTATAACTTCACCACGACGCCTCCGAACATCTACAGAGCGGCGCCGGCCTCCGACGGCGGCAGCTCCAAAGCCTACGTCTGAAACACCTGAAACACCTGAGCCGGAGCTTTTTGGTTTTTCCTGCTGTAAATAAATGTTTCTGATATATCACAGAGTTACAGAGGATGGTCTGAAAAGAGAAAATATCCAGCGAGCAGCAGTTTCCTGGGCCAAACTGCCTGTTTTTAATGTATGAAGATTAAAAAAATAAACATTTTTGATATAACAAAGTTTTATATGTAAGAGGAATAAAACTCTTACTGTTTTAAGAATAATTCTGCATTTTTAAGGTATAAAATGAAAATTAATTAAACATAAAGACTTAGAATAATTTAAAATGGTGTCTGTAAATGACTGTAAAAAGGTGTGTTTAATAAACTTTTTGACTATGAGACGAAGCTCCAACTTTTTACTTTATCTTTTTACTTTTGAAAAGTGAAACTCACAAATCTTGAACAAATAGACTTTCAATAATTGGAGTTAATATCTGAGTTTTTAAATACCTTTAATAGGAAATACATTTCTTTGAGACAGAAGCTTTAATTTATTGATAATATATATACATAATTTAAGAATTTTAAAAGTATCAGGATTTTTTGTTTGATTATTTTTAAATAGATTTTTCTTCCAAATGTAAATGCTTCATTTTAGTCTGTGTTAATAATCCACTTTTAAAGTCAGTCCAGTCTTTTGAAGAGAGAGTATAAACAGCTGGTTAAAATATATTGCTGAATAAATCCTAAAAACAGACTCACATGTGATGTGTATTTTTCCTGATATAGTCTGTAGGCATCATCATTGTTCATCTTTTTCACTGGGGTTAAAAAAGAAAACTAAAGATTGGAAAAAATCTGTAATATCATAGAATAGTAATTTAGATCAAATCAGCACCTAAAAAATCGAAACAGGAGAAAAGTGACTCGTCCCGGCCCTAGAATAAAAGGCACTAACTGATGGGGAATTAAACTCTTACTTGTTGGAATTAAAGGCCGATAATTATCAAAAAGTTAAAGATTAAAAATAGGTACATTATTGCACCTAAAACTCTTAATTTAAGGATTAAAATGTAATTTAATGTTATTTGCATTGTTTCTAAAGTAATTATTAAAAGTTCCTCCTTTCTGCCAAAGTAAAGCCCTCTGTGCACCAAACATGATTTTATTTAAATTTATATGTAATTTTTTTTTTTGAATCCTCATTTTTTTAAAACCTTTCAAGCATGAGTTATTGCATTTTAAAGGCATATTTTTTCTAAATATTTGGTTTTACTTTCAACAAGTTAAAAATCAATCATGGTAATTATTTTATGTTATTTTTTGTGCGAGTTTTACATCTTTTTAGTATTTTAGGGGAACTTGATGAGGATCCACAAACACGTCTTTGACAAACATTTTTTGTTGTAATCAAACTATTTACCTTTGACCTACGCCAAAATATAAAATAATAAAAAACTAAATTATGTGAAATCTGGATACAGGCATGATCCCAAATTTACCTTCATTGGCTGTTTTTGATTCATGATGTAATATCTAAAAATGCAAAGATTATATTTTTATGAATTTGAGACATAGGTTTTGGAATTTTCCACCCGGTAGTTCGACACGTTACTGCAGCGTAAAGGATATAAAATTTAACACTTTAACTTCCAACTCAACTGTTTGGCAGAGATCAGTTCATTCAGGAATATTCAGGAATAATTAATGCTTTTAAAAATATATAAAATATCATTGTTTGTTTCTAAAAGAGTTTTAGGATACAGAAAAAAACTCAAAGAACTTTCTTAAAGTTGGATTTCAAGGTTTTAAAATCTAAAATCTATTATTATCTATTATTATTGTTCCCATCATATACTTAACCATTTTACTGATCTGATGTTGTATATCTATATATATTAAACCTGAACATGTTGTGTGCTTGTCAAACTCAGTATCACACATTTTAATCTATTTTTATTGCTATTTTGATTACAAACATTTCAGTCTTTTTAATTAATTTTGTACAAATATTTGTTATTTTTTTATGCCATCACGTCATCAACTGTTTTTAAACCTTTAAATCTCCTACCAAGAAAATATCTGGTTTGGATTGTGTGTAGTTTTCTCTGTTTCCTGAAATGTTAAAAAAATCAAATGATTAGAATTTTTTTTTTTTTTTAAATAAATTAAATATTCCTGAATTTATTGATAAACCTGCCGAACAGTTGAGCTGGTAGTCAAAGGGTTAACCTAAGGGTTAGTTACTTGTTCTATTGTTTATAAATTCTTTGAATTAATGAATTAATGAATGAATATTTATTTTGAAAATGTAAAAGAAAAATAATGATGGAATATTTTTTCGGAAAAACAAAAAAGAATCAGTACAATGAGGAGGGGAATGAAGTCAAACTTTTTAATTTCCACCCCTCCTTCATTGCTGAATAATGAAAAGAATCCACAGTTTACCTCCAATAATAGTTATGATAATAATAATGCTATATATTAATCAGCTGTATATCTAGATATTAGATATATCTATAGATGTAAGTATAGTAAATGGTTTACACACCCATGTATGAACGGGTGGACAAACAATGAAACAACTCTTTTAGTGTCTAAGCTGTTTTATTTTGTGCATTGCTTTTAATAGTTTTATATCTTTTTTATTTATGTGCAGCACTTTGTTTCAGCTGTGGTTGTTTTTAAAGTGCTTTATAAATAAAGTGGAGTTGTTTAATCCAAATATCTGTCTACAGTAGAGAACACCACGCATCAACGGGTGATCAAAAGTGATTTTTCTGAGGTTTCAGGCGCAGCAGATTCGCTCCATCTTTGACGTGTTAATGGTCCAGGCTCCACCAGGGGGCGCCGCCGCTCCAACAGGCGTCCCGTCCACTCGCCGGGGGCTCGGGGTTGGGTGTGAGTGTGCCGGGGGTCGTCAGCGGGGGGGAGGAAGAGGAAAAGATGACCGTTTCCTGATGCAGCTAGAAAATAAAACAAACAGGAAACAAGCAGCAGAGCGAGGAGCAGGAGCACCGAGAGCTGCACACGGGAGACGGAGGAGCGAAACGGAGGAGCGAGGGAGACCCGAGGAGACCCGTGGAGACCCGAGGAGGCCCGTGGAGACCCGTGGAGGCCCGTGGAGGCCCGTGGAGGCCCGTGGAGACCCGAGGAGGCCTGTGGAGACCTGTGGAGACCCGAGGAGACCCGAGGAGGCCCGTGGAGAGCAGCAGAGGAGGATGAGCTGAAGGAGGTGGAGATGTTTCAGTCCTGACGCTCTGATCCACAGAAGAAGAAGAAGGTAAGACCTCCTTTGACTTTAGCTCCAAACCACACCTCAGACCACACCTGGGACCAACCAACCACCTCCAGTGACAGGATGACCTTATAAGGAAAGGGGGCGTGGCCAGACAGCTCCATGACGGCTATGATGAACACATGAGCACCTTAGTGACAGTTTTTGCCCTTTGCTGTGATTCACCAACACTGACGCCATATTGGCAGAGGCAGGTCCAGCCTTTAGGCCACGGTTTATCAACTGGTGGCCCCGGGGCCAAAGCGAGGCCGCCACAGCCTTCCATATGTCCCGGGAATAGTCAGAGTCAGAGTGTAGGTGTGGAGCGACTTTGCATTTGTTATAAATCAACACGAATACCTGCCTGTAAGGACCAGAACATTCTTGGTTGTGGATATCTGATTCGTGACATGACCAGATTCATTCCCAGGAAAGTTTAATGTCTTCTGTTGTCAGGACCAGATTTTCTCTTTTGGAGTGCGTAAAGGTTGGTATTAGGGGTGTCAACATCTACACGTGTAACGGATAACAAATCATAACCGTTTAGAAAAATCAATAACCGTTTAGAAAAATCAATAACCGTTTAGAAAAATCCGTAACAGTTTACACGTCATTTTTTCCTCCTCCTCGTTCATTCCTCCCTGATATATATAATATTTTAGGGCTGACAATGTTGCCTGAAAGCTTTAGATAATAACTTTAACCAACTATACACCTAAACGTTCCCAGTAGGGCTGAACAATTAATTGCAAATTAGATTAAATCGCAATATGGCTTGTTGCAATTTTCAAATCGCAGAAGGTTCAATATTTTTATATTTTTCTTGCAATTTAATTCCTATTTTTTACCTCTAGTCATACACTTTTTTTCCCCACTTTTGGACCATTTTTACCTTTTTTTTAACCCTTTTTTAACAACTTTATGCCTATTTTGCCCCCATTCATCTTTTTTTGGCCACTGTCAGAAACATTTTTGGAATTTTTACATGGTTTTTGAAATTTAATTTCAAATTTTCCTAAGCCACTTGTGGTTTTTTTGGTCAAATTTTCCCCTTTTTTTGCAATTCCATACCTATTTTGCACCTATTTATTAAACTTTTTCCACTTTCATACCATTTTACCCAGTTTTTACAATTTCACTATCACTTATCACTTCTCCACTTTTTCTCAAATCTTTTATCCTTAGATTAATTTAATGTCATATTGGTTTGACTATAAAAAGATCTACTGCTTATGTTTGTTTAAGAATACATAAGATGAGGAACATTGAAACAATCGCAGAGTAAATCGCAATATTGGGGAAAAAAATTGCAATTAGATTATTTTCTCAAATCGTTCAGCCCTAGTTCCCACTGGTGCAGTTATCCGCATATATATTAGATGAATGGGGCGCAATGTCACATTAATATAAAAGAACTGCGCCACAGCCAGTGCAGCGTCACTTCAGGTTGCCTCGGAGACGCGATGGCAGAGAACATGAAGCGGAGCACTGTGTGGCAGTTTTTCAAACCAACCACCAGTGAAATCCTGTTTAGTGTAGCTATGTCAGGCTAAACTGGCATATAACAAGTCTGAGGGAGAGACGCTGCTGCTGCTGTTATGTTTGAGCGAAGCGCTCATAATCTTCTCCATACACAAATGTCTTCAGCTGAAAACAAAAACTGTTAATAGCTTGTTATTTCTGTCTGTATTAATGTGTGTTGTTGTTCATTTTATTGTTCATTGGTGCTCTGTCAGCTTTTCTCCACCTGATCACAAATCCTCTCGTCTAAAGAGACGAAGAAAACACATTTTTAAGACAGTTTAGTGAATAATTCTGAGAGTCCCCCTCTACTTTTTTAACTTTGTACATATAAAGGTGAAGCTTTCTCCTCTCACAGCTTACTTCTGCTTCTTTTTGAGTTTCTTTCTCTCTCCAGTTTCAGATTACTTTCACTATGAGACATATTAACTTCAGACGTGGCTCCTGTTGTGAAAGAGGGATGCAGTTTGCACTTCAAGTTTTAATAAAGTTAAAACAATGAATTAAAAAGAAGGTTAAACCTTTTTCAGCCTTCACTTGTACATTTTCTTGTCTGTCATAATTATAAATGGTTTTATTTTCAGCTCGTTTTACTTTCTGTCATAAGTAGGCCTAAGCTTTAAAATGGTGAGATGGATTGCCTACTTATTAAGTTCTGCTCGCTGAATCAAGTTTCTGCCTGATAACTACTGTAATGTCTGATTTAATGGAATAAGGGGGTATTCTATGGAGACAGAGCCCTCTAGTGGTTATAAAGAGCAACTGCGTTGGAAAAAGATCATTAATCTCAGACGTGTTACCGTGTACATGTAGGTTAGAAGTAGAGCTGAACGATTTGAGAAAATAATCTAATTGAGATTTTTTTTCCCCTATATTGCGATTTAGTCTGTGATTGTTTTAATGTTCCTCATCTTATGTATTCATAAACAAACATAAGCAGTAGATCTTTTCATCGTAAAACCAATATGACATTAAATTAATCTAAGGATAAAAGATTTCAGGAAAAAGTGAAGAAGTGAAGAACAGAAGCAATACTGATATGAAATTTTCAAAACTGGGTAAAATGGTATGAAAGCGGAAAAATGTTAATAAATAGGTGAAAAATAGGTATGAAATTGCAAAAAAAAAAAGGGAAAATTGACCAAAAAATCCAAAAGTGTCTTAGGAAAATTGATTATGGCAGCAAAATTGGGAATTAAATTTGAAATTAAATTTCAAAAACCATGTAAAAATTCCAAAAATGGTTCTGACAGTGGCCAAAAAAAAGATGAATGGGGGCAAAATAGGCATAAAGTTGTAAAAACAGGGTTAAAAAGAACAGGTAAAAATGGTCCAAAAGTGGAAAAAAACTGTATGAATAGAGGTAAAAAATAGGCATGAAGTTGCAAAAAACTACATCACAATGCCAAAATGTTCAACACATTTTGGGCTAAAAGTATTGAACCTTCTGTGATTTGAAAATTGCAACAAGCCACATTGAGATTTAATCTAATTTGCAGTTAATTGTTCAGCCCTAGTTAGAAGTCACATTTACACATGTAGAAAAAATCCTAAACGTTGCCATCCCTAGTTGGTATAGTGCAATTTCATTCAAGAGATGGTTCAGAAACACATGGATGCCAGCTAAATAGACAATAATTGTTACTCAGGTTATGAAATTAATATGTGCAAAATATTGTTTATGTTTAAAAATGAAAGCATCAATTACCATCTTATAACAAATGCCAATTAATTTACACACAAAAGTCACAGCAGATCAGTTTTGTCAAGGCCAGTTTAGAGTAATTGTATGAACTGCTGTTGAAACATAGCCCACGATGCACGGCGTCCAGTTTAGTGGACATGTGATTAATTCCAAGTTTCTACAACAACAAAATAAATATCTGGAAATTTAACAATTATATGAATCCTTAGATGTTATTTGACACTAGCATGTTTTTTTTTTACCTGCAGGCGTCTCCTGCTACAGAACGATTTATAAGATGTTCCTGGAACCTTCAGCCTTTCTGGCTTCCTGTCGGCCATCTTGGTTTTGCATTTGAAATAAATGCACTCTGATTTGCCTTTAGGTGGCAAAGTATGGAATGATGCACAAGCGTCCACTGTGTTTGCTGATGTGCAACCTTAACAGAGAAAATAAATGCTATTATAAGTTAACAGCTTCTGAATAGCTGTCCACTGTAGTGACCACTATGCATGAAAGGTTTAAGCTCAAAAGCAAGGAAGACGTTCTTTTTATTTTTGATCATCTTTTTATAAGAGAAATGTTGCACCCAATTATATATATGTATATACTAGGGATGTAACACTATGAAAATTTTGGCTCATTGTTATTGTGACTAAAATTATCATGGTTATCATTATTATTGCGGTGTTTTTGCAAAATCGGACCAATATCCCATATCGATATTGAATCGGTACATCCCTACTGTATTAGCTGTTTAAATAAATAAAGTCAATAAAACATGTGACTCAATAATCCTCTTGGAAAAACTGCATGAGAAATATCAAACACTACAGGCATGAAAAGATGCTCTGGTGAAATTACTAAATATTTACTGAGGTGAATAAATGTGCAAAACACTTCTGGAAGAAATTTTTTAACATGTGAGCCCACACCATAGCAGTGTTGCCAGATTCTTCTCCTGAAATAAGCATCCAGAGCGATAAAAACAAGCCCAAACAGACAACCTCAAGTTATTTTTATTTCTAATTTGATTTATGAAAGAAATCGACCTGCTTTTCTTGATTTTCACCTACATTACATTTCAATCTTACAGTGGCATTTTTTCTTACTTGTCTCTTAATTTAACTCTGCTACTAGGCCTGGGCTCAAAATATCAATACAGCAAAATATCGTATCACACTCCTTTGGGATACGTGTATCAATACGGATTCTACAGAATCAATACAGCCTAAATATTTTGACAGTTGTTGTAAATACACTTTGGGTAATGTTAACAGTGGCACAGTTCAAGGTAGAAGACGAGCTACATAATGAAACATATGTTCTGAATTTGAACTTAGGTCTACCATCTTTGAGGATCTGAATTTATGTCTCTCAAGTTGTAGAACCACTTAAAACTCATCCTTGTTCTTTTTCTTCTTGTAATAAAAACAGAAGTTGCTGGTAATTCTGTGAAAAGCGCAGTCAATGTTTGCAATTTATGTGTATCGGGATACGTATCGTATCGTGAAGTTGCTGGAAATACCCAGCCCTATCTGCTACCACTAAACAGTTCATCTAAGCTTCATTTTTGTAATTAAACAGACATATTCAGGCTTTTATCTAAGTTTTATGTTGATCCTCTACAGCTTTATAACATTAAAAACAGTAACAGCTACATTAGAAATATATTTAATTCTGGCTGTAGGGATTTATTTTTGGGTAAAACATCATTTTGCCTGTTTTTGCAGTAAACATTTGAATCTAATAGTTTGCGTAACTCCTGAATTGAGTTCATACAGGTAGAGTGAACATCAGAGCCCTCCTGGTTTTGGGGAACAACAAGCCCAAATGAGCAACTGCACTTTTGGACCAAGAACAAAAAAAAAACACAACCTGTTCCTGCAAATATTAACAAGCAACTTTTCAAACAAAGAAGCTCAAAGTCGCTTGGAATAAGCAGACCTGGCAACCCCGACAGTAACATCAGTTATGGGAAATAAAGCAATAACACTAAAAAAAGGATGTTAATACAATAAGTTACAGGTAGGACTATGCTGATGGCCCCTTTGCTCAGAGTGAGCTGAAATACAAGTAAACAAAATTAAATTTAATTAAATTAAAGTATATAAAGTAGGCTAAATAAAAATAAATACCTGACTGTTGCGTTCAAGGTCCCCCGTATCGCGGCTCCTCGTTCACCCAGCAAACTCTTCACACTGCAGGGTGTCCAACAGTCCGTGTCCCCCTCCTGTGGTCCAGGTAACGGTCATGAACACCTGCAGCTTCAGTCTCACCTGGCTAGGCTAACGGCTAACTGTGCTAATAACGGCAGATTCACTCATTAAACAGCGTCTAAAAGCCTCTGACACGCGCTGACGGCTCAGTCTCTGACTTTTTATCCTGCTGATGACCTTAAAAAGTAAAAAAAAAAAATTAAATACACTTAGCAGCAGTATTTAACTCCTCTTTTTTTCCGTTTTCCCTCCACCATGTTCTTCTTCTCTCCGGCTGCATGTCGTTGCCCCTGTCGGCCCGCGCGCGCCCCCTGCTGGACAAACATGGAACTGCTCAGAAATCCTCCTGACCACCTGAAGCTCTTTTTAAACCTTAACATCTCATCCTTTACTTCATACTGCTGAGTTTTCTCCTTCTGTAATCCAAAAAGGACATTCAGAGCTTTTCAGAGATACCAAATATAAAGGGGAGGAGCTTTGGTACATATTTAACTTTAATGATATAATTTACTTAATCATAAAAAAAAAACATCTTTATGTGTTTGTCAAACTCAGTATCATTTATTTTAAGTTATTTTTACTGCTATTTTACTTGCAAACATTTATTCCTTTTCTAATTGATTTTTGGTCATCAGGTGATCAATGTAACTTTTAAAACCTTCGCATACTACAACATGAAAATATCTGGTTTTTGGTTTGTTTGTATTTTTCTCTATTTCCTGAAATGTTATGAAAATCAAACATTGATTGGATTTGTTCTTTTTAATAAAACATTAAATATCTCAGAGTTTATTTTTTACCTCTGCTGAACATTTAATCTGATGGTTAAAGGGTTAAACATAAGCATATTCTACAACTGAATTAAATAATTAAAAAGTAAATTAGAAAGGACTGCCACTATCAGAGTGCTTATATCGGATATTTTAGAGGCAGGCAGATATAATCCGATTTTTATTTATTTTTTGCTGATATCGGACTGATATCAATATGGGATTGGGCTAACTTAGCCACTAACAGCTAACAACAGTAAATGACCGTTGGCCTCTGACTTAGCTGCTAATGGCCTTATACTATGGTCTTACACTAAATTGTACCACACAGATGATTCATTTAACACTTATATGTGACATGAACCTCGTCAAAGACAATCCCTACAAGTAAACTTCTGAGGAGGGCAGATTTCACCTAGGTAGCCATGAGGACAATAGGTTAATCAGCATGTCCGTTCTCAACTTCTGGTTCTCAACTTCCGGTCGTCGTCACGTCTGCATTCTGCAGCTCCCGCCTCTCTTCCCTGATTGGGCCGTTAAGAATTCAGCCGAGTGAATTCGTTGGTCAACGGAGGCTGGCAAGACGGACCTGCAGGATTTAAGAATCAGGCAGGTCTGTCTGCTCTGCAAGGCTATCTATAAGAAGAAATAAATAGTGCAAAGCTCTTCAAAGAATGACATTTCTTCAAAAGTCGCAAAAATTTGTCCAAGCAAAGATAAGTAAAAACACTTTGCCACATGGAAATGCTGTTAGGCTGGAAAAGTGAACAATCCCATACTCAAAATGTCATAACTATACTATTCAGTCAAGCATTTGAACTCCAGAGAGGCTATCACAGCAACAATGCAACATCTCAGCCTGAGCACAGTGTTTAGAACACTAGAACAATTTTATAATAAAACAAAATAAAACATGAACTAATTAAATACAACTCTCCAAAACAAAACTGTGAATGAAACCAAGCCTTCCCAGTAAAGCTGGAGTGAAACCCTGATTTCTGTTTTCCTCCCCATTCGGTGTGTTGTGTTTCGTTTCTCTGAGCTCAGAGATTGTTCCTGAAGTGAGCCTGAGAACTCTGACTGAACTAACTTCTCTTTATTTGACCCACTGACCTGAAGAAGCCTCAAATACTTCATAAAAATAAACTTCTCTGCTGAATCAGCCGTGACTTTCCCTTTACTCTGTGATTTCAACACTTTCACAAGTCTCATCGAACAATGACCCGATGAGCATGTTCATGCTGTTCGGTTCAAAGAGGAAACATCTTTAATGTTTATGAAGGAGCTGGAACATTCTGCAGGATCACAAAGTATCGATCAGTAGATTTCAGATTTGTTGGACAGTACATGTTAATGAGCATATAAATGTAAACATGTGAAATTATAGCCGTGTGGCTAATTTCCATCTCTAGTCCCATTGGCAGGTTGGTGTTGTACAAAACATTTATACACAAAAAAACAAAACAAAACAAAACAAAAACAAAGACAAAGCAAAACAAACAATAGGAAACAAAGCAAACATAGCTGATCATCAAAAACATTTAGGCCAAGGGGCTGGTTAAAGTGCAGAGTGATAAAGTATAAAGTGCTATTTTGATTGCCTAATGCTCAATTGCATATTACAATAACCTAATACCAGCGATGGTAATTTGTAGATGTGTGGAGTACTTAGGAATATAAAGTGCTGGTTGCATTGCACATTGCTCAGTAAAAATTGGAGATGGAGCTCTTGACAAAATAGATACACAGAAGTCAGACTGTGGTGATCAGATTCTTTTTGGTTCGTGTGTTTGTATCGTTTCATATCTCTCTCTCTTTGCAAACATTGCCCAACCTCTCCTGGATTAACTTGGCTGTAATTCCTCAGAACTTTTTCTTTGTGTAACTTCTTGGAAATCTTCTTTTCTTAAAGCACAAAGACCTGCAGAGCGTCAGAATAAACTCATCCTGATGTGTTCTGGTTTAAAGAGAAGCTGTTGAGAAACTTTGGAAACTTTGAGGTTGATGAATTGGGCTGAATTAAAACAAAGTGAGCGTGCATGTTGACGGGATCTTTGTGAAAGAGAGAGTTACGTAACGAGGGATCAGAGAGGAGGAGGAAAGATTTCAGGAAGATAAAGATATCAGGTTTTCTCTCCACGGTGCAGGAACAGCTTTATGATTAATGCTGCAGATAACGCTGAGCTCTGTTTGGGCTGATCACTGCCACATGATGCTCTTTAAATTCACTTTTCTCTCTACGCTCGGCTTCAGTCCAAACTAAATCATAATGTTTATTTAGTTCATTTAGCTCTTCTGTCAACAGACCATTTAAAGATTATTTATGCTTTAAAACTCTCCAGAGCCTCCAGGTGGAATACCTGAACGTCTGTAAGGCCTTTGCACAGCTGACACATCTTTTATTGAATAATTCACACAACACACAGTTTTTGTATATTTTATTGCTCTTATTGTTCTTTTATTTTCATTGCTTTTATTGCTATTAATTGTTTTTATTTATTTTTTTTGCTTTTTACGTACCTGTTATAAAGCTCTTTGGTTCACTAAAGGGTTTGTTTTAAAGGGCTGAATAAATAATGAACAATTATATTTACATTTACTCCAGGGCAGTACAAACATAAATGCCTTACCCTTTACACTTCATATTTTATTGTGTCGGTCTTAGTCTTGGTCATGGTCTTGTTTCGTTCTGGGCTTGTCTCGGTCTCGGTCTTTGTCTTGTGTCATCTTGATCTTGGTCTTGGCTTGGTCTTGGCTTGTCTTGGTCTTGATCTTGGTCTTGTCTCAGTCTTGGTCTTGGTCTTGGTCTTGGTAGTGTGCTGGTCTAAGTCTTGGTCTTGTCTCAGTTTTAGTCTTGGTCTTGTCTCAGTCTTGGTCTTGGTCTCGGTCTTAGTCTTGGTCTTGTCTCAGTCTTGGTCTCGGTCTTGGTAGTGTGCTGATGTTAGTCTTTGTCTTATTTTGGTCTTGGTTGAGGCTTGGTCTGGGTCTTGCCCTGGTCTTGGCTTGGTCTTGGCTTGTCTCAGTCTTGATCTTGGTCTTGCCTTGGTCCCGGTGCATCCGGGTCTCGGGCTAGTCTTGATCTTGGATACTGGGCCTTGAGCACAACACGAGTATCGGCAATAACAAGTCAAATAAAATCAGATATCAGCAAAAATCCAAAATCGTGCATCTCTAGTTTTCAGTCGTTCTCACAGATCCGTGTGAACACAGATCTTTAACATGGTCTCCGTGTGAATGCAGATCTTTTTAAAACACCGGAGTCAAAACTTTTCGTCTCAGGTGACGACCTTGTCGTACAGACGGTCTGTAAGAGGGCTGCTGCACATGCTCAGTCCGTCTCTGCCTTACAGGTCGAGTCTCTGTGAAGGCTAATGAGACGCAGGTCCCCATAGGTGACGTTTACAGGTATGTGTGTGTGTGCTGACCTCTTCAGACTACGTGAATGTGTGTGTTGACCTGTTGAAAGCGAGTTAATGAGTGTTGTGTCAGCTCTTTGTGAGGTGTGTGTGTGTGTTTACCAGATGACTGATGACTCCCAGCTGCAGGAATGTGAGCACACACACACACACACACAGACACACACGTCCTTGTTGGCTAAAGTTATTTCTGTCAGGGAAATGATTAGGAGACAGAGATTAATAAAAACAAATAACAGGAAGTAGTTTGAGATAGAAAGTGAGGGTGTGACGGACTGGACCAAGACCCCCCCCACCCCCCCAATCCCACCTTTTTCCTCTGCTGGTTCGAGAGCTGGTGACCATTCATGGAGAATAATGTGGATGGGAAACTGGACAAGAGCTTTATTACCGTAAAGACTGAAGTACTACACAAGAGCTTTATTACCGTAAAGACTGGAGTACTACACAAGAGCTTTATTACCGTAAAGACTGGAGTACTACACAAGAGCTTTATTACCGTAAAGACTGGAGTACTACACAAGAGCTTTATTACCGTAAAGACTGGAGTACTACACAAGAGCTTTTTTACCGTAAAGACTGGAGTAGAGGTCACTGCATCGACATCTGTCTGTCCTCAAATCCTTTAGTCTTACCCCACAGCATTTAGAGATTGGTAAAATGTAAAGTGCAAAACAAAATTAAATGTACTAATATTTTATTATTTAGTTTAAATGAGGAACCATGAAAGAGAGATCTGTAAGTTTATAAGAGAATTTCTATATTTGACTAATTTTCTCTCTCACACTGCTTTTTGTAAACATAACAGTATTTCACCATATTATCTACAAATACCGGCTGAAAAAATGTATGCACTTAATTACTGTAAATGGTAGAAGAATGTGGTAAAACTTAACGATTTTTGCAAAGTAAACATTTTACCATAAAATCAACATTTCCTTACTGTAAAATGTTTAATTACTGAGAGGGGGAATGGATCAAGAGAAGACTGTTATTGGACAAAATATTGATAATGTAATTTATCTAACAAAATGATATCTTTCTAATAAATGATCAGTAAAATGGATAAAAATATAATAATATGAAATAAAATAAAACAGGTTCTCTGTTATTTAAAATGCAATAAAAAGTTATAATATGAAATACAGATATGATGCTGTAAATGCAAAACAGGATGTAGTGCTTGAAAATAAAGTCATTATTCTATAAATTGAAAGACATTTATGATACCTTGAATAAAAGTGCAGAAGTAAAACAATTACAGCAAGTACAGTGATTATGTTGAATATTAAAATAGAGTTACACTACTGTGAAGAGTTAGTGGCATCTTGTTGCCAGTAACTCTTTACAGTAGTGTAACTCAATTTAAACCAAAAGGAATATAGCTGTTTTTGTCTATAACTGTTTATCTTCTGTATTTTTATTGAAGATATATTACAGTCTTTCAATTTACAGCTTCAGTACTGTATTATAAAAACAGCATCCTCACTGTTTTTCCATTTACAGATCATTATTCTACAACTTAATGCATTTTTACTGACAGCAAACTTGCCACATTTAATGCATATAAAGATATCTTTAACTATTTTACAGACCATTTATTAGAAATGCATGTATATAAAACAAATAAAACATCAAAACAGTATTAACTGTGTGGACATTTTATGGAAAATGCTTAAAATTACATAAAAGTAGGATTTTTCTTTACAATATCTTGCCATTTACAATAATTTACTGCATAGCTGTTTACAGTAGGTAGCTGTAGGTGTTACAGTAAAACGCTGTAAAATTTACAAAAGTGCACCGTTAAAACTTCTAATGTCTTTAGACCTTTTTTATTATTAGCTGCAGCTGAAATTTCTGACTGTTTATTATCAGTTATTGCAAAAACATGTTTTTCTTTATCAAAGTTTAGCTTCTTCCTCCTTTTTTATTTCCTATTGCAGCCTCCATAGTTCTAGTTTTTTACACTTGGGCGTAATTTCTGTTTTTTTTAAGCTTAAGTCAGGATAGAGTTGTATTATTACAGGGTTTTATGAGGCTCGGGGTTTATATTTTAGTTCTTTAGAGTCCCTGAACAAACAAAAGAAAAACTTTATAATCGAAGAGTCTCCGGGTCCAAACTCCCACCCTCCACTCTCTGGTGATTTCGACATTTCCGCCCGCCCCTGAACGCAGCACGGTGCCCCGTCCCTGCCTCCGGTCTCCGGTCTCTGTCGAGGACTTGTTGAGCTGCAGAGTTTCTGAGAGCAGCAGCAGAGTCGCACCCCGGGATCCGTGCAGCATCACCGGGACATCCCTGACCTCGTGCCCGCCACAAGTGACGCTCCAGCCGGCTTGAGAGGAGAGAGAGAGCCGCTGACCTGCACCATGGCTCCCCGCTGTGAGTACGCGCACCCCGGGCAGCAGATGGAGGGACGGCCGGGGGTCAGACCCCGAGTGTGGGTCTGGAGTTTGACCTGAACTTTAACCAGTAACTGCGAATTTAACTGCGTTTTAGTATAAAGGGTATTTTAGGCTGCAGAGAAATGAATGTTAAAAAAATGTTCGAGGATTTAACGAATCAATTTTACATTTTAATAATTTCTGCTCCCGTGGAGGTGAAGATGAGGGTTAAAGTTTAAGTGCTTAAAACATTCTGACAGAAATACCAAAAAGAGAAGATTGTTTTAGATTTTGTTCTTTTCTCAAACAAAGAGGAAAGTTTTAAAGCCAAAGTGACAGTAAATGTTTAATGTGGGGTTAAAGGGTCACCCTCGGTGTGGAAAGTGATTTCTCTTTAAAATGTTTAATTCATAAAGTTTATTTATTTCCTGGATCACCTCCTGCTGCTCTGGCTGATTGATTTGACTTTATTATCATTCTTTAGAGGTTAAATCTTGAAGTTCCTCGGTGCACTGCCCTCTCCTGCTCCTCAGATCTGCTGACTCTGCTCTCACTCTGAGTGACTTTGAGATGGTGCGTTTACGGCCGCAGGAAATGTCAGTGATTAACAGGCTGCTGGGGGAAGTATTTGGTGGTTAAGGAGCAGATTTAGAGGACACAGGGTCAGAAATGACTGTGGTGTCACTTTAAGAGGATTAAAATCATATTTATGGGATTGGAAAAAATCCGTATTCTTAGTTTAAGAAGTTGTGATGACGTCAGAAAAGAAGGAAATCATAATCATAATAAAAAGTTATTATGTAATAATAATAAAAAACTTCTGAAGTCATTAAAAATCGACTCTTTGAATGATCAGAATGGTTCATAGTGTTTGTGGGATTAAAACTGACCAGCTCTTTATAGTTCATCTATTTCAGAAAGTGCATTAAAATGTTTGTTTTGTTTCTGCATGAAATTTTAATAAATTTGTTTTCGCCCCTCTGGCTCATCAGTCAGCGACAACAGATGGAAATTATCAACAGTTTTTATCAGACTTTTTTACTTTTTCTGTGAGAACATGAACTCGCTCTGTAATAAATAAATTAAATTAAAGAAGTCATCAGTTTGAAACAGAGTGATAACTTTAACATTAAATATAATAAAAGGCCAGAAATGAATAAACTCAAAATCGTACTTCTTTAAAATGAGTTGTAACAATAGAACAAAAACATATTCTGCATTAAAAAGTCGACCTGATTAAATTAATTCACTTACCTCAGATCTCTGACATGGATTAATGTCACATCAGACTCTACAGTTATGAGCTGCTGAAGTCAGAGCATGCAAAGAATATTTAATAAGAATAAACAAAAAGTCTAAGATAAAAAAAATAATAAAAATTTGTGGAAAAGGATTATCTCATAATGAGATAAATGTCATATAAATGAGATTTAAAAATATTCAAAATGTTAAGATAAATTTGTGTAAATGTATTTTTCTAAATTGTTTAAATAAAGTCAAATTTATTAGATAACTGATAAAAAAAACACCATGACATGGAAAGCCATAGTAATGAAAGAAATATTAAATCATTACTCAAAAAGAAAAAAGTTAAAAAGCCTGATTCATAACAATAAAGTAAAAGTTTGAAATTATTTAAATTAATCTAAATTGTGTGGTAAATTACATTTTAGATAACATAACTGCTCTGAGATTATTGTTATTATTATTATATATCTAGTTAAATTATAAGGGAAGAAGGCATGATTATAACTTAAACATAACGTTAAGTTATAAAAAATATATTTATGAAGAAAATCATAAGTATGGGACAATTGTTGGATATAAATTACATTTCTAAGCTTAAAGTCATAATTATTAAGAAAGATTTTTGGGTCAAAATATATAAGTTACTGTGATTTAAGTCTAAATAAATGTGTTAAATCATGGTTATTAGAGAAAGAGTCAAAATGATCAGATTAAAATGGCTTCACTCAAACATTTATAGTTAAAATATTATTTATAATGTCTCATATCTGAGATGTTGTATTTTTGAACATTTTGACTTTGTCTATTTGATGAGTTTGTAAATCAAGAGACTCAGACATGATTGATGAGACGTTAGGTCAAAACTATTTGATTAAAATCAAATTATTATGTCAGAATTGATTCCAGAGTGAGATTTAGACGATCTGTCCTCTGTTTTAACACTGTGACTTTTGCCTGGAGTGACCTCGCTGATGTAGTATAACACCCCTGTGCTCAGTCTGGTGTCTCACCTTTGGTAGCAGAGTTTGGCTGTTTGATGATTTGATGGATTGGCTTTATTTGGACTTTTGTTTGTGGACACTGAGCTGTTGTTGTTCCCCCATTGAGCCTGAACGCCTCATCCTGCTGTGCTGCGTTCACTGACACTCAGACATTCGGCATGTGTGTTCACTAAAGCTGCAGGTCAAAGTCTCTCCTTTAGTTTCCTCTCGTTCCTCCAGAGAAAAGTCTGAAATTCTGAATGTGAAAGTCACAAAAAAGTTTTGTTTTTATTTGTTGATGAAAATGTTGGTTAGTTTAGTTTGAGTTTTTGTCCATGTGCTCTTGGTTTTATTAGTTTATTAGTAGTTATTAGTTTTTATCAGGGAGAAAAGATGAAAATAAAAGTTTGTTAATGTAATTTATCATGAAATTGGTCAAAAAAGAAAACCTGAGTCAGCAGAACCTCAGGTGTGGCAGCTGGACGATGTTCTCACAGCAGCTTTTGTTGATTTTTCGTCCTTTGTTTTAAACTTTTTCAAGAATCTAAATCAAACTTTAAAAATATTAAAACTATAAAAACAGTGAAAATACTTCAGTAATAAGTCTGAACCCTTCGAGCCTGAATGTGACGCCACAGGTAATCTTTACACTCTCAGAGTTAAAGTTTGACCGCAGCTCACCTGTAATAAAACAGGTGGAGGGATTGGCCAGGCCCACCTGTGGGCTCAGGTGTGACCCTGAAACACCTTCAGGAGCGGCCAGTGGACCAGGAAGTCTTCAGGTCTTTATTAATCTGGTTAAATCGAACTAAACTCCCCCTCAGAGCTCATTGATATGAAACAGTGAAGGTGGAGGTCTCACCCCAGCTCTGCATCTGACCTTTGACCTCCACAACACTGCATCTTATTGGTGCGTGATGTAGAGTCATCTAACGAGCCTCCATGGCTCGGTAACAATGTTGGACCAAACATCTGCGGCATAAACATCATTTAACAGGACAAAGAGGTTTATCTTCTTCTGCCCAAAGCAAACTAACAAGCCTGAGAAGAAGCAGGATGGACCTCACCTCAGCGGGGGTGGGTGGCCGTCGGGGGCCGGACCCCGACAGAACACAAATAAAGAAGGTTTGGACTGAGTGCCTTCATTTTTTACTACATTAGATTAGATACGATTTTTGTTCTGCTAAATTAAATGTAAGCACAAAGACTTCACCCTATTCTGTTCCTGGATGAAGTTATTCTAAGGACTGGACCACACGAATACGATATATTCTTAAACGCACAATTTCTGTCCAGTTGGGCCTCTAAATCACACGAACATGGTGATTTTCACCCAACACCAGTGGCATAGAGTCAAACGCAAACACAAATTAAACGTATTGCAAGAAGAATGCGGTGCAAATAAATTAAATGCGGATGGATGTACCAATGTAAAAATCAGTTATTTTGGGGCTAACTATCCATTTATGTACAATATCAGAGGCATGAATCTGTTTTTGGCAAGCAAAAAAAGCTAATTTTTACATTGTAATGTCCCTTTACTCACATTTCAAACCAAACCTAGCACTGTTTGGAGCTGTCTCCTCACCTCCATGTGTCTCTGAGGCTGACAGCGCCCCCTTCAGGTTGGCAAACTTCCAACAAAGCGAGTCGTCATGCAGCTGTTTTGGTTTTGCTGTTGCGTTCAGATTTTCATCATTTGGTGCTTGGCATGGTTTCCCTAATCGCAGAGCGTTTGTTGAGGATGCATTTGCTTTTGTGCTTAAATGACGTTTGTCTTTTTGTACCTTGTTTACACTTTTTAGTGAGATTATTTATTTGCATCGCTTCCCTGAATGCAGCGCTTTTTGTGAGGATGCTTTTGCTTTTATTCCTGCACCGCGTTTTATTCATTTGCACCGCATTCTTCTTGCAATGCGTTTAATTTGGGTTTGCGTTTGACTCTAAGCCGAGCGTTTGACCCTTCTCGGCCACCGTATAAAAGCCTGAAAAATGTGGTGCGTGTTATAATTGAGTGTGTTTTATATTTGAGAACTTACAGTATACTGCCTCAGGTTTAGTTTAAAAAGATGTACTCATGGTACACTTGAATGAAGTACTTTGCTGAGGGAACCATTGAGGATTAAAACAAAGCATTTCCACGTCTTGTCCTTGTTGTTATTCTTCGTTTTGATTGGTCTTCCATCCCCACCCCTAACAACTGAAGCGGTGAAACTGGTCTGACGGTGCAGATGGTGAAGGTGCTGATGGTGCAGCTTCAGGTGTTTGAGCTCAACATCAGATCAGGTGTCAGTCCAGGTGGACGGCTGTTAGCATGGATGATAACTGTTGTGATTAGAGCCTGTGGGCTGGTCATTTGAACATCTCCTGATAAAGCCGACCTCAGTACTGAATTCATCGTGGTGTAAAGGTTGTTTTCTCACTCTGATGGATCTTCTGACCCTCGTTGTTCGTTTTGAGCTTCTGCAGAGCGTTCATGAATCTCTGTGACCGTCTAACGGCCACATTCCTCTCTTTGGGGAAAAGATAATATTACATTTTTCTGCACAGCTGTTTCCCCTCACGAGCGATGCTGACTCTGCACTTCTCTAAATAAGAGACAGATGCATCGTGGGTAACTGTGACCTCACCCAGCTTGGGCCGTGACGGGGTGATAGTCTGACGGCTCCTGTTGGCTGCCTGTCCGCCCGTCATGGTTCAGAAATCTGCTTCAGTCCTCGGGTGGGAGCTGAACTCTGGAGGATCTTCTCTGACGTGTTCTGCAGAAAACTGGAGAATATTTTAGAGCTGAGGATCTGCTTTCTACCCTCAGAAAACTTTGCATAGGAAAACTCCAACTCCAGATGAATTATACACTGCAAAAACTCAAATCTAAGGAAGTTTATTCCTCCAGTTTCACTTTTTAAAATCTTACAAGACCTATTCTAAGCCAAAATTGCCTGACATGTCCACCTACACATCTTATATCAGTATTTAAAAACAAAAAATAAACCCTGTTTGCTTATGAGTTAAAAAATCTGCCAAACTTTACTTGTGCAACATCTTGGCAATAAGATGTGCTGTCTGAAGAAGCTTATAAACCTGATTGTAAGATCCTCACAGAGAAAGATTTTACTTGTTTATTGGCAGATATTTTCTCATAATTAAAAGTTATTCAGCTCTTTATTTTTGTTTTTAATTCCTTGTAAGAAGATATCTGGACTCTTCAAATTAATATGAGATTTTAGGAAGTATTGTGGATGTATTTGACTTGAAAGTAGATGATTTAACATGCAGTAAAGTTTACAGAAATCAGTATGCTTACATTCACAGTAACTTACTGTATATGTTTTAAAGTGGGTAGCTGCAGACATCACAGTTAAAATACTGTTACATTTACAAAAATATAACAGAAATGTTTGTATTATTAAGTTTTTCTTTTTTTCTAGTAGACTCCTCAAATGATTATGAAACTTAAGTAAGCTCTGTGGATATTCAAGACTTGAAATAAGACAAATAGACTTCCTAAGATCTGAGTTTTTGCACTGTAGGACTTCTGCTGTGAATTTGTTACAACATTTCTACCATTCTTTTATTGAAAGCCTTTTAACATTTTCCTTTACCTGCTGGTATGATGGGCTGTTAAATGAATATTCTCCTTTGCCTTTAGGAAGACGTTAAAATGTCCCATTTTAATTTACTCTTTTTAGAGAAAATTATTATTTCTTCTTACCTATCATTCCTACCATTTTTACAGTCTTCACAGTTTCTTGTTTTTTTCAGTTACCCACTTGATTTTTTCTTCATCTTGTCATGTTTTATCTTGCTCTACGATTTGTATACGTAGGCTACTTATACTATCTGCACTGCAAAAACTCAGATCTTAGAAAGTTAAACCGTCTGTTGTCAAGTCCAAAACATCCACAACACTTACTAAAATCTCATATTCATTTGTGGAGTCCAGGTGGATATCTTATAACCAGTGTTGTGTGTAACGCATTACAGTAACGAAACTACTTTTTCAGGTAAAAAGTAAAGAAACACGCTACTACTGAAAATTTTGGTAACTTAATGTAGTTTCTTTTTTAATGCAGCGCAATGTTACTTTTCCCCCCGACAGATCTGACACTGAAGCTCCTTCTCAGCTGCTCACATTAGACATGAGCAGCGTTGCCAAGTCTGCTCGTTATAAGCTTCTTAGGGCCACAAATCTGGTGTGTCACGGCCGTGGGTCGTGTTTTTTTTGGTCTTGTTTCTAAACGTGAAGTTTCTTCTTGGGGCTCTTCTGTCTGTGTGAATCCCCCTGATTATCTTCCAGCTCCTAACAATAAAGCAAAACACGACTGCAGTAGGCAGTTTGTCCACTTCCTCGTTTCCTGGTTATCAAACACACTCACGCACATGGAGCATGCTCCAGAGCCAAAGTTGCCAGGTCTGCTTATTATAAGCAACGGTTTTTTTTTTTAGCAGATTCTTGGTAGACGAAAATTGACTCACTTTATGTAGATTTCTCTTTTTAAAAAGTAATATATCATATTAGGAAAGGAAATAGCTGGAGGTTGATTATTTTGGGCTTGATTTTATCGACCTGTAAACTCTGGACAGGAGCTCTGATTCCACAGAGTATGGGACATTTAGTAAAAGAGCACAAAAGAAATAACTGTTATGTTCTCTGTAGTAGAACTTTATGTAGGCCTTCACATTTAGGAACAGATATGGGGTTCTGTCCAAAGTCGAGCAATGTAAAAGTAACATGAAAAGTTACTTTTCATAGAGGGTAACCAAGTAAAGTAACGAGTTACTTTTTTCAGAAGTAAAGAGCAAACACTATTTTTTAAAAGTAACTTCCCCAAAAGTGCTTATAACATGGAATTTAAAACAAAAATAAAGCACCAAGAAACTTATGAGAAAATATCTGCCAATGGAACAAGCTAAATTTACTTTTTGAGTATCTTAATATTAGCTATTAAAACTATTTAAGACAGCACATTTTACTTCTTAAACATCATAAAAGTTAAATTTGTCTTACCACATTGGCAGATATTTTGACTTATTACAAGCAATTAATGTTTTTTTCTTGTTTATTAAATCCTGAAATAAGATGTCAGGCACTTTTTGGCTTACAATAAGTCTTGTAAGATTTTCAGAACTGAAATTGGATGAATAAACTTCTTTAGTTTTTGCAGTGTGCCCCATGTTTGCTTAAACAGTTTCCTTGGTAGATTATTTATTTATTTATGTTGTTGACTGTCTGTATGCATGAACTCAGGAAAGCTTTAAATGAATTGCTCCTTGTGGGATAAATAAAGTTGCCTGAGCTGAGCTGAACGGTCCGTCACGGCCTCAAAAGCTCAAAGTGAGCTGAAAAGCTCACAGGACTTGGAGCTTTGAGTTAACTTTTCTAACACCGGAGATTCTTGTGAACCAATAATCAATCAGCCATTCTGAGACGTCTCCCAGACCGGAGTCTGCAGAGAGGGGGCTGATGGGACTTTGGAGCCACTAAATTCTTCTTATCTTCAGAGACGCTCGGCCTCGTTAATCATTCACTCTGATTGGTCCTTCAGTCTCAGGACGCTGCAGTTTAACATCTAAAATAGAATAAAACAGTTCTTTATTGTCACTGTATGAACACTCGTTAGGCTCAGAGTGGAGCATGGTTTGGCAGCATGGAAGAGATAAAATATAAAAATAGAGACAGGTTATAAATAGACTACAGCTAAAAAAGATTTAATAGGTTTCTTATATGAATCCAGGCATGTAGAGAACTGAGAGCGAGATGAGACTGTGTTAAAGAGTCTTGTCTTCATGAACAGCCCTTCTAGATCTATAACTGCTTTAGTAAAAGTTATTGATGAAATATTCTCTGGTTCAAGATTAATTATGAAAAGTCCTTGTATTTATATTTTAGGAGTTCAGCAGTTTTAATTTCACCAAAGCTCACTGATTTAGTCAAATTAAACTTTTTACCCATTGTCACAGAAGTTAAATCAGACCTGCAGAGCTGGATAAACCTCCTGTGTCTTTATTAGGCTAGACTGCAGTTATTAAATGAACATCCTTCCTGTTTTTTTATACCCAGTCAGATGTTACCTGCCTGTATTTCCAGTTAGAGTTCAATATATGTATAGCTATAAAACTGTGTTTAATTTTACTCTGCAGCTTTTTGAAACATACAAAAGGAAGAACAGTCAATGATATTTTATCTAGTACTTTACTTTAACAATAATAATTATCCAATGGATAACATAGGGCTAACCCAATGTGAGATTGTAGGTTTTGTAATTTAATTCTGGGGCGTTTATTTTCCTGACAAATCTCCTAATTGCACTATGAATTAGAAAAGCGCCACAGTCCTCTCCCATACTGTGATTTTCACCATAAATATTAGTCCTACTTTTATTTCATCTAAATATTTAGATTCATTGGCTATGAAAACAGTCAAATATGCACAAATGCCCAAAATGGTCTTATCTCGCAATGTTAAAGAGCCCTTTAATTTAAATTCCTGGATCCATACAGTGATCCGGATCACTCCCAAAATCGAATCATTTGTTCCTCGTCTCAATCTGGACATATCCTGAAAATTTCATCTAAGTCCGTCCATAACTTTTTGAGTTATGATGGTAACAGAGAAACAAACAAACAGGCACTGGAGATAACATAACCTCCTTGGCAGAGGTATAAAACAAATCTGGTTATGATAATAATAATAATAATAATAATAATAATAATAATAATAATAATAATAATAATAATAATAATAATAATAATAATAATAATAATAATAATAATAATAATAATAAACTTTATTTATATAGCACTTTTCAAAGCAGGGTCACAAAGTACTTTACAGACACAATAAAAATATAAACATATATGCGTATGTGTGTAAACAGAACAGTGGTAAAGTTCGTAAGAGACAAAAATGACAGAAGCATAAAACAAAATAAAGGATCAACAACACCGAAGATAAAAAGGAAGAAAGAAATTAAAAAGGCTAAAGCTTCCAAAAGATAAAGGAAGCTGGAGATAAAATAAAAGTGAATAAAAACCAAAAGATGATAAAAAGTTTTGTTTTTTTATGTAGGAATAAAAGATGCTTCCTGTGAAACTGTTTAAGACGAGAAATAAAAGCAGTGCAGTTTACAGATAGAACTTTTTAACTTGTAAAGAGACTTCATGGACACGCTGTTCATTTCTGGCCCTAGAAAAAAGGACAGAGTGCTACAAACTCGAGTACAGATATGATCCAAGAACAGGAAAAGCATCGCCAAGGCCTTTAGGACTGGGTGATCATGGAGACTTCAGTCCGTCATCCTGACTGGACTGAAAGTTTAAATGTCCTCCATGAAGCTGTGAAGTGACTCAGCTGAGGTCTCTGGGTGAGTCTGCAGACATGTGGACCGGCATGTTTCCACATCAAACTGTCCACTTATCATTCCAGCTGATTAGGCAGCAGATTCCTGCTCTGCAGACGGAGAGTAAACACCACACATGACCAGAGAGAGAGGAGCTGATGACGTGACGAGCTCATGAGGCGAGACAACAAACAGAGATCAGAACATGAGCGTGTTTATGAAAACTCTGATTCCTGTTTTTATTTTGGAGCACGCTGCTGTCCTCACTGTTTCCTTCAGCTGATATCTGCTCAGCCATTACTCACACTCACACCCTCTGCAGGTCAAGGACCAGCTTTGTGCCTCCGTCTGATTGGCTATCGGCTTCTCTTCCCGGTTTCCTGTTTGTTATTGTGACGTCTTGAGGTCGTCACCTCGTCACCTTCAGCATGTTGAACTCGTCCATCCCAGGACATCAGCAGAGCTTTGAGCTAAAGTTTTTATGTGGCTCCCATTGGAAACAGTTAGAGGTTGTTGGAATCTGATTATTGTTAAAGACACAGATCACATTTCCTTTATCAACACTGAGGACACAAACTGTAAAGGGTTTGAATTCTTTCTCATTCTGCTCGATGTTTGATTTCATTTTCTCAACAATCCAGAGTCTCTTTTGTACTTTAGAACTGTTTCAGTGGAGGCAGGCGTGGACTGCAGCAGGTCAGTCTAGTCCCTGTTCTGTGGAGGCAGGCGTGGACTGCAGCAGGTCAGTCTAGTCCCTGTTCAGTGGAGGCAGGCGTGGACTGCAGCAGGTCAGTCTAGTCCCTGTTCAGCGGGGACAGACGTGGACTGCAGCAGGTCAGTCTAGTCCCTGTTCAGTGGAGACAGGCGTGGACTGCAGCAGGTCAGTCTAGTCCCTGTTCAGTGGAGACAGGCGTGGACTGCAGCAGGTCAGTCTAGTCCCTGTTCAGTGGAGGCAGGCGTGGACTGCAGCAGGTCAGTCTAGTCCCTGTTCAGCGGAGGCAGGCGTGGACTGCAGCAGGTCAGTCTAGTCCCTGTTCAGTGGAGGCAGGCGTGGACTGCAGCAGGTCAGTCTAGTCCCTGTTCAGCGGAGGCAGGCGTGGACTGCAGCAGGTCAGTCTAGTCCCTGTTCAGCGGAGGCAGGCGTGGACTGCAGCAGGTCAGTCTAGTCCCTGTTCTGTGGAGGCAGGCGTGGACTGCAGCAGGTCAGTCTTGTCCCTGTTCAGTGGAGACAGGCGTGGACTGCAGCAGGTCAGTCTAGTCCCTGTTCTTGTAACTTGAGCAGTGTGTGTCTTCAAGTCTTTTGTTGTGTAATGATGCTACCGGAGAAACAAACAAACAGACACTAGCAAAAACACAACCTCCTTGGCCGAGGTAACAGACTTTATTCATAAAGCACCTTTCAAAACAGGGTTACAAATTACTTTACAGACATAACTACAAATAATTACATGAGAATAAAAGGAAAATAAAAGATAAAAGTGAGGTATACAATGACAGAAAGTGTAAGACTTAAAACAGAAACATAGAGCAAAATAAATAAAGGATTAATAACACCAAAGATAAGTGTTCCAAGATCCCGCCCCACAGCTCGTGTCGCCTCCTGACTATATATATATATATATTTCTTCCTTACTTCAGCCTTTTCCTCGAAACTTTTACGTTTCCTTCTCTTCGATGTGGAGAGTAACAGAAGCAGCCTCCCGGTTTCGGTGCTGGTCTTCTCCGGCTCCATGACGCTTTAGTAGCTGTGCAGCTAGCTGCTCACTGGTACATGAGGGAGGTAGTGGGGAGGAGGCGGGACCATGGGTGGGGCGGGGACAGGGATGGACTCTTTGGTCTTTATATTGTGTAGATCGGACCATAGGACCATAACGGCTTTATAAACGGTGTTATTAAGATGTACCAAGCTTCCAAATCATAGACCATAGCTTTAAGCATTTAGCTGAGTGCAACTATTTGATAATGGAGGTTGGCAAGACGGAGAAGCATGATTTCAGAATCAGGCATCTCTGCAAGGCTCATGTTGATCTGGAAATCAATAAAATTCAGTATAAAAAGAATAAAAGGCTAAAACTACCAACAGATTAAAGGAAGCAGGAGATAAAATGAAAGTAAAGAGGATGAAAAGTAAAAAAAATGAAAGAATAAAAGATGCTGCCTGTAAAACTGTCTAAGACTGGAAATAAATAACAGCACACTCAGGTGAAGATGTTTCAAGTCGCCCGACTATATATATATATATATGTATATATTTCTTCCTTACTTCAGTCCTTTTTCCTCGAAACTTTTTACGCTTCTTCTTCGATGTGGAGGGTAATTGCATGGCCTCCTGCTCGTGTGCTGGTCTTCCTGCTCCATGGACGCTTTCAGTAGCTGTGCAGCTAGGCTGCTCACCGCACATGAGGGAGGTAGTGGGAGGAGGCGGACCATATGGTGGGACGGGCGGAGCAGGGAGACAGGGGATTGATGGATTATCGATTCAATCCAACCTGTCCCCGCCGTCTGGATTGGTCAACTATTATGCCGCGTATATACTGAATGGATTTGGATTTTGTGTGTGTTCGAACCTCCACCCTCTGGGGCCGGTGTGTGTGTGAGCGTCTATTTCCAGCAGCAGCGGTGTGTCGGACTTCATCAACAACATCCTCTCCAGCCCAACTCAGGCGAAAACAGGCCTCTTCTTCTCTGGTTTAATTACTGCACCTTTGACTCACATCCAACCTGGAAAATACACACAAATAAAAAGATGAAATAGTTAGAATTTTATTTTTACTTCATTTTATAAATCAGATTTTGCTGATATGGCCTTAAAGTGAAATTCAGATTTTTTAATCAATCATTTAATCGAAAGTGCTTTGCATAAAAAAGAAATAAAAAAATGAAAAACCAAATGTAGAAGATTGAAAACAATGAAAATACAAAATCCCAACACACAAATAAAGATTTAATAGAAGATTCTAACAGAGGAAACACTGGAGCTAAGACTAAAGTGACGTAACGAAAAAATAAATCATGATTATAGTTGAGATGAAAATACAATCGGGAAACATGAATAAATAACCTAAAATTTTACCCTACAGTAGACAGACATTTGGAATAAATTTATACCTTTAAGGTTGCAGAACCATGTCCAACATCCAGGTGGATAAGTAACAAACTCTTGCCTTTAATTTCATAGAAATATTGTCTTTTCACATTTTTACCATATTGAGATATTCCATCATGAATCCAAAAAAGCCAGTGAAGGACAATTTGGACATTAAGCCTGTATTCAGATTTTACTTTTTTATTTTTTATTTCAAATTTTGGTGGGATTTACAAAAGAAAAGTTGGATTAATCAGCAATAATACATGTACAGATTTATCCTTTTTTTAATTGACTCTTAATGTTTGTCAAAGACATTTGTGATCTTTATTAAGTTCCACTAAACTACTTTTTATAACGTTGATGCATAACTCCCTCAAAATATAACATGTAAAAAGATTAACTTGTTCAAAAGTAAAAACAAACAGTTTATAAAAGTTATTTAGTAAATCATGCAAGAAAGGGTTAACATAATATGTTAAAATGAAATAGTCAAACACTAAATGTGTAATAAAATCTGTTAAAGTAGGATATTACAATTCTGAAACAGTAAATCTGAACTAAACAGATAAATTAAACAGATTAAGAGGATTGGATTTTTTCAAACTGGCTTTAATACACATTAATGTGGTGGCATGTTATTTTATTTTGTCTTGTTTTATCTGATTTTATTTTCCTGATGTGTTCCATTGTTGCTTTCTTTTAATCTGCTTTTATTTCCTTTCTTATCTATTTTTATCTGGAGAACACTTTGGTCACCTTGAGTGCTGTAAAGTGCTCTTTAAATACATTTTGATTGATTGATTGATAATTATAATTGGATAAAAACAAAATTTTTAATCTTGAGTTTGCTTTAAAATCTGGTAAGTAGGTGGTTTTCAGGTGGACTGTTATGAAAAGAAGTGAAATTTTGAGTTTTCTGGATTTTATTTTTTACAGTGTGATGTTGTGGAAATGCCTAAGTGAGATATAACTTTTATTGATATATTTCATACAGGTTTCCTGTGTGTTTGGCCCTAGCAGATGAGTTTATTCATCAGACCTGAGTATTAAACACTGAAGTTTGTCGTGTATAGAAAATAAAACACCAGCTGGTGTGCACATGGCGTAAAGGGCATGAGAGCTGACACTGATTGATAGGCCTAATGTTTTGCCCAAAACAGACATTTAACAACCAAATCTCCTAATCCCTGCCTTCAGACTTTACGCTTTGTGACGTGGATTTGATTAAGTCCAGTTTTATTTGTAGAAACATGTCTACATGGATCACTAAAGTGTATAAAAACAAACACAATAGGTCATTCAGTCTGTCCCTGCTCACTGCGACGCCCTTTAAAACAGTTTTATCTCCATGTTTCATAATTTTGGCTGCAGGGCAGCGACTCACGACAGGTGTGTTCTTCTGTGATAACGTTAACCGAGGCTGATAACGGAGGATTTAAGTCCTTATTCAGGGAGGAACCAGGAGCAGAGCCAGACTCATTTAGGACCTGCAGACTGTAGTGACTGTAGTTTAACCCTTTCATGCATGAATTAAAACTTTTTAAAATCTTTTTTTAAATGTCATATTTTGAGGGAGTTTTGCATCAACGTTATAAAAAGTAATGTAGTGGAACTTAATAAGATCCAGAAAAGTCTTTGACAAACATTCATTAAGAGTAAATTTAAAAAAGGATAACTCTGAAGTACATGTATTATTGCTGATTAATCCAACTAAACTTTGTGAATCCCACCAAAATTCTAAATAAAAAATGAAAGTATATGAAATCTGAATTCAGGCGTAATGTCCAGTTTATCCATTGCTGGCTTTTTTGGGTTTACGATGGAATATCTCAATGTGGTAAAAATGTGAAAAGACAATATTTTTATGAAATTAAAGGCAAGGGTTTGAGAATTATCCACCTGGTTGTTGAACATGGTTCTGCAACCTAAAAGGTATAAATTTATTCCAAATATCTGTCTACTGTAGGGGACACCATACATGAAAGGGTTAACTCTTGTATCATAGCGATCACAGCGTGTTAACCCTTGACTCTTGTTTTTACTTTCAAACAAGTTAAAAATCTTTTTTTTAATGTTAGATTTTGAGGGAGTTATGCATCAACGTTATAAAAAGTAATTTAGTGGAACTTAATAAAGATCACCAAAAGTCTTTGACAAACATTAATTGAGAGTAAATAAAAAAAGATTAATTGGAAATATATGTTTTATTGCTGATTAATCCAACTATTCTTTTGGGAATCCCACCAATATTTATATTTAAATAAAATAATAATAAAAAAGTAAAATCTTAATTCAGGCATAATGTCCAATTTGTCCTTCGCTGTTTTTTTTTGGATTTACAATGAAATATCTCAATATGGTCAAAATGTGAAAAGAGAATATTTTTTATGAAACTTTAGGCAAGGGTTTGGGACTTATCCACCTGATTGCTGGAGATGGTTCTGCAACCTTAAAGGTATAAATTTATTCCAAATATCTGTCTACTGTAGTGGACACCATGCATGAAAGGGTTAATTATTTCATTTTATGGATCAAATCTCCACCCTCTCATGTTTCTACAGTAACTATGACCTCCTGAATATGGAGGCTTTCTCCATGACCGAGCTCGGCCTCTCCGTTCTGTTAATGTTTGAACGTTTTATGTCTTAATGGTTTATCACAGCAGGAACATCAGCTGCTTTATGACAGAGGGCGGGGCCTGGCTGTCACACACTTCCTGTTTGTGCGAGGAGCGGCTCCGATGGCGTCATGCACGCCCTCATCAGTCCACACATGTCCTCATATTTCATCATGCAGTAAATCATAGCATGTCCCTCTGGGTTACATGGTGTTGAGTCACCAAATGTCCTCGGAGTTTAGAGTCTGAGGCTTCAGTCAGTGAACGAAGGGTTAAATTCGAGTCGTTCGGGAGCATGAGCTCGTCCTCAGCCCTGGTGTGGATCACAGAGGTGTGTTCTGGCATGGCGGCCTCGCTTTGGCATGTGAAACTTGACTGCTTCTCACATCTGCAGCTCCTCCCTTCACTTAAAGGCTCTTCAGGTTTCCTACAAACTGGACCGGAGGGTTTGATTAAAATATGACAGGGTAGAAGATTTACCTTAGCAAAACAACATATAAAAACATGTGCAAGCGTGATAGCATGTGCAAACAGGGTGCACTGAGGATTGCATCTGTCAGATGAGCAGAACAGCATTAGCATGTTTCCCCCATGAATACATGTAGATCAGATCATGCAAAATATTGAAGAGGAGATGCAAATGTGATTATTTAACACCCGCAATGTGATTTATCAACTGATTACGTGCAGTGTTTTTGAGTCTACATTTAGTACGTTTAAAAAGCAGGAGCAAACGGGGGCTGTGGTCAGTGTGGCGAGAAACAGCGGTCGCATAAACAGAATATTTTCCATCACTGAATGAATTTTTTGATGAATGATGGAAAGATTTGGAGGCTGTCTGGAAAAAGAGGGAGGATCCAGTGTGCCATCATACTCATGCAGACACACATGCAAAGTAAACCATCTCTGCATTTAGCTCTACATTGTGGAGGAGGTAATTTAAAGTGTGTTAATAAAGTAAAAATAAAACCTTCAAACTGCATCACACTCTCCACACACTGACAGCGAGTTCAGAGGCTGTCAGTGCACGGAGAGTGTGATGCAGTCAGTTTGTAAAAGGCAAGAGTACCACCTCTTTGCATGTGTGCGTAACTGTAAGACTGCTCCTCACATGTTAGGTTATTGATGATGAATCTGTGCAGCTATGTTGATGCTGCCATTTAGATTATCTTTAATTGGAAACAGAAAACAGAAAATTAAAATGACGGATAAAAACATGGCATGAGAGAAAAGTGGCGCCCTTGTCCGTTAAAATGACTGCAAGTGCGTTAACTAGCTTCCAACTCCATGGCAACAAACTTCAGTTTTTGTTGCAGCCACTCTCCTCTCACTTTTGCACACGCAGTCATAGTAGGTCACCCGCAACTCGCCCACTAATTGCACATGCAATTTTTTTAGTTTGCACTTTAGCAACCGTTATTTTTGGATCTCAGTAGATCAGGCCCTCTATAGCTTATTTCCTTTAAAAGGAAGTTGATGTTGCTTAAAGGCTCAGCATGTTGCAGCCTGCTTAATTAATTTTCATGCTCTTTTCAATAATTTGCATTTTAGTTGTATTTTTACTTTATTTTAGTAAACTAATGCTACTATCTATTCTGATGTCTTCATTTGATGTTTCTTACTGCTATACCAAACTTTTCCCTCCCTGACACCGGATGGCAAACTCCAGATTATCTTCTGTTTAATAAGATTATCCTATAACATTATCCTGTGGTCTGAGGTGTTAAGAGTGAAGTTGTCCTGATAATCGACTCTGAAACGGATTGGGCCAACAATCGTAAATATTCAACTTGTATTTACGACCAAAAATCTTCATGTGTGGCGAAAGTTGACTCCTGAGTCATGACTCTGTGAATGTAGCCAATCAAGAAGCAAGCTGACTGAGGAACAAGGAAGTAAATAAAAACAAACATGGCTGATCTGAAACATCAAACTGGGTGGAGCTCAGAAATGGACCAGCTCACATGTTCAGTTAGCAAGCCAGTCTAAAACGGTAATAAATTATGAACATGAGAAAATCAACCTTCAGAATAAAGACATCAAATATGTTTCTATTTTCAGATTTGATTCATTGTTATCAGATGTTCAATAGAAACAATAATACACAATATCAGGCTGGAGGTTTATCGGTGTAGTTTATTACAGCTGGCTCAGCAAAACACTGACAAAAGCTTCAGTCACACATTCCCGTTTCTCATGGCGATTGTGCAGGATTGTCATAATCCTGGTGAAACGTGCTTTGGTTGTGGTGCATGCGCTAATGTGTCTGGATCACCGTTGTATAGTCGTGGATGAACGACAGGGAACGTGGAAGAGTCCCGACAGTTTTGAACCGTTTAATCGCCGCTCTCAGTACAGCGGGATGGAAGCTTAATGCAGTCCTATAGAGAACGGTATTAGCGTGGCATGTACGGAGCTCAGTGGGGCTGATAGTGGCTCAATCCTGACAGCTTTATGAGAAGCTCTGCTGACGGTGTATTTACGGGATGTGTCCAGGGGTGAGACAGTCATTTCATCCCGTATCATAGCGATCATACTAGCCTCGCCAGTCGTGTACAGTCGTGCACAATCGCCATGAGAAACAGAAATGTGACTTAGGCAAAAGCAGAACATGTTTTCATCTTACTTATATATCCATATGTCCAACTTATGTGGCAATAGAAATCTAATACAGCAGAGTTATGCATATGCATACTCTGGTCACTTCAAGTATGGTCAGGTTTAAGACGTCTTCTTTCAGTGGTTTCTGTTTATGGCAGAAGGCCAGACTTCTATCTGTGTGTATTTCTTCTGCATGCATGGACAGCAAACTAATATGTGGATATTAAGAATAAACACATAATGATTCATGATACATGACTTAAATTGATACATGGTTTGAAAATTCATGGTATCATTCATCCGCAGAGATTCCTCTAACTATAATGTTGACTCAAGCTAACGTCTTTGACCTTGTCCGGTTGGTCCTGCAGAGTCGGCCTACAGCATCAGGCCTTTACAGATAGGAGTTATTATTGTGTCGCCATGGAGATCAGTCATGCGTGTCATCACAGAGCAGTTACCTGGTTAAACTTTAGCTCCAGGACTGAGAGTCTGAGCAGGAGTGTGGATGATCTGAAGTCTGTTGGTCTGCCTGTGACATAATCATGCCAAAGTATACACAGAGCACTCCTCAGCTCAATGAGATTAGAGGACGGATGTGTTGCCAATGTGACCGTGCACACCCCTGTCCTGGTGTTATCCTGGTTACTGTCGTTCTCAGTGAGGGTGGGGTGTTATCAGCAAAGTCGTTAGCAGCTTCCCCTTGGGTCTGAACACGACAGGTGTGTTCTTCAGGTGATAAGAGGAGACGGTGTAATATTTGATAGATCATATTCCCACAGCGGCCATGTTCCTCTGATGTCACAGTCAGGTGACAGTTGTAGTCTGGTGCAGAGATATGAGACCTGTTTGTGGGGAAGATTTTATTGGTTTGAGTCACAGGAGTGTCTCCCTCCCTCTTTATCAATCAGTCTTTATTTATATAGCACCATTTCATAACAAGTGTTATCTCAAGACACTTTACAATAGAGCATAAAGCTCTTCATTTTATGGACACACATATATGCATAGATACATATATACATATAAAGATACACATATACATATATATACAAATATATACATCCAACACCAACCTGAATCCATATAGCCAATCATGAATCCCTCCATCATGGCTCAAGAAACTATGGCAGCCTTTGGTACCCTGATGGTGCTGTGCTCAGGTGTGTGGTCTCATAGTCGAGCTGAATCTGGAGGAACATGTGTTTTCAGGATTTTAAGATTTAAATATAACCTTCTCTGATTGTCTGTGGTCTCTGCTGTTTTTAGTCAGTTAAGATTCAATAATCTCTTGGTGTGCAGCAAGATAAAGGCAAGATTAACCAGTTATAAGGTGTAAAGTTCTGGTGTCATGACGTCTTCTTCTTTATTTGATCTTTTCTGACTTTGTTTTAATGTGTTTTTGGTAGTTTGTAATAGTTCCAAGTGATACATCGGCCAGTGGATTAAATTGATCCAGGAAGAGATTTCATCATTGCTGGGAACTTTAATCAGCCTGTTTAAAACAGTTTGTGCAATTTGAAGTGTCCCACAAAATATTTAGATTTCCTCACGTCACCTCATGTTTACATTAAAAAAGTGATTCTCCCTGCACTAAAAACTACTTCTGATGCACTAATGAGGACTCTGGGACTGAAATGCAGATGTGACAGGATAGAGTTCATAATTCATCTATATATTTACATTTTAAATAAGGTTATTTATTTTATTTTGCAGAAATTGGCAGCAGTTCTGCCCACCATTTTATTTTACTCTTGAAAGTTGCAAAGTGGAAAATAAAAGAGGCTTATGACAAGAATGATGTTGCTTTCCTCTCACCATGGCCCGTTAACAACTTTTTAAAAGTTTCTCTGCCTGTACTATGACCCATCTACTTATTATTTTAATCAACGAGAAGTGCAAGATGAAAAGTGACTCATTTTAAGGGTTTAGAAGTAATTTCCCGGAGGTTTTATGCTTCTCTAAATGTTTTTGGTACTTGAAAATGTCTCTGTGTTGTAAAGTTAAACAAATACTTATGGACAAAACAGAAAAAATTCTCCCTGTAATTGAAGATGCTATGAGGAGTTTCTAAGTACAAAAAAGTCTCACTTTTAGATATCTGCCTGATGGAAATACACACTTTAAGATGAGTTTTGTAGCATCAAAATAGGTTAGCTATAAATGCTATTCCTTAGCTTCATGGTCGGGTCGGACAGGGCTGGACTGGCCTGGATACTCAACTTCAGGAACAAGACAATTAAAACTAGAGCAAATTTATATTATTCAGACACGTCTTAGAGCACCGGGCTGTAAGTAGCCATACATAGCCGGCTACAAAACTACAATACTAGGTTTTCCAAAAACTGTTTGTTGTCACACATCAAAAACTACCGCTACGTAACTAGAAAGAGATACATTACCTCGTGGCTTTGCATCCAGTAAGTTGTTGAAAAAAGAAGTTGTAAAGCAATGCAGAGTTCTGAGGAAGGTCCGAGCTGCATTCATTAGCATCACAACAAACACACGCTTTGGCTTGGGTCACGTCTTTACGACGGTCGCCTCATAGCACCTTTAAAATATTCACTGTTGTAAGTTTCTTGGAACCATTATTCTCTCCAAGTTTTTACATATAGTTTTGTTAAACTGGTTAAAAAATCTTCATCCTCTTGTCTGTTTTTATGCTAACCTTATCGATCTCTCTCTCCTCCCCAGGTTCCTCCTCACCCGTCCCCCCTCCCCCAGCTCCATCATGCCTATCTTCAAAAACCTCCCAGTGCGCCTGAAAGGCGGTCCCACTCTCGAAAACGCCTTAATCCTGCGCAGGATGAGCCTCAACATCACCCCCAACCGTCACCACAACCCCTTCGACAACGACGATGACAGCATCAACGGAAACGGGAACCACAGCCACCACTGGTCGCCCGGCGGCTCGCTGCTCGATGGTGACGTGCAGCGAGACCGCAACCCCTTCGAGGATGAGGAGGACGAGAACGAGGCCAACGAGGGGAAGAAGGGGAGCGGGGGCGGAGGTGGCAGTGCGGGGAAGGGGTCCTTCAAGTTCAAGTCCCCGCTGAAGACTCTGGGTAAGCTGGGGAAGAACCTGAGGATGTCGTCGAGGAGCAAAGGAAGTGAAACGCCCTCGCCGCAGGGGTCACTGCAGGGAACCCCCTCACCTGCAGAGAAGAAGAAGAGAGGGAGGCGGAGCTCCGAGGGGAGTCTGTTAAGGTGAGGACACTGAAGGGAGCTCGTTAAAGTGACCATGCAGGAGATGGTCAGGGTAAAGTCTTCTTAGAACGACCACACAGTGACGTTATCCCTCTGTTGGGTCTCCATCAGCAGTGAGTGAAAGGAAGCTGCTGGGTCTAATGTTGTGTTACCCAAGACCGGTCTTGGTCTTAAGACCACATTTTGAAGGTCTTGGTCTTGTCTCGGTCTCGGACTCGCTGAACTCAGGATTTTTCCATCAAGACCAGCACTGATCTGCTGTTCTTCAGCTTCATTAATGTGAATAAGGAGGAACACTTGGTAAAACAACAAAAAGCTTCAGTTCATGTGTTATTTCTCCTGTGATGACTGCAGCCTTCCCGATGTTGTGACTGAGGGACACCCCCTTAACTGTTCAACCTTGTTTTGGTTTTTAAAACTGATTTTGATTTTCTTGGTCTTGACTCGGCCTTGACTCCCTAAAGCAGGGCTATTCAATTAGAAATTCAGTCGGGCCTGATTTCCAGACTTAGGACATGAGCTTGGCTGGATATTTGGCAGACAGTGAGGAAAGTAACCACGTTAAAGAAACACAAATAGAAAACAAACATACTGGATGTGTATTAATTTACTTCCACATCCAAAAGGGAACAAACTCAATAAAGAGCAGGACTAAACTAAACTTCTGCTGAAATACTGTTTCTTTAAATTTCACACTTCAAACAGAAAACTTCAACACATTCTGACCGGTAAATAGAAGCACGTATTAAGGTGCATATAAACATAAATAGATTAAAAACTCCATCTTTTGGTCACATTTGAGCGTGCATTAAAAATCAACAGAAACCTTTCAAGACGTGTTGCATTCAATGTCTGTAATAATGTTGGAGTTTTTGAAACCTTTTCAGTGTTTGTAAATGTTTTTTCGGTTTTTCTCATCGGACCAAAGTCCCATTCATGTCGATTTCGGGCCACATGAGGGTTGCTTTTAGGCATGTGGCCCTCAGGCTGCTAATTGAATAGGGCTGCCGAAAGTCTTGGTCTCGTCTTGGTCTCAGCTTGTCTTGACCTTGGTCCTGACTCGGTCTTGACTCCCAAATGTCTTGGTCTTGTCTTAGTCTCTGCTTGTCTCGGTCTTGACTCTGTCTTGACTTCTGAAAGTGTTGGTCTTGTCTTGGTCTCGACTTGTCTTGGTCTGAGTCCCGACTCGGTCTTGACTCCCACAAGTCTTTGTCTTGTCTCTGTTTCGGCTTGTCTAGGTCTTGACTCGGTCTTGACTCCCACAAGTCTTGGTCTTGTCTTGGTCTCTGCTTGTCTAGGTCTTGGTCTTGGTCTTGACTCGGTCTTGACTCCCGAAAGTCCTGGTCTTGTCTCAGTCTTGGCTTGTCACGGTCTTGACTCAGTCTTGACTCCCAAAAGTCTTGGTCTTGTCTCGGTCTTGGCTTATCTCGGTCTTGGTCTTTACACTGGTCTTGACTCAAAAAAGTCTTGGTCTTGTCTCGGTCTCGGTCCCAACGTTCTTTTGATTCCCAAAAGTCTTGGTCTTGTCTCGGTCTCAGTCCCAACGTTCTTTTGATTCCCAAAAGTCTTGATCTTGTCTCGGTCACGGTCTTGACTCCGTCTTGACTCCCAAAAGTCCTGGTCTTGTCTCAGTCTTGGCTTGTCACAGTCTTGTCTCGGTCTTGACTCCCAAAAGTCTTGGTCTTGTCTTGGTTTCTGTGCATTTTGGTCTTGGTCTTGTCTTGGTTTCTGTGCATTTTGGTCTTGGTCTTGTCTTGGTCTGGGATAGAGTGGTCTTGAGCACAACGCTAGCTGGGTCACTTAATCTCTGATCTTAAACCTCCAAACTTTACCAGATTGAGTTGGAGAAAACGTTTCACGAATGTCTCTCAAATTCACATGTCAAGTTCACAAGGGAGGCATGATCAGGACCTTTGACCTCTAACATCTGACCAGTTTGACCTTGATGTTGACCTTCACATGCAGATGATGAACATCACGTCTTTAACCGTCTGATCAGCGTTGGTTAAGAAAGTAAAGGTCCTCATGAATCTGAAGTCTTCCTGAGATGTTTCATTACAAACCAAAGTTTTGTCATGTTGGACATTTAAAGTCTGAAGAAAATCTCTCGCAGCACTTTGGTGATAATGGGTTTCACAACTTCCCCTTGACCGTTGACTTAAGATCTTAAAATGTAATCAGGCCATTGTTAATGAGAGAGGCTAATGCAAAGACTACAGAAGCTAAGGACCTTGACCTTTGACCTTCAATAACTTGTCTTTTAACAAAATGGAGATGTGTGCAGGTCACCAACCTTTTTGAGCTGAACATCACCTGTGATGCTAACTGAGATGGCACGATCCCTAAACTCACTGAGAAAGAAAACTTTAAATTTAATGATCTTCTAATTTCCCAGTTAAAGATGCGTCTTCAATCCATAAATGTGATAAGAGGAAAGAATTAAAAATAAAGATTCTGTTGGTTTATTTTTTATTAGTTTTTTTTTTTTTATTATTCTTTTTCTTGTTTTATTTGTTGATATATTTAATTTTGCACTTTGACCTAACCTCCAGTGTAAGTCAGCAGATCATCATCCATGTAGACATAATGAACTTTCTCGGATTACTACAGGAAACCATTAGCCCTGGCCTTCATCTTTGACCTTCAAAGTATAAGCAGTTCATCCTTGAATCTAGGTGGTTATTGTTTAAAGAAACTCTCTCCTCGACTTTTTTGAGGGATCACATTCAATGTTTGAACTACAGGAAGGATGGACATGAGTTCAAAAACATACGATTTAAAGTCTGAAATTAGGCCTGTCACGATAATCAATAAATCAATTAACCACATGATAAATAAAAACATCCTCTGTAAGTTTGATAAATTGACATGTACATACGTGTTTGTTTTCCTCCTCTCTTTCTACTAAACAGGCTGGATGAAAAGATGGTTCACTCCGTCCATCTTTGGTTGTAAAGCGGATTTAGTGGAGTGAACCATCTCTCAGTCATTCAGTCTTTGGGGAGGAGGAATAGGAATACGTTCATGTCACAAACAATTCCTGAACTGTATAAACTCCATTTTATTTATTGTTTTTATTGCTCTGAATAGAATGGAATAAACCTTTATTTGTCATTCGTCAACATTTACGGTGTTCCAGCAGCAAAGTGGACAGCATTAATAGAATCAAAAAATAGACTTAAGTATAAAAAATAGCAGCATGTATATTACTCTAACTATATAAGACATAAAATATAAAAAAAATAAAAATATACAAAGAGCAAAACTAGAGTGACCTTCATGTCCTCGCTGTCCTCCCCAGGTTTGCAGGGAAGTACCGGGACACCCTCGGCTCCCGTAAGGAGTCTCTAACCAACGGGGAGCTGAACTGTTCGGAGAGCGAGGCCGACTCGGTCAGTCGCCGTGTGTCCTTGCTGAAGACGCTGGGCCTGGGGAAGCTGAAGAGGGAATCGGGGGCCGATCACTCGTCCCAGGGGCCCGAAGAGCAGTCGGTACAGGAGGAGGTGGTAGAGGAGGTCAAACCCCGAGAGCCGCTGTCAGGTAAGGAAAGATCAGAAAAGACTTTTAATTGACTTCTGAAGCTCTTTTAAACTTTTCAGATGAATATTCTCTTCTCAGAGCTGCAGCTTTTCAGTGGTAGTTTAGTTTTACTTTTAGACTCTACCCAAATTTTTTGGTTGAAGTTTGAGTCAAGTTTTAGTCAACTAAAATCTGAAGTGTAAAGGGTAAGGCATTTTTATGTTTCCTTGAATTTCTGAAGTCCTGTTTTCCTCTTGGATAAAATCAAACATCTAATAACCCTTTATTGAATGTTCGTAAAGTCTGAATGTCTAAATGAACAGAAACAAATGTTCCTTTCTCACCTTTATTTAGTACAAGAGAGTATTAGGGCCACGTCAGATGGAGAAAATAATATCAGGAAAGTCAACATTAAAGATGCTATGAGGAGTTTCTAAGTAATTACAAAAAAGTCTCACTTTTGGATATATGCCTGAAATTATAGGTCATCAAAATAGGTTATCTATAAATGCTATTCCTTAGCTTCACGGTCGGGTCGGACAGGGCTGGACTGGCCTGGATACTCAACTTCAGGAACAAGACAATTAAAACTAGAGCAAATTTTTATTATTCGCACACGTCTTAGAGCACCGGGCTGTAAGTAGCCATATATAGCCGGCTACAAAATTACAATACTAAGGCCCCATCCACACGAAGACAAAACTCGTAACAGTTTCCAAAACGATCGTCATAAAGACGAAGGCGTCTCAGAAAATGTGTGTGTCTACATGAATGCACTCGATACGCATGAAAACACATGGACAGGGCTGGACTGGCCTGGATGAACATGAACACATGTCAGACCTCTAGGGGCGCTGTAACGATATGACGGACACAAGCAGAAACAGATGAAAAAACAGCGAGCATGCGCACTTGCTGCAAAGGTTGTAAACAGAGATTGTGACAAAGTGATCATAAAGTGGCGTAATGTGTCTTCGGTAACTGCTTTTCAACTCGGTGGTGATTGAGAAGGAGATTTTGCTGCAACAGGGACAGTAGGGTCACTAGCTTCATCAGCACATATGCTAGACCATACGCCGCCATTGTCGTTGCCACGTGTGGCGCATGCGTGTCAATGAAGATATGAAACTATGACGTAAGCGTATCTGAAAACTTGGGGAGAGCCAGTAATCACGGAGCTGCGTATACGACATTTTAAAATCTTTCCACTCTGGAACCTGGTTTTAAATAGGTCATTTACAGACCCCCAAAACGCCGTCTTCGTATGGATGATACGCAGATTCAGCAAAAAACGTTTGCGTTTAGACCTCGGTTTGGCTTCGTGTGGATGGGGCCTAAGTTTTCCAAAAATTGCTTGTTGTCACACATCAAAAACTACCGCTACGTAACTAGAAAGAGATACATTACCTCGTGGCTTTGCATCCTGTAAGTTGTTGAAAAAAGAAGTTGTAAAGCAATGCAGAGTTCTGAGGAAGGTCTGAGCTGCATTCATTAGCATCACAACAAACACACGCTTTGGCTTGAGTCACGTCTTTACAACAGTCGCCGCGCGTGCTCATGGGTAGCAGAGTCTTTATGTCGGCGGAAGTAGATTCTCCTCATAGCACCTTTAACTGTAGCCTAATATACAGAGATGCACTTAAGCTGTTTATGATCACAATAAAAAGAGAGAGAGAGTTGGTTGGCGAGGGTCACCTCTGTGAGATTATGTAACTCTCCACCCGTCTCCACAAGGACATAAGTGCTCCTCGTTCAGTGGGCGTGAAAACTCGGTCCCCGTTAGGTACTTAGTTCATGAATATGTGTGTGTGTGTGGTTTAAGTAATAGGCTGGTCCTGGAAACTTTCTGAGGGCGTCTATTGTTTATCACAGCCTGTTTACTCTGCTCTTGGTCATGAATGATTAAAGAGTGTTCCTCCACACCCTGTCCCATGTTTGACACTTTTCTGCTTCGTATGAGAAATCTAATTAAAGCAGAAGAGCAGAGATCTGTGATCAGGAAATGTTGGTTTTACTTCAAAAGGTGAGAATATTATCAGCTAATGCAGAGCTAATAATTAACTGGATCCTTTGTGTAAGAAAGTTATTTATGATCCAGAGTCTGAGCACGTTGAAGAGCAGTTGCTCCTTAAATGCTAACCCGCTAATGAGACGTTCAGATTTGGAGAAAGCATCAGTAAATAAACCTGTAAATCCATTGTTTAGTCTAAATACAGCCAGAAGTGTTTGTGTTCACAAGAACAGGGTGTGCCATGAGTTAGAGATGAGAGTGAGGCCATGTTTTAATCAGGCAGGGGTTTGACTGTTTAAGAAACTTTTTCCAAGTCATGAAAAAACTTTAGTTTGACCTCTTAATCGCTGTCCAAGTTCTTAAAACCATCAATTATCCTGATCATCTGTAGCTCCCAGTGGCTTTCCTTTTTCATCTTTATATTAGTGCATGAATCTTCTTTGCACGATGATTTGGTCTGAATATCTTTCCATAGGCTGCAGTATAAACTACTGATGATTCTTAATGATCAGAAAAAATGCAAACATCCAAGTAAGAAGAAAATCTTTCACATGTCATTTATGCACACACAAATGCAATTACTCAAAGAGTGAGACAGTAAAATGGAGAAATATAATTGTTAAACACAGAAAAAGTTATTTTAACCCTTTAACTTCCAGCTCAACTGTTTGGCAGAGGTCTTCACTAAATTCAGGGACATTTAATTTAATATAAAAAACAGATCAAATCAAATCATGTTTGGTTCCAGTAACACTTGAGGGAACAAAGAAAACCACAAACAAACCAAAAAAACAGATATTTTCTTGGTGTGAGATTGGAAGGTTTTAAAATCCTACAGCTGATTGTGTGATGACATAAAAATGCACAAATATTTGGATTAAAATCAACAAGAAAAGGCAAAATGTTTGTAAGTAAAATTAAAAAAAAGAACTTTAGATAGATCAAATTGAGTTTGACAAATATACAAAAACTGTTTTTGATAAATAGGATATTAAATAAATATATATGTTTAAGTATTTATTTAATATATTTATTTCAAATAATAATGAAGATATTAATAATAACTTTTTGCTTTTTAATTCCTGCACAAAGAAAATAGCAGCTGTTTTGGTTTGTTTGCAGTTTTTTTCTGTATCTTAAAACATTTACGGAAAAGAATAATGATTTTTTTTTTTAACACACTAAATATTTGTTTGTTTTTTCCCTTGGCCAAACAGCTGAGCTGGGAGTTAAAGGGTTAATACATTCCACTTGCTGTGTTGTTTCATATAAAGAACTAAAGAATTCTGTTACAGAACTGAAAAAAATCATTCATGCCTAAAATGACCTTAAACCGGCGAATCAACCAGCTGGTTGATCTGCATATTTACGTTTATTTTGCTAAATGAAGTGGCAGGAAAACAATGCTTCATCAAACAGTTTTGTTTGTTCAATGGAAACAAAGGAGACAAGGCACTCTGATTTTTTTTGACCACTCGTACACTGTAAAAGGTTGTTGTAAAGTTTACAGTAATTTACTGGCAACGAGATGCCAGTAAATTACTGTAAATGTCTTTACAGAGGCTTAACTATTTAAATTAACAGGAATATTTTTGTAATTTCTATTAATTGTTATAGCCCTGTAAGATTCATTCAAGGAGTTATTACTGTCTTTTAATTTACAGCATTATTACTTAATTATCAAAAACTGCACCCTTTCTATTTTTCATTTACAGTATCGTGATTCTACGACTCTTTAACCCTTTCATGCCTGGCGTCCGCTACAGTAGACAGATATTTGGAAAAAATTTATACCTTCAAGGTTACAGTACCATGTCCAACTACCAGGTGGTAAATTCCCAAACTTTTGTCTTAAGTTTAATAAAAACATTATCTTTTCCATTTCTACTATATTGAGATATTCCATTATAAAAAAAAAAAAAAAAAAAACAGCAAAGGACAAATCAGACAGTATGCCTGTATTCACATTTCACAAACATTTGTATTTTTTATTTTAAATTTTGGTGTGATTCACAAGAGAATAGTTTGATTTATCAACAATAATGCATGTATTCCAGTTCCATCCTTTTTTTTTACTCTGAATTAATGTTTGTCAAAGACATTTGAATGTGGATCTTCATTAAGTTCCACTAAATTACTTTTTATACCGTTTCATACCACTGTGATGGGCAGATGCATAACTCTCTCGAAGTGGAACTTTGGAAAAAAAATTAATATGATTTTTAATTCGTTTGAAAGTAAAAAGACATTTTAAAAAATATTCATTGTGATTTAGTAATTCATGCATGAAAGGGTTAGTGTATTTCAAATTACAGTGAACTTGCTGTAGTTTAGTCATATAATGATGTCTTTAACTATTCTACTGACCAAGCTTTATTTTTATAAAATAAAAAAAAATCTAATACATATTTTTATGCAATAAATGCATTTATCCAAACAATAGTTTCACTCAATATATGTGAAAAATTACCTTTTTTTTTTTAAACCTGCTGTTGCAGTTTTCCTGGGAAAAGTGGATTTTTCTCCTGATCGTTACCATCTTTAGTATGCATAGATATTTTACAGTAAACAACTGTAGATTTTATGGTAAACGCTGTAAATCTTACAAAAATCAGAATGTTTTCTACATTTTTTTCCATTTACAGTCATTTACTGCACAGCTGTTTACAGTAGGTAGCTGCAGATATGACAGTAAAATGCTGATTAATTTACAAAAATCAGTTACAGTGTACTTTTGACCCAGCATAGTTTTATGGTTTATTTTTTATGTAAAACTCAAACCTCAACCTTCATCCTGACCTCAGCTGTTGTTACTGTAATCACACTCAGACGAGCGTCACAGCGTCTCTGTGTTTAGCTAAAGGACAAACATGGACTTCAGGAGAGGTCTCTGTCCGTCTGTCCGTCCTGCTTCTCTGTTTGAGTGTGAGCTGCAGAGAAAGAGCTGGATGTTCAGTCGGGGGCTTGTTTCTACAGGCTTCAAAAGCAGCGTATCAGCACATCAGTGTGTGTGTGCGTGTTTTGTGTGTTTTGTGTTCCTGCTAAACAGGCGTTGAGGGGTCGGAGGTGTTTGTACCTGCATCAGTGTTAATACCACGTCAGTCAGACTTTAAAGAGCACCTGAGCAGAAACACCTTCTAACCCTCGATGTTCATGTGTTAGATTCTCCGGATGATCCAAACTCGTAGATTATCTGTTTCTCCACATGAACGATTATGAAACACCAGACACATGTTCCAGTTTAACAGCCGATCCTGACACGGTCTCTACAGCTCTCGTTAATATGCCGATTATTTTCTCATTAGGTCAAAATCTAGTTTCTACCTGTTCAGGTGTCAGCTGACCTCAGTTTGACCCTCTGCCGGTCGCTGTCTTCATGCATTCTGGTTCTCATGCCGGCGTGCAGAGAAGAAACCTGAAGCCGAGCTGCAGGAGGATTATCAGGAATCTGATCGTTTGTTCCACGCTCTGATCCAGCGGATAAAAAAAGAGGATTTTGACGTCCTCACTGAGTTTGTGATTCACAGAGTTTAGATAAAACGGCTGTTATTGATGAGTCTGGTCTTGTTGGAGGATTTTTCCTGTTCAGCATTTTTGGAGGTTTCCACCTCTTCCTCACATTAAACCTGAGTCTGGTTCAGACTGTGGTTCTGCCTGATCATCATCAGTCTGGTTCAGACAGGTTCTGCCTGATCATCATCAGTCTGGTTGAGACTGAGGTTCTACCTGATCATCATCAGTCTGGTTCTGTCTGAGGTTCTGCCTGATCATCATCAGTCTGGTTCAGACTGAGGTTCTGCCTAATCATCATCAGTCTGGTTCAGTCTGAGGTTCTGCCTGGTCGTCATGAGTCTGGTTCAGTCTGATGTTCTGCCTGGTCGTCATGAGTCTGGTTCTGTCTGAGGTTCTACCTGATCATCATCAGTCTGGTTCTGTCTGAGGTTTCTAGGTGCTACTACTGAATCTTATTATATCTGAGGTTTCTGCCTGTTAAGCATATATTTTTTTTCTTATTTTTGCCTACTCCCTTTCTAACATAAGTCAGCTCTGTTGAAGTTCTGCCTGCTTATCAGTCTGGTTCCGTCCAAGTTTCTGCCTGTCAGATAATAGTCTGACTGTTTAAGGCCTTGTCCTGTGCAATATTAGACTTATTCTGTCCAAGGTTTCTGCCTCTCAGACATAAGTCCAGGAGTGTTGAAGGCCTCTGCCTTTTTAATATGAGCCTTCTTTGGCCCTTTGGCTTGCGAAAAAGAACCTGGTTCTGTTTGGGGTCTCTGCCCGTTAAAATTGATTCTGGTTTGTTTAAAGCTTTTAAATGTTCAGTATGATTCTTGTTGTATTCTTGATGTCTATCCTTCCAACATCAGTATAGTTGTGTTCAAGGTTTCTGCCTCGTCAATTTAGATCCAGTAATGCCCAAGGCTTCTGCCTCTCCAAAACCAGCCTGGTTCTTTTAAAGGTTTCTGCCTCATCAATATACTATAGATCCAGTATTGTGTAAGGCTTCTGCCTGCTCAATGTGAATGGTTCTTTTTAAGGTCTCTGCCTGTCAAACTTGATTCTGGCTCTGTCTAAGGATTCTGCCTGATTAACTTAAATACAGTATTGCCTAGGCTTCTACCTCTCAAATGCGAGCCTGGTTCTGTTTGAGGTTTCTGCCTCATCAATATACTGTAGATCCAGTATTGTGTAAGGCTTCTGCTTGCTCAATTTGAATGGTTCTTTTTCAGGTCTCTGCCTGTCAAACTTGATTTTGGCTCTGTGTAAGAAGAATTGTGCTCAAGAATTCTACCTGTTGGATTTGAGTTCAGTTCAGGGTGTATGAGTCTGGTTCTGTCCAAGGTCTCTGCCTCTCTAACAAACTGCAAGTCTAGTATGGTTGGTAGTGTTGGGATGGCTTCTGTCTTCTTAGCTTGAGTCTGATCCTGCTTGAGTCTGCAGTAGTCTGGATCTGTCTAAGGTTTCTACCTGTGCGACATGAGTCTGTTTCTTCTGTTTCCATGTGATTCTGCCTTAAACACACGAGCCTGGTGTTTGTAAAAGTTTCTGTCCTATGAGGTTTTTCATGTCTTTGTTTATTGGTGCCTCTCTTACAGTGAATTATTCGCTGTGATGCAGAAACGAGGCTTGTTGATAGCCCACATATAAACACAGACACTTTAGTGAAACCATCTTTCATGTGGTTTCTGTTGATCGTGTTGTTCCTCCTCCAAGAGTTAAACCGTATTAAAGAGTTTGGATGTGGCCTGCTCGTTTTGAAAGATCATTCTTGTGAAGCTAAAGATCTTTAATCCTCAAACGTGCTAAAAATAAAGACATACTTATTTTATGTCTTTAATCTTTTATTCCACACTCAGTGGTCAACATTCATTAATAGAAAATAATCTTTAATTAGAAGTTCATCAGAAGTCTTCCATCCACACCCGGCTCCCTGTAAGAGCTTCACACAGCTGGGACGTTTCGTGGTCTGGACCCTCATGGAGACAAAGACTGTCCTGATGAAATCACATGTTTGTGAAGTTTGTTTAGAGAAGTCTGAGCTGACCTCAGCGTTCCTCTCTCTGATGATATGACGGCTGTGCTCTACAAAGAGGATTGGTTAACCACTGGATACATGAAACACACAATCAGTCACTTCTGCTGATTGTCTGTCTCTACTGTCCTTTAGTTCGGCCATAGTTCATGTACTGTGCTGAGGTTTTGGGAAACAACTACAAAACTACATCACAGTCACTTTACAGAAGAAAGCAATAAGAATCGTACACTGAAAAAAATCGTAAAAAAACTGTAATTTTCAGGCAGCTGGTGCACCAAAAAATACCGTGAAATAACAGAAAATTGCTTTCTCATAAAAATACAGTTTCCTTCCATAATTAAAATACGGTTTGTAGTTGTAATTTTAACAAGATTTTGCCTTAATTTAAGGTTATTTAATTACAAACATTTAACGTTAAAAAACAATTAAATTACCCATAAAGATGGTAAATCGACATTGTAATATGAAGAATTATGCTTAAATTTACAGGAATGTGCTAATAATAGTTGGTTTCAATGGCATTATTATTTTTTTATGTATTTCTGGGCATTTTGTGCCTTTATTGATAGGAGAGAGACAGTGGATAGGCCTGTGAAAGGGGGAGAGAGAGTAGGGGAAGACACTCTGCAAACTGGTCTCTGGCGGGATTTAAACCTGGACCAGCAGAAGGAAGTACATGGGGTGCCTGGTTGTTAACCACTCCACCAAACCAGCACCTCTTAATGACATTATTTTATCGAAAAGTTTTTTTTTAGAGTTGTAAAGTTGAATTTTATAGTTTATTCCCTTAAACAACACAAAAATATTTGTAAAATTACAATTTACTTGTTAACGTATTTTAACAATAAATATTCATATTTCTAACGGGGTTTCTTTGTAAAAGAACAGAAATAGTGTTTTTTCACAGTTACAGTAATTTCCTGTTATATTACATTTGACATGTAAAATCAGTTTATTTTTGTGAATTAATTGGCATTTTAAAAATACAGAAAAAAACTGTAAAATGAATGGTAAAATACTGTTATATTACTAATTTTTTTTACAGTGTACATAAGGTCGGCTTTAGGGAACATACCCATCAGCTGTTTCTAAAGTCAAGATTACTAAAACTCCTCGACATTGTTTCTTACCAGAAGACAATATTAATGCACAAGGCAGAAACAATCAACTACCAGAAAACATCCAAAGTCTGTTTTGTAACCGTGAAGGAGGTTACAATCTGAGGGGTGAAGACAACTTTAAATATAAAGTAGATGCACAAACATTAAAAGCCTCTGTGTATCTGTAATCGGGGTGAGCGTATGGAACAGTTTAAAGCTGTAGTCAGTGATCTTCTAATCTTCTAATCTAATGTACTATTTGTCAAATTCACAGTATTTCTCCTCTCCATTCACAAGATGTCACCACTGACAGCATGTTGAAAAAAAAGTCCGGTTTCAATACACAGCCTTGGCTCTGAATTTCAGCAGGTAAATACTGTGGCTCGGGCCGAGTTACCAAAACAGAGTACACCACCCCACATCCAGGGGGCGATCATACTCATGCACAGATCAGACAGAGGGGGGAGGGGGAGTAGTAGTTTGCGTAGCGTGTGCAGTTAGCGTAAGAGAGAGATACAATAGGTGCAGTAGCAATGGCTGAAAAACAGCCCAAAAGAAAAAGGTCAGAGGAGTGAAAAGTGAAAAAGAAGGGCTATGACCATGAAAGAGTGAAGACCCGGGTCAACATTGGTGTTGCTTTCTGACGGTGGAGGGAACTCCGCAAACTGAAAGACCTGAAAACGGACGCGGATGTCGCCATCCGTCTGCTGGATAGGTTAGCAACATTAGCTTTGTGGTGCTTCACATAACAGTAACAGCCGTCGGGCATTCATCTTATTGTCTAATCTGAGAGAATGTACTGTTGTGATGTTTTCAATAATGGCAGTCGAGTTGTCCGACGAGTCAGGGTTACCTTAGCTATGTTGGTCAGCTATGCAGTTTCTAAGGACGTTTCCATGACGATGCACGTCCATCAGCTTTCGGGAGGCGGGTCTAAATTCGTTTATCAACAAGCACTCGCTTTCTCCCACATCGCTGACTACACCTTTAAGTAGTCTGATAATATTATATGGTTATTATTTAAAAATAGTGATGGTATGAGAATTCTGTGTATCTGTGTGAAATTATAATTACTGTTGTGGATGGAAGTTTTCTGTTGCAATGCCCAAGCATGAAATAAGTGTGCATGGACACAGCTGTCTATGAGTGTATGTGCAGTAAGTGCATAACATCTTTACTTCATCCCACTCCTTTTTGAATATGTGATTAGATAATGTCTGTTTGTTTTGTATGTTTTCTGTCTTTGACCGTGATTTTACTTTAACCTCATGTTGTAAATAAATGTCAATCAAATCAAATTAATGATCCAAAATGAAACATAACTTTTGTATCAGTGTTACAAAACAAACTAATGTTAGTATTTTTAGCTTTTTGATATTAGCCTATGTTCACTTGAATTAATAGCCTAGTATCAAATAGCTACCTCTGCCAGGAAAGTTATGTTTGTTCGTTTCTCTGTTAAAAACATAACTCAAAAAGTTATGGATGGATTTTGATGACATTTTTTAGGAAATGTCCAGATTGGGACGAGGAACAAATAATTCGATTTTGGGATTTTCATGAATAACTACTGAACTAAAATAGATATCATTATGAATCCAATTGTTAATGTTATGTTTTCATGGTCAAAGAATCTAATATTTAGATGAAATGAAGGTAGGACTAATATTTATGGTGAAAATCATAAATATGGGTGAAGCGTTGGGTCTTAATGAGTAGGCCGGGACTGACTTAGTGACTTTTAGTTACATTTTCTTCCTTACATAAGCCAGCTAAACCAACAGAGCTGGACAAAAACAAACAAGAAACAAACAAAACCATTAGCCTGACAATTCTCTACAGCAGGGATGGCCAAGTGGCAGCCCGGGGGCCAAGTGTGGCCCTCCACATCACTAAATGTGGCCCACCATTTATTCCCAAAAACCAGCTGCTGTAAAAATGAAGAAAACTCAGATATCCAATAGAAATAATTTTATATAATCTTATGTAGTTATTTACATCCTTACTTTGCTATTATAGTGTCTCTTAATCTCTTTCATGAAGCCATTAGAATATCAAGTATTACTCAATATTATATTTAAAAATGGCAGCAGCAAAATGTTTGAGCTCTAAATATATGAAAACATCTTTTTATTGATTTGAAAAATAGCTTCATTGGCTTTAATTCCATGTATATGAGCTAAATTTATGTTGTAATATATGAATATTAGTATGCTAGTTTATGACAAATTCATACTCTCATATGTTATTTATCTAACATTCTTTTTCCTCATCGAGAGTTTCTGAACATTTGTAACAATGTGGCCCTCAGGCTGGGAAAAATGGTTTTATGTGTCCCTCTTGGTCATTAAAGTTTCCCACCCCTACTCTACATGGTCAAAGTTTATAAACTACACATGTACATGTGAAACAAACATACTTTGTTCCCACTTACGACCATAGCTAAGCCTTATTTTCTCTCCCGTTACTCTTTTAGCACCTTTTCTCTCCCCTTCCTCGGTCACATTTAGGCCATCACTTTTTGTTTACTGTCAGTTCCTGTTTGTTACATTCATACCTGTCCTTTCAGAATAAACTTCCGGTTACACAGGAAGTGCCAACTGCTTTAAGATAAAAGCAAATGATTTAAAATTAACATTACTTAAAATTCTCTCACAGTGGGCGAAGACCGGTGCAGGCAATGGTCTGCACTTTCAGAGTGCTTTTCTACTGATAGTATTTTTATCCACTGTGGTTCAAACATATTAATTACTAATATGATTTCCTTATCATGTCCAGAATATCCACAGTTAGCTGCCCAAACCAGTGGCTGCAAGTGAAAATATATAAAAAACAATGTGGCACAGATTTAAAAATACCCAGAAAACTTCTTCAAAAACAGATAAAGCCGAAACTCAGATTTCTATCAAAGTTATGAACCCAAAAGTTAACAAAAAAACAAAAAGGTGGAGGACCCAATGCAGATTTAACAAAAAATAGGCTGTAAAATAAACTTAAAAAAGCATCAAAATCTCTAAAACAAGTCCTCAACAAGAAGTCCAAACACAAAAACAATCCTCAGCCCTTTAACTCCCAGCTCAACTGTTCAGAAATATATTATGTGTTAGATAAAAATAACATGTCATTGTTTGTTTTAAAGTTTTAGGATACAGAAAAAACTGCAAATAAGCCAAAAGAACTGATATTATTTTAAATACTTAACCATTTACTGATAGTATGATTTAAATATAATTCTTTATTCATCACAATATTTTTTAATGTTTGTCAAACTCAGGATCATCTATTGAAGTTATTTCTGCTGTATTATTTGTTGTTATTATCTTTTTTTTTTGGCTTGTTTTAGGACTTTTCTGTTTCCTGAAGTGTTAAAGGAATCAAACAAGGATTTGATTTATTCTGTTTTTAAATCATTAAATATCCCTGATTTATTGATGACCTCTGCCCAACAGTTGAGCTGGTAGTTAAAGGGTTAACAAATCTTTACAAAAGCCAAATTAAAGTCGCTGAAAAGTTCAAACAGAAGTTCAAAACTCACAGAAGACGCTGAAGACATGAAACTCAGAGACTGAAGACACCTGCACAGGTGAGACAATCACACAGGTGAAGGGAATCACCATCAGGGAGACACAGAAGGGAGGGCAGGAAACACCAGGAGGAACACAGGGATTTCAAAATAAAACAGGAAACACCAGGAGGAACACAGGGATTTCAAAATAAAACAGGGAACACCACGAGGAACACAGGGATTTCAAAATAAAACAGGAAACACAATAAGAAACAGGGATATCAAAATAAAACAGGGAACACCACGAGGAACACAGGGATTTCAAAATAAAACAGGAAACACAATAAGAAACACAGGGATTTCAAAATAAAACAGGAAACAAGAGAGACAAGACACAAAACTGGTAACTTAGATAAAAAAAAAAAAAACAGAGATATGACAGTAAACCAGGAAACATGAGGAAGTCCAAAAGAGTAAAATACAAGAACACCTTACAAAATAAAAACAAACTAGCCTTATCATAACAATTTCATTTTTAATTTGTATTTAAATGTAAATTACTTAAATTACATTTACAGAAAAAAGTGATCATACATGACATCTATTTGCCTTTCTTTAACCTTTTCTTTTTCTTTTTCCTTTTCTTTTCTCTTTTTCTTTTAACTTATCTAAGATAAAGAAACAGGGACATGAGGAGGTCCAAAAGAGGAAAATACAAGAAAACCTTACAAAATAAAACCAAACTAGTCATATCATAACAATTTCATTTTTTATTTATTTAAAGTACAAGAATTAAATTATGTTATATAGTATATTATATATCTGATCTCTATTTGCCTTTCATTGATACACACACTCTTGTGTCAACATTAAATTCAAACCTTTGTTCAGACCTCGGTGGACTCGGCCTCATGCCGATGACACGAGGCTCCTGTTCTCGTCTGTGTTTGGTGATTAGCTGTTCCTCTGATGAAGGTCTAAAAACTGCTGTTGGACTGTGACGGAGCGTCTATCAGCTGCTGGAGGACTTCCTGTCAGAGATTATCACACACTCACAGGAACATGCCGTCATGGAGAGCCTGATGCATCAACACAAACTGCTTCTCCTTTTGTGGTGTCGGCTCATTCTGCCTCCACTGGAGTTGTTTTTAAACATTGAAGAAAAAAGTCACTTTAGGGACTCAGAAGGTCGATCTTAAGGATGTTGGCTGGATGCTCGTGGTCGTTGTCCTGCTGCAGGATAATTTTACGCCTCCCTGATGGTCCTATTTCTGTTTGCCTTCACCACCCTGAGCTCAGACATGCAACAACTCCAGCCTTCAATATTATCTAAAATATGCAATTTTCCTGTTACTGCAGCTGCTGCTCTTCTATCTCTAACTCAATATTCATCCATCCAAGGCAACACAATCATTCTGAGAATATTCTATCATCCTGAGCAGTACATTACATTTCTGTAGTTTTGTTTTCTATTTTATATCTTATATTCTTAACCACCATGGACCCAGAGGACCCCATTTTGGGTCTGCTGGGGCTCAAGAGAAAAGCTCCTCAACATGACAGCACAAAACAGTATTACATATTAAATATTACATTAAATTTGGCTTTTATCGACAAAATACATATATTTTTGACCTTTAGCTCAATATGCACTGTTTCTCAAAATCCTCGCCTGACCATGTTGTCATAAAACCTCTCTTATTTAACTCTGCATCACTTTATAACAGTAGTTCTTTGCAGAGATGATGTAACCATTTATTAATATTCATTTTTAGAGTTTTACAGCCACTCCAGCTTCATTCCAAAGATATATTCACAATAAGAAAATGTTTTAGACACGATTTTTTTTAATTATTCTGATTTGTATCTTCATTTAGTCTGTGCCAGTAACACATTTACTGATAATTCCACACTTTTTTCTTTATGGTCATGTCATTTTCGAGCAGAAGGCTTTAAAAAGAGCTGGGCTAAACAGGTTTTGATATGCATCTTTTTTATGATTTTATATTGTATATAGAGTTGGATTTTATCTTGCATATTTTTGTATTATTATCTAACTGCACTGAAGAAAGAGAAGCTCTGCAGCTGTGTTTTACATTAAGTATAAAGACAATAAAAGGCATTCTGTTCTGTTCTGTATAATGGATCAGTATCTGTTGTGATGTTCATCAGATTTTAGCTTGCGTTAAATTTCACCGGAGGAGTTATGAGAAAAGTACCAGATAAGATTCAAGTGCAAAAAAGAACAACAGATGAAACAATCACGTCAGAATCAGTTTGATCCAAATGTTTGTGTAAAGTCTTTAAAGATGTTTCTGGGTCAAAAAGCAGGAGGGAAACACATATGTGTTTATTTTAAGCTATTTTAATGTTCTCAACTGATAAAAGACTTTTTAAAGACTCCATCTGACACCACGGGACACACAACACCAGAGTTTAGAGCTGAGGAAATCATTAAGCATGGAGCTCCTGCAGCATATAGCTTAACCCTGATGTTTGACCACAGTAACCATCCATCCATCAAACAGCTGGACCTTCTGATGCAGTCTGAACATTGAGACAGCAGCTCTCTGCGTTTGCATCGTCTCCCCGATAAACCGAGACGTGCAGAAAGACAGTTTGAAGGCAGAGATGACGGGAAACATTTGTGAACCAGCTGTGCCTGCAGGGATGGAGCAGAGAAATCCTCGGCTTAAGAGAGGATCAGTGCTAGAATATTAAAGATAGAGAGGCAGAGTTTGGTTTGGAGTTTAGCCTGTTATCAGAGAGCAGAGATACATGGGAGCTAATGTGTGTATGTTTGCATTAGCTTCTTTTAAATGTGCGGGGGTGTCATAGTTCATGCATTTCATCTTTTGACATCAGAATCAGTTTATTGGCCTGGTGTTTTAAAAAGATGGAATGTGATGCCTGTTTACTTCACTGAGTGCAGATAACATATACACAGAGGGTGGATTGCTCCTGCTAATAACGCCATCATTTGTGCAGAATTAGCTCAGACAATCTGCCCCGTTTCCGGCACCTTATCCTCAAAAAAATTTGCTCTAATGATATGCTGGTGCTAACATGCCCACTCAGTCTTTACGCAACTGATTGCAGTAAGTCCCGTGGCATATAGGCGGCTTTGTCCCTGCAAACTTCGAGGAGATTGACATCTTCTTTACGTTGAGCTGCAAAAACAAACATCAGACAAGTTGATTTGCATTTATTTCTCAGGTTTGTTTGGCTGATTTATTAACCTGACAAGCCAGATGGACAGCTCCATATATCTGCCACAGAAATATTTCACTAGTCCATCTGGGTAGGAGCCCTTTGAATTTGTTTTCAGGGGCAGAACGTTAAAAAAAACACAAGTTTGTGATTGGACAATCGTTTGGCTCGTCACATTCATCACAGACCAATCCACTTCAAGCAGGGTTGCGTCCTATAATGTAGCATACCTAGCAGCTTATGTAGCTGCTAATGGCTAACAACACTTAAAAACAGTTCATGGACGTTAGCCATAGTGGCTAACTTTGCTGCTAACAGCTAACAACAGTTAATGATAGTTAGCCGCTAACTTAGCCACTATGGCTAACAACAGTTAATGGCCATTAGCCGCTAACTTAGCTGCTAACAGCTAACGGCCTTATACTATCGTCTTACACTAAATTGTACCACACAGATGATTCGTTTAATGTGACATGAACCTCAATTCAGCAGAGTGACTTCGTTGGACAACGGAGGCTGGCAACACGGACCTGCAGGATTTCAGAATCAGGCAGATCTGTCTGCTCTGCAAGGCTACTGATTTATCCCCTTATTTAGTGAAGCATTACACATTAAGTGCACAACCCTTAACCTCCTGAGACACAGCTGCCAAGTGTATAAATGTCAAAGTAGAACTGCAAAAAATCTAATTTCTTATTATGACCACAAACTGGTCAAATATATAGGTGTCCATAGGTGTCTTTTTTTTTTTTTTTTTGTCTTTTTTCGTTATTGTTTATCCCGGATTTTTTATTGTTATCTTTTATTTTTTGTCTGTTGTTATTGAAACAGCCAAAACAAACGCAGAAAATACAACTCAAATGACCAAAAAGTGGTCAAGGGGGCCAAAGGGGTTTTTAACAGAGTGTATTATTCAAATTATTCAAGGATCATGCCCTGGCAACCGGTATCTGTAAATGATACTCTCCTGCATAAAACCTTTTTTGTGTGCGCCTGCCATCTCACCCTGCCATGGTGCCTTTGATGGCTACAGTTACTGCTGCCATGATTACCGGAGAGTCCTGACAGCCCTTATAAAGACCCTGCTCCACAGTTACCACCAACTCAGAGCATTTTCCAATCAGTTTGAGAGAGAAAGAGAATTTGTGCAGACTTAATACACGGGTCACACTGGTGGTAAATTGCACCGCTTTACTGCCTGTGGCAATTAAGCCTAGTCTTTGTGGATTAGGTGGAATTTACATCGAAAGGGGGGATTTAGTGCTGGTTTTAATTCTAGTACCTAATTTACGCAGCGAGGAGTGGCAGTGCAGTGTGTGTTCAGTTTGCATTTCACTCTTTGCCTTATTGACTCCATTGACCGCTTATTCCAGGGACTGATAATTTAAAAGTATGGTGCTAAAAATTATATTGTCATTGCAGATTTACTGACAATACTGAAATATAATTTTGAGGCTATATAACCAACCCCATTAACCAGAGCAAACTCTCCATTGTACAGTTTTTTATTTTTATTTTTATTTTTGCACAGCATGTCATTTGATTGGACACTGAAATGTTATTTTTCATCAAGCACAGTTTAAGATCATGCATTCATCTTCTCATCAGATCATGTTATTATATTCCACTTTATCTGTCTGGTATCTCTTCAGCTCTCTTCTTCTCATTCTCTGATGAAGCTCAGATTAATTTTAGGAAAAGGTAAACGAGGTGGACGCTGATCTTTAGAGAACTAAGATTCTGAGATGACTGAAACTCCAACGAACTGTAGGTCACCTCCAAGGAGACGAGGCTTTGGAGTCCTCACAGCTGATTGGAGCAGAGTGAACCGACGGACGAGCACGGAGCAGAAAAATGTGAAAGCTGAGCTCCGCTTACAGCCTGCACACGCCGAGACAATACGGCTACTGTTCACGCACATGAACGTATATATAAGATACTTTAAAAGCCTCCGACTCAAGTCAGAGCAGCTTAATCTGACTCAGCAGCTTCTGCAGTTTCACTCTCTGAGTCACAAAGTTCAGAATAAATCAAACTGAAGACCAAAGAAATCTGGACCTGCACATTAAAATGTATAAGAGGCATTGAAATAGATAAGAGCATGAAAAAATTAAGTAAAAAATTAAAGTAAGGAGGTCACAACATGCAAGATTTATCAACTTCCTTTTCAATTAAAAATAAGAAAAAATGTAAAAATTAGACCATGAGCAAGGAAGAAAAAATTACACTATAAACATCAAAATTTTTACAATATAAATATTCTTAACCCTTAAACATCCAGCTCAACTGTTTGGCAGAGGTCAATAAATCCAGGAATATTTCATTTGTTAAAAACATAACATGTCATTGCTTATTTCTGTCAATGATTTAGGAAACACAAAACTGTAAAAAAAATACTGTTATTACAATCATTATAATTTAAATACTTATTTTAACCATTTACTAATATGATGGTTTATATATATGCAATTATTTATATATAATCTGTCATTCCTATAAACTTTTTTGTGTTTGTCAAACTCAATATCATCTATTTGAAGTTATTTTTGCTATTCATTTACAAATATTTCTGCCTTTTCTAATTTTGTCCCAGATATTTGTGCATTTTTATGTCATCACCTAATCAGCTGTTAGCTTTTCAAACCTTTAAATCCTACGTCAAGTACATTTCTGTTTTTTTTTTGTTTTTTTTTGTAGTTTTCTTTTTCCCTGATGTGTTCATGGGATCAAACAAGGATTTGGTTTATTCTGTTTTTTAAAACATTAAATATCCCTGAATTTGTTGATGAACTCTGCAAAACAGTTGAACTGATAGTTAGTGTCAACAAATATTTGCAAATATCAGAGGTGAAAACAGTGAATAAAACATAATCTTGATTTTGTTGTTCTTAAAACTACAGAAAATAATTCTAATTACCTCTGCCAAGGAGGTTATGTTTTCTGGAGAGTTTGTCTGTCTGTGAACAAAATAACTCAAAAAGTTATGGATGGATTTTGATGAAATTTTCAGGAAATGTTCAGCATGGGAAAAGGAAGAACTGATTCAATTTTGGTGTTGATCTGGATCAGCGTCTGGCCGCCATGGCGAAAAATGCGATTTCTGTGAATAACTACTGAACTAAAATAGATATAATGAAACCAGTTGCTAATGGTATGTTTTCATGGTCAAGGAATCTAAACATTTAGATGAAATAAAGGTAGGACTAATATTTATGGTCAAAATGACAATATGGCTGAGGACTGTGGTGCTGGAGGAGGTCTGCGCTCTCCGAGTGCTTTCTAGTTAATAGGTCTAATTGATTTATTGCCCGGCTCTACTTTGCACATAGACCTCATTAGATTCTTAATTTCGGCCTCTTTGACTCAAGGTCAAACTGGTCATATGAATTGTGGTCAGAATTTGCTCAAAGGCCCTCTCTGATTGGTGATGTTAAATCGGGGCGGGGCTTATGAGATGTTGGAGCGAAGGTCTTCGCCCCATTGGAGGAGCATCGATGTCGATCTTCTCGTTTGTCCTGCAGCCTTCACGGATCTCCTTTAGTTAACTCCACCGTGGCGTGGACTTGCTGATGTCATGACATGTTGTTGGCAGTTCCGATGGCGTGGTGGATGCGGTGGAGGGTGGAGGTGGGAGGGGCTTCATCCACCCAGCTGGAACACATTTCCTCTGATGGCTGAGCCGAACAATACGAGCTGTGTTTGAGTGCAGAGGGCTGCTTAACATGATGTATGTGCGTGTGTATGTGTTTGTGCGTGTGTGTGCATGTGTATGTGTGTGTGTGTGTGTGTGTGTGCATGTGCGTGTGCTGTTACAGCTGCTTTAGCGGAGCCCAAAGTGCTGAGGCATGACCTTAACATGACCACGCCTGTGCCTGTTTGGGTTTCCTCTCTCCTTAGGTCTCGTTAAAGACACACATGCTGCTGTGATATACGAGGAACTGAGGGAACAAGCAGCCAATCAGGCATCAGTGCTAAAACTGCAGTGCCTGGAGTGTCCACCGGGGGCTCCCTCCTGCTTTGGCCTCATAGTGGGCCATGTTAGAGCAGAGATCAATCAACCAATCAAAGTTTATTAAATGGCACAGTTCATACAAATTCGATTGCAGCTCCAAGTGCTTTACATCAGGACAAAAAACATTGACAAAGGATATATACACACACTTATACATTAATAATGACAATCACTTTCATTTAACCAGTTAGCAAATAAACACTCAGCAGAGGTCCATCTACTGTCATATCCCACTGTAGTTGTAATGAATAGTTGGGAGGATGTCAAGAGGATTTGGAGACTAATGCACACCACAGAAGCTCAATTAAAATGATAAAATTTATAAGAGTGGTTACAAGAAAAAGCAAAGCAAATAAACCAAGCAACATCAGACAACTAAATAAGATGCTAAAAATATATTTAAAACAAATGAAATATATTAAATGATTAAAATTAAACCTAAAATGATTAAATGTAAAAAGATAAGAACCATATCAAAATATATAAGCAAACAGTCCTCAGCCTTGTTGTGTTTTCCTGTTTTTGTTACGTTAGCCCGAGAAAGTTCATAATGTCTATGTGGATAATAAACTTTATTCTTTAACAGACATGTAAGGTTTTTAAAGGGACTTTGAGAATTACAAAAAAGTCTCCCTTTTAGATATATGTCTGATGGAAATACACACTTTAAGATGAGTTTTATAGTATCTAAATAGGTTATCTATAAATGCTATTCCTTAGCTTCATGGTCTGGTCGGACAGGGCTGGACTGGCCTGGATACTCAACTTCAGGAACAAGACAATTAAAACTAGAGCAAATTTATATTATTCAGACACGTCTTAGAGCACCGGGCTGTAAGTAGCCACATATAGCCGGCTACAAAACTACAATACTAAGTTTTCCAAAAATTGCTTGTTGTCACACATCAAAAACTACCGCTACATAACTAGAAAGAGATACATTACCTCGTGGCTTTGCATCCTGTAAGTTGTTGAAAAAAGAAGTTGTAAAGCAATGCAGAGTTCTGAGGAAGGTCCGAGCTGCATTCATTAGCATCACAACAAACACACGCTTTGGCTTGGCTCACGTCTTTTGGTGCGTTCCAGATGTAGTCAGAAGTAGGAATTTCTGAGTTCCGAGTAGGAAACTGCAACTGGAACGTCCCCCGAAGTCTGAATTTCCTACTGGGAACTCGGTGAAACCTCGCCACCCCCGAGTTGACAATGGAAGATGGATGCCCCCAGTGTGAACAGTTATTTAGCTCCTGTAATAATCCATTTATTTGCACTTCTGACTGGGGTGTGTCGCTCTAGATCAGCTGTATACATAGTATTGTTAGACTTATATTTACAAAAATGCTGCCATAGTGATAATCACATTCTTCATGTGATATTTGTGAACAACAACACAGGGCGTGCTAACAACAGCTAACAATAGCCTGGTAGATCGGCATATTTTTTTCTGACTTCAACTGGAACGCCGACTAGTCGGAGATGATGTCACTCCCAGTTCAGAGGTTACTGGAACGCAGCATTACGACAGTCGCTGCGCGTGCTCATGGGTAGCAGAGTCTTTATGTCGCTGGTAATAGATTCTCCTCATAGCACCTTTAAAAAGAAAGTAAAAGCATGTTGTTATGTTTCTTCTTGTAATCTATTTTACTTTATTATATATTTTTATATTTTATTGTTTCTATTAACAAAGCATGCACCTTTACTTTTGCTATTTACTCTTATTTTTATCCTTTTAGCAAACTCCTTGTAAGCGTGAACGTGACTCTGATTCTGATCAGACTTCTGTCCTGAGAGTGTCGATCAGTGGTGGGACAGGATGGTTGTGTGGTGTGTTGAGATTATCACACACAGGACGATCCAAACTGTTCAATGTCTGATTTTTATCATCATGTCTTCAATAAAACATCTTCAGGTTAGAAAATCTCTACTCAGTGAATGATCTGAAGCTCAGAGACATTCCTGTCTGTTCTGTTTATACCGTCGACCTTCCTCTGGGCTCAGAGTTTGTCTTCCTCTGTCACATCCTCGCTCTGACACACTGAGTCACTGGGGCTTTTATTTTGAAGGAACAGGAGGTGGCACACTTCCTGTGAATAAGTGTGTGTGTCATGTTTCCTCTCTGACTCTGGACCTGAAGACATAAATACATTTCCAAAGATGGATGCCACGCCTTCGATGTTTTTCCCCGGACAGACTGATGGCGTCCTGTCAGAGATGACTGCAGCAATGATGTCAGCATGAAAGCTGCTCTCTGATTGGACGGAAACACTGAGGTCAGATTGGCCCACAGTCCTCTGGAGGATCTCCTAGCAGCAGATTTCCCATCAACACCTGGGCTGCAGTCAAATAGTCGCCTCCTAAGTCCTTTTCTAACCACCTTTCCTTAACCCTGATGGAGAACGTCATGAGGTTAAGGAAAGGAGAAAGGAGACATCAGAAGGACTTAGGAAAGGAAAACTTTCACTACGCTACGCCATCATGTGACGGCGGATGTTACTGCTGGAGTGAAACTACAATTTTCTGAAGGTGGACTACAAAAGGCTCATCTCAGAAGAGCTGGTGTATCATGATAATGTTGTTCCTTTAGACAATTTGAACATTAACAACCCGGTAAAAATAAGGTGTGCATAACTAAAATAAACTAAAACATACGGTGAAGCATCATTTCATTATTACGGCCCTCGTCTGTGGATCAGTCTACCTGAAGACCTGAGAGCAGCACCTACTGTTCATATTTTTTTTAAAGCAAACTCAAGACCTACCTTTCTAGTCTAGCTTTTACCTGATTATATTTATTATTATTATTATTATTATTATTATTATTATTATTATTATTATTATTATTATTATTACTACTATCATTATTATTGATATAATTATTTAATCTTATTGATGTATTTATTTCAACCCTCAATGGCAGATACCAATACGTCCAATTAGCAGGAAAAAAATCAAGGTGCCTCAACACTATTTGCGGGGTCCCACAGCGGTTTGTATTGGGTCCGAAGTTATTTACTCTTTACATGAATGATATATGTAAGGTTTCCAAAATTCTTAAATTCGTACTATTTGCAGATGATACGAGTCTTTTCTGCTCGGGAGACAACCTGAAGGAGCTGATCACAATGACAAACGAAGAGCTAAACAAGCTACAAACATGGTTCAATATAAACAGATTATCTCTGAACCTAGACAAGACAAAATTTATGTTATTTGGCAACAAAAACAGAGACTGTGATGCTAATGTAGATATAAACTGCAACAAGATACAAAGGGTTAGAGAATTCAAATTTCTAGGAGTAATCATCGATGATAAGCTAAACTGGAAACCTCATATATCTTATACACAAACAAAAATAGCCAGGAGTGTACCAATACTGTGGAAAGCACAAAAACTGCTGAATCAGAAATCACTTCTCACAGTTTACTGGGCCCTGGTGGCACCGCACATACAATACTGCAGTGAAATATGGGGAAATACTTACAAAACGAACACTCAAAGTATATTAACACTGCAGAAAAAAGCAGTGAGAATTATTCACCACGCGAGCTATAGAGCACACACAAATCAGCTGTTTATCACAGCAAAGATCCTGAAACTATATGACCTAATAAAATACAGGACTGTGCAGGGTCCGCTACCGAGGAACCTACAAACAAGGTTCATAAAAAGAGAGACGTAAAACAACTTAAGAGGTGACATGATTTTCAAAAAGACAAAAGTAAGAACCACATTGAAAGCCACGACTATCACAGTTCATGGAGTCAATCAATGGAACAGCTTACAAGGAGAAACCAGGTGCAGCGGGACCATGAAAGTATTTAAGAAAAAAATTGTCAAAATGACCTTTGACGGATATGAAGATGATAATATCTATGGGTGTATAATCTAAAACATGTAAAGAGCTGAAGGATGCTGAAACTAAACATGTGGGTTGTTCGGTCTGTAAGACAGCAGGAAAGATGAAATGTACCTAAACAATGATAGTGAATGACCTGATGATGTAAGTCAAGTGAGGTAGCAGAATATATCCAACTAACTGCAGAGGTACAGACAGTCTCAAAATGGATCCACTAAGTTGGGCTCTCAACGCAATCGATAAGGTAATCAAGGAACCTTAAAAGACACTCATGAATTATGCCTTACGTGGAACAAAGGATTGGACATTAAAGGTCAAATACGGACACTAAAAGACAGTCAAGAATTATGCCATACTTCTGTAAATGGAATAAAAATATACAATAATCTGATGATAAGTGAAAAAAAGGAGACTACATATTGAGAAAACGGGGACGGGACTAGATAAGCTCTGCTTCTCCCGTCTTCCCTTTCGGACATGTACATTTGATCAACTACTGACAATGTGTGATGCTGTATAAGTGTGCTGACATGACCAAAATCAATCAATTCAATAGTCAATAGTTAAACCCCCTTAATATATTTTATTATTCCATTTAGTTCAGAATTATGGTTTGGAATTTTATTATCCGTTTATTGATTTTCTTTCCACTTTAGTGCATTTTATCTCATTTTACCATATTACTATTTTTATAAAATAATAGTAATACACTGTTTATAAAAGCTGTTGCTGCAGAGAATTGTGGGTCAGAATAATCTCTCCTTTCCTAAAGGATGCTCTGGTGTATCCTATGCTAAAGGAAGCATTGAGCCTCCTTTCCTAAGCATTTAGACTTTTTGCATTGTGGTATACGGGAGCACAATATAGGGTACATTGTATGTTCATTCACTTTTGCTGTGCATTGTGGGTATTTTATAGTTAAATGTAAATTGAATTAATATGACATTTATAAAACATTTTGGCCTTGTCTTATATGTTTACTTTCTTTGGGGGCTTTGAGGGTCAAATGAAGGTCGTGATAAAAATGTTTTCATGTCTCCTTCAGTCCTGGAGATCCTGCAGCTGGTGAAGAAGCGTGACCTCTTCCTCGCCGACACTCACATCCTGGAGCTGGAGCAGGAGTGTAACCAGTCCATCGCTGCCGCCGCCGCCACCGAGCCGGAGGACGGCAGCGTGAAAGATGGCGGGCGCAGGAAGCTGAAGGACGTGGAGCTGCTGTACGAGGAGCTGCAGAAGGAGCTGTGGGCCGTGGTCAGGGAGTCTCTGCGCTCGCCCACGGCCGGGCCCAACCTGGGCCTGGTGGTTCAGGTGAGGACTGAGGGTCTGGTTACATTTGCTGAGTTTGGTTATCTCTTACAGGTACGTCACCTCCGGGGTGGACAGGTGGGCAGGTGGGCGTAGCTTCATGGTGTTTGGCAGGTTACTTTAAAACTCAGGTGTATACAGAGACAATATGGATGTCCTCCACCTTTTTGTTATTTTGAATTTGATGTATGAAACACACTTAAAGTGTAATTAAAGTTGCCTGATTGAGCTTAGAATTTTCTGGACAAGACTCTGACTTTGGTTTTATTCAATCATCCAAAAAAATGTAGATTTACAATCTTCTCTTCTTACTGTATTCATTTGATTACTCATGTGCTACAATTTTATAATACCTAGAATTCAAATTCTTTACTCTGGTACTTTTTATGAGATTAAAATGTGATTAATTAGATTAATTTTTTTAATCACCTGACAGCACTAATTATATTTATGTAAAGCAGCACTATGCAGTGACTATAATCAGTGTTACATAGACTATTCAAAGAGGATAAACAGCCAAAGATACACTTTATTTCCAAAAGTATTCGCTCACCTGCCTTGACTCTCATATGAACTTAAGCTCCATCCCATTCCTAATCCATAGGGTTCAATCTGACGTGGGTCCACCCTTTGCAGCTATAACAGCTTCAACTCTTCTGGGAAGGCTGTCCACAAGGTTTAGGAGTGTTTATGGGAATTTTTGACCATTCTTCCAGAAGAGCATTTGTGAGCTCACACACTGATGTTGGACCAGAAGGCCTGGCTCTCAGTCTCTGCTCTAATTCATCCCAAAGGTGTTCTATGGGGTTGAGGTCAGGACTCTGTGCAGGCCAGTCAAGTTGATCCACAGCAGACTCTGTCCTCCATGTCTTTATGGACCTGCTTTGTGCTCTGGTGCACAGTCATGTTGGAAGAGGAAGGGGCCAGCTCCAAACTGTTCCCACAAAGTTGGAGCATGGAATTGTCCAAAATGTCTTGGTGTGCTGAAGCATTCAGAGTTCCTTTGACTGGAACTAAGGGCCAAGCCCAGCTCCTGAAAAACACCCCCACACCATAATCCCCCCTTCACCAAACTTTACACTTGGCACAATGCAGTCCCACAAGTATGGTTCTCCTGGCAACCTCCAAACCCAGACTGGTCCATCAGATTGTCAGATGGAGAAGCGTGATCGGCCACTCCAGAGAAGGCGTCTCCACTGCTCTAGAGTCCAGTGGCGGCTTGCTTTACACCACTGCATCCACGCTTTGCATGTGACTTGGTGATGTGAGGCTTGGATGCAGCTGCTCGGCCATGGAAACCCATCCATGAAGCTCTCTGCACTGTTCTTGAGCTAATCTGAAGGCCACATGAAGTTTGGAGGTCTGTAGCGATTGACTCTGCAGAAAGTTGGCGACCTCTGCTCACTATGCGCCTCAGCATCCGCTGACCCCGCTCCGTCAGTTTACGTGGCCTACCACTTGGTGGCTGAGTTGCTGTGGTTCCCAAACACTTCCACGTTCTTATAATCCAGCTGACAGTTGACTGTGGAATATTTAGGAGTGAGGAAATGTCACCACTGGATTTGTTGCTCAGGTGGCATCCTATCACAGTTCCACGCTGGAATTCACTGAGCTCCTGAGAGCGACCCATTCTTTCACTAATGTTTGTTAAAGCAGTCTGCATGCCTAGGTGATGATTTTATACACCTGTGGACATGGAAGAGACTGGAACACCTGAGTCTGATTATTTGGATTGGTGAGCCAATACTTTTGGCAGTATAGTGTATGTTTACTGAGTTTTAAATACAACAATAAGGTGGATAAAAAAGTCAACCGTACGGTCACACTGCCAGTCAAAGGGTTAAACACCTGAGCGGATTTAGTCAGCTGATGAACTTAAAACTCCCAGTGGTGCTTTTTTTTAATAAGGAAAGCAGCTACAGCGGCTTTACAGCGGGATGGGGGCAGTACTGGTCATGCGGTGTTACCTGTCGGTTTGTGCGTCCAGGTGCTGCAGCAGGAGGAGCAGACGGATAAAGACTGGGCCCCCGGGGGCCCGAGGCCTCGCTGCCTGAAGCAGAAGTGGAAGGAGGCGGTGGAGGAGGCGGCCGACGGTTCGCTGCCTCAGAGGGCGGAGTTCACGGCTGGGGAGCTGGACCAGTACCTGGACCGGCTCCGGGCTCGCGTGGTCGAGGACCTGGGCGCCGCCAAGAGGAACGTGGTAGCCATTTACCCCGAGGAGTACCAGCCCTTTGAGGTGAGACACACCTGGAGCGATTAAGGACGTGTTAGCCTGATGTTAAGCTAACTGTCCTGTTTTTCACCTTTGACCTCTCAGGTGTACGTGCAGAGCTACCATCAGGCGGTTTCCCGGAGACTCGGGGCGATCACAGACAACCAGCTGGAAATCACCGACATTTACTCGCTGCTGGACTGGCTGCACAACATATACAACAGGTACACACCTGCAAACACACACACAAATACATATACAACAGGTACACACCTGCAAACACACACAGGAACATTTACAACAGGTACACACCTGCAAACACACACAGGAACATTTACAACAGGTACACACCTACAAACACACACAGGAACATATACAACAGGTACACACCTGCAAACACACACAGGAACATATACAACAGGTACACACCTGCAAACACACACAGGAACAATTATTAAAGGAGAAATGAGCTTCTTTGGTTCTTGTGATTGAACTGTGTCATTAAAAATGTTGTTCTTCGACTTTAATTTCTGTTTTGTGCTGCCATCTTGGCCCGGTCACAGATATTTATTTATGCTGTAAATCTCATTTTTAAATACCTATGTTCATTTTACTCGCTCCACTTCTTATTTTGTGCATTTAAGGACATTTTTGAGCTTTAATTACGACACACGTTCTTCTTTGGCTCAGTTTTCAGTTAAATCAGAGTGTTGTTGTCCACTCTTTGTTTCAGGGACGTTCTGGGGACCGTCTGCATCACCAGCCCGTTCAGCCGCTCTAACCTCAGTCCTCTGCTGCCCACAGAGACCGTGGACCGGCTGGAGCTGGACTGTCTCAACTCCGTCAGGGTGAGACACGTTTCAAAACCCCAACACAAAACCCCTGCATGTTGACATGCGAGCAGTTTTTTGATCATCTCTTGAGATTTTGCTTTGACATGCTAAACAAAAGTCAAGTTCAGTGAGTTACTCTCTGCTTCTAATGTGACAAAAATCTCTCATATTTCAGTTCTTCTGCTCAAAATGACGTTTACAGGCAAAAATCAATTCAGCTCTAAAGTTAGGGTGGATATTTGTGCAGGTTGATTTAAATCCCAATAATTGATCCAAAGATATCACATTCACAGAGCGAAGGGTGAGCTCGATGTGCGTAACGAGTTACTTTGCAAAGCGTTACAGTAACGTAACTTCTTTTTGGAGTATAAAGTAAAGTAACGCACAACTACTGAAAATTTGGTAATTAAACATAGTTCTTTTTTTAATGTGGCGCGACGTTACTTTCCCACAGACAGATCTGACACTGAAGCTGCCCTATCAGCTGCTGCATTAGACACGAGCAGCGTTGCCAGGTCTGCTCGTTATAAGCGTTTAAGGGCCGCAAATGTCATGAGTCACAGTCTCGTTTTTTTGGTCTTGTTTCTAAATGTGAAGTTTCTTCTTGGGGCTACAGTAGGCAGTTTGTCCACTTCCTCGTTTCCTGGTTATCAAACACACTCACGCACATGGAGCATGCTCCAGAGCCAAAGTTGCCAGGTCTGCTTATTGTAAGCGATGTTCTTTTTTTTTAAATAGATGCTTGGCACTGTGATATTGAAATGTAATGTCGACGAAAATTAACACACTTCATGTAGATTTCTCTTTTTAGAAAGTAATATATCACATTACACGACAAAGACCCATGTTTATTTATCCATTATCAATTCAAAAATTCTTACAAGACTTATTGTAATCCAAAACTGCCTGTTTGTCTAGCTTCACATCTTATGTCAGTATTTAAAAAACATAAATGAACCCTGAATTGCTTGTAACGAGTTAAAATATCTGCCAATGTGGCAGGAGAAATGTACTTGTACGATGTCTTAAAAATAAGATGTGCTATTTTTTGAAGTTTCTGTACCTGATTTTAAGGCCTCATCCACACAAAGACAAAACTCTTAACAGTTTCAAAAACGATCGTCATAAAGACGAAGGCGTCTCAGAAAATGTGTGCGTCTACATGAATGCACTCGATATGCATGAAAATGTTGTCAAACACATGCCAGACCTCTAGGGGCGCTGTAACGATATGACAGAAACAAGCGGAAACTGATGAAAAAACAGTGGGAATGTGCACTTGATGCAAAAGTTGTAAAGAGAGATTGTGATAAAGTGATCTTAAAGTGCTGTAATGTGTCCTCGATAATTGTTTGTTCAATTTGGTGGTGATTGAGAAGAAGGAGATTTTGCTGCAACAGGGATAGTAGGGTCACTAGCTTCATCAGCACATATGCTACACCGTACGCCGCCATTGTTGTTGTCGTTGCCGTGTGTGGTGCATGTGTGTCAATGAAGATATGAAACTATGATGTAAGCGTATCTGAAGTTGCAGAGAGCCAGTAATCACAGAGCTGTGTATACGACATTTCAAAATCTTTCCACTCTGGAACCTGGTTTAAAAAAATGATCGTTTACAGACCCACAAAACGCCGTCTTCATATGGATGATACGCAGATTCAGTAAAAAACTGATGCGTTTAGACCTCGCTTTGTCTTTGTGTGACTTAAATTTTGTTTATTTCATTTGCAGATATTTTCGGATAATTAAAAGTTATTCAGTGTTTTATTCTTGTTTTTATTCCTTGAAATAAGACGTCCATCTGGACTTGTCAAATGAAAATAACATTTTCATAAGTACCGTGGATATTTTTTACTTTAAACTGGACAAATAAACTCGCTAAGATCTCAGTTTTTGCAGTGTAGGAAAGGAAATAGCCTGATTTTGCTTATTTTTGTCTTGTTTTTATCGACCTGGAAACACTGGACAGGAGCTCTGATTCCACAGGGTATGTGACATTTTGTAAAATAAAAAACACAAAAGAAATAACTGTTATGTTCTCTGCACAGAGCTTGTTGTAGGCCTTCACATTTAGGAACAGGTATGGGGTTCTGTCCAAAGTGGAGTAATGTAAAAGTAACTAGTAACTTTAAAAGTTACTTTTCATAGAGGGCAACTAAGTAAAGTAACGAGTTATTTTTTAAAAAGTAACAAGCAAACATGACTTTTGACTTATGAGAGTCAAACCCTGTTGTTTTATGGACGCTAAATGATGAACAAGCCTGCAAAGTTTTGGAAAATGGCTCAAAAATGTGATTTCACGCTCAGAAATGTCTTCACCATGAGGCTCTGTGACCTTTATAATGTACTCACTTAGCCTTTACTAAGGACAGATGTTCTGCAAAGTTTTGTAAAGGATAAACATGAGTCTTCATGACCTTTACCTTTGTCTGATGACCTTAATGGAGGTCTCATCTTAAGTGTAAAGGTGTGTTTGATTTTAACGCCTGCTCCTCCCCACGCAGGCCAAGGTGACCACGGAGCTGAGCCAGGTGCTGGACGAGGAGGAGAAGCGGTGGATGGAGTCGCTGCACATCGAGGAGTTTCAGATCACTCTGGCCAAGACCGTCATACAGGTAAACAGCTGCGTCACCACGGCAACCACGTGTCCGCCGGCAGCGCTGGTCGGCGTTTCCTGTCGGTTTAAATAAAGATTATTGAATCACAGTGAGGTGTTACATAAAGGTGGATTCCACTGCGATGTGTACACTGATTGTTTTCTGAGGCTTTCCTTGAATCGCTGCCAAAGTCAACACGGAGCACTTCCTGTCCCCCCCCCCCCAACAACCAACACATACACACACACACACAAAAACGCGCACACACACATTCACGTTCTCATGACGTCAGAGGACGCTGCTCAGACTTTCTTTAAAGTTTTGAGGACCGTCACCATCAAACCCTTAAACTGATTATTCTGATTTAAAGATGTGAAGTCCAGCTCTGCTGTCGAACAGGAAGAGTCTCTGATGCCCCCTCCCCATGTCTCCCCCTCCCCGGCAATTTGTGCTCCATTCATGCTCCTGTGAAATCAGCTGCTGACCTCTGGTGGCCAAAGAAAGTAAAACACGAGAATTTGAAGTTTTAACTGGAGCCTTACTTCCATGAGCTGGTTAAAGATGCTATGAGGAGTTTCTAAGTACAAAAAAAGTCTCACTTTTAGATATATGCCTGATGGAAATACACACTTTAAGATAAGTTTTATAGCATCAAAATAGGTTATCTGTAAATGCTATTCCTTAGCCTTCTGGTCGGGTCGGACAGGGCTGGACTGGCCTGGATACTCAACTTCAGGAACAAGACAATTAAAACTAGAGCAAATTTATATTATTCGGACACGTCTTAGAGCACCGGGCTGTAAGTAGCCATATATAGCTGGCTACAAAACTACAATACTAGGTTTTCCAAAAACTGTTTGTTGTCACACATCAAAATCTACCGCTACGTAACTAGAAAGAGATACATTACCTCGTGGCTTTGCATCCTGTAAGTTGTTGAAAAAAGAAGTTGTAAAGCAATGCAGAGTTCTGAGGAAGGTCCGAGCTGCATTCATTAGCATCACAACAAATGCACGCTTTGGCTTGGGTCACGTCTTTACGACAGTCGCCGCGCGTGCTCATGGGTAGCAGAGTCTTTATGTGGCCGGAAATAGATTCTCCTCATAGCACCTTTAAATTTATTAACCCTTAAATAAAATGTCTTCCTGTCTGATTTCTCCTTAAAGGCTGTGTCCCCATAAGAGAATCCCATCATCTCTGTTTTTGTCTTTTCAGAGGCTGCAGGTGGATCTGGAACGTTCTGCCTCCATCAACAGGAGTTTGGGCTCCAGAGTCGCTCAGTGCAGCCTCAACGGCCTCGCAGACTTTCTATACAGGTACTGGAACATTCTTGATCCACAGAAAGTTTTATTTTTAATTTATATCACTGGCAAGTATAGACTGTGTGAAACATATATTATATATTAGGGGTGTAACCAAATGGTCAACTCACGAAACGATACGAAATTCGAAACAGGGCTCACGATACAAAATAAAGATTATAGAAAATCCCCAACCGTAGGAAGTTGCGCAAAAATCTCATTTTCTTTATTTTCTTCCTAATGCATTTGTTAGCATGCCTATATATCTATACATATACATATATATATATATATATATATATATATATATATATATATATATATGCTAACAAGACTGCATCAGTGAAGCCCATGATTTAATGCTGCACAGTACAGAACTAGCTGTGGTTACCATTTATGATGCAATATAAACATATTATTATAATACTTTACCCTTAGCCACAGAGACTGGCAGGTTTAATGCTCCCAGAGGAAGACAGAGGGTTTGTTGTGTAATGCTGGGGAAACTGAGAATGAGATTTATTTTATCTTTCACTGTCCAATATAAGAAGAACTAAGGGATTTATTTTTCAGAAAAATGTTGTTGATTAATGTTGATTTTTTTGATTTGATGACTATCAAAAACGTGAGTTCTGTTTCAGAAAAGCAGCTTTTGCTTTCGCAGATTTTATTTGCAAAGCTTGTGAGAAAAGGCAGAGTGTGTTGTTTACTACTGGGCTGAGAAAAGATCATGCAGCTTGGTAACTGTTGTAAATTTACATCTTGGTAACACTGCAGCTGTATTTCTGAGGTATCTCGAGGGTTGGGCACTTAAATGTGTAAAACATGTAAATAAAAATATCTCTCTAATGCTGTAATAATCACAGTGCTAAGCACCTGTGATTATTAGAAAGCTTTAAAATGGAATCATGGGTCATCATAATATCAGTGTTTATAGGAAGTTGATAGCATACATATAGTGGGTTGTATTGTGAATATAGCTGTTAGCAATTATTAATATACACAATGCTTTACAGCAAATAAATAGTCACTAAGTTTTGTTTTTATTAACTGATGAGGTTAGGTGCTGATAACATTGGGCTAGACACTGACTTACAAAGATTAACTCTGCTTAAGAGTTTTATTCTTGAAATGGATTAAATAGAAACAGTGAAAAACACATTATAAGCACTATAATGGAGAATTATTAGATGTACATTTTAAAGCAGGATTGTTAGTGTCAATTAGATACACATGAGCTGCTTCAGGTTTAAAATATTCTTAATTACAAGTTTTAAAAAATGTTTGAAAAAGTTTTGGTTACTTTTTTTGTGTTCAAGGAATCTTCACTCAACTGAATGAATGCAGTGATGATTAAAAGTGAATTATGATCAGCTTGTAATGCTTTATTTCTAAATTAATAATATTTATGACTTTACTCAGTGCATCTAATGACAAATACCAGAGACTTTTAATCACACGATAATGTAGTATGGCAGTTTAAAATGTATCAATCAGTGATTCAAATCCATTTAAAGTATATCTGTTGACTGCAGTCATGTGATTTTTTTTCTTGTCATAACAGATTATTAGATTTATAATTTCTTAATGCTATATGACAGATACAACTCACAATAAGTGTGTTTATAACTCATTATAATCACTGGTAATTTTAGATGGTTATAACTATGATTATACTGCATTAAAAGCACATTATGAAACATTATGATTCGTTAAAAAATGCTTATAATGTATCTCTAAGGCCTCAAAAAGAGTGTGACAGCTGTTCTACTGTAATATATTTGTCAATGTTTTTTCATGAAGGTTTGTTCTGCAAAGATGAGGTTATTGATTTATGATGAGATTATTGTCCTAATCATTAAATAGCTTGGTTTTATGCTTTTATAATAATCTTACCTGATCGTGAGGTCTGTTTTTTTTTCACTAGTTTCCAGCGTAAGGTCGAGATATTTCATGAAGGGATGCAGAACGGGATGTTTGGAGACAATGAGGATGGATATGTGTCCAAAACCATCGCCCTGGTCAACTGCTGTCCTCCATTCAGGTACTAAAATAAAAACAAAGATGGAAATCAGCAATGTGAGGGGCTTAGAGCATCCAGGCAGTCCAATAGAGAGGATGAGTCTGTGTTAGCTTTAATATTTACAGATCAGACCAAAGCAAACAGCAAATCAGTCACATATGTCACGGGTTGTAACTCCAAAAAACTAACAAAAAACAAAAGTGCAGACCCAAATGCAGATTTAACAGAAAACAGCTTTATTGTAAACTAGAAAAGTATGAAACAAAGTCATAACATAAACCAACCAAAAACAGAAACTACCTTTAAACTCAGGAGAAAACAGGCGATCACTGGAGTCATGGTGAAAACAGACAAATCCATCAGGCACAGGTGAGACTGTGACACAGGTGGAGAGAATCATCATCAAAGAGGGGAGGGCAGGAAAACACCAGGAAGGGACAGGGGGATTTCAAAATAAAACAGGAAACAAGAGAGACATGGAAACTAAACTCAACTTGGATCAAAGTAAAACAGGGAACACAAGGAGGTCTAAAAGAGGAACTACATGAAAAATAACAGAACTGTTCAGATCATCACATCCAGAGTTGGTATGTTACTTTAAAAAAGTAATTAGTCATAGTTACTAGTTACTTTCCCAAAAAAAGTAATTAAATTACACCTTCATAAATGTAATTAGTTACCAGGTAAAGTACCTGATGTGTTGAACTGTGTGTCTCCGTCTCTGTGTCCTTCCTTGTTGTTACCTGCTGCAGCAGCTCTGACATCATCAGCGGAGTTCTCGCTGTTTTTGGTCTCTAGATTTTAGATTTACTAACAACAGACAAACACTTTGCTTTAGGACATAATGGACACTTCACATGTGTGTTCTTGACTTTTACTTCTTTTACTTCCATCCTGAAAACTCCAGTTTTAACTCCACAGACGCTCCAGACTCACCGCTGCTGCAGCTAGCTGTGTTGCCAGATTTTGTGATTGAAATAAGCATTTTTAAAGAGAGAAACCTACATGAAGCGTGTTTTAATTTTTATCCACGTTACATTTCAATTTCAAAGTCATATTTCTTCATTTTCGGCTCTTGATTTACTTATTAAACATCCATTAGTTTGGAAGTGGACATCCTTTTCTTTATACAGAAGTGAAGGGAGGGGCTGCTGTTATTTATAACTCTGTTATTACTAAACAGTCTAACCTTGATTTTTGTAACCAAACGAACATGTCAGGGTTTATCTAAGTTATATCTTAATCCTCGACAGCTTAATTATGGTGTAAACAGTAGTAGCCACATTATAATCAATTTAATACTATTTTATGATGATTTATTTTAGGCTGAAACATCATTTATACAGTAAAATTTAAATTAGGGTTAGGGTGGGTTAAAGTAATTGTAATAACTTCTGAATTGGGTTTATATTGATGGTTTGTGGGCACAACAAGTCCAAATGAGAAACTGCACTATTGGAACAAGCCCAAAAAACAGCAACCTACAATATACACATGCAAGTTAGAAAAAAAAGCCAAATGTTGCTTACAATAAGCTGACCTGGCAACTCTGGCATTGAGTTTTCTGGTCTGTCTGTTAGCGGTGCAGCTCCTGTCTGAGTCTGGCAGAGTGAGGCAGGTCAGATAACAGCTGATTGACATCAGAGCCAAGTAAATAAGTAAATAATGGTGTTAATTACGTTGTTATCTAAAGCCGTCACTCCCAACACTGATCACAACACATTCATTAATATCCAAATCCAAATGCGTCCAGCTGTGATGTTAGGATGGTGTCGCAGTTCTGATTATTAGTTTTGATCAGTAAAGCAGATGCTCTGTTTTATTATTTCTCTCTCTGTACTTTTGGAAACTTTAGTCTCTTTGTTTAACTCTTTGTTGAGACCCGTCTGACCACATAAACATGAACGTGTGTGTTTGCAGAGGCTTCGTGCAGCGCTGTGCTCAGTGTGACCCGTCGGTCAGCGAGGACTCTCTGCGTCGAGCCAACAAAGCTCTGGACATCATCGTCCAGCAGGGCGTCAAAGTGCTGTCGGAGCGCCTGTACCTGCACATCAGGGTAATCCAGCACACCTGTAAACGCGTCCAGGACTTTGACCTCAGTCTTTTCTCTCCTCTCTGCTCTTTGTGTGTCCACACCTCCGTTATCTCTGCCATAAAACTTTCAGCTTAACTTTTAACTTTCATTCAGTCTGAAGTGTTTGCTCAAACACTTAGAGAAACTTCAAAAGAGTTAGAAATAATAAACCCAACATTCTTCTTGCACTCACTTCACATCAGAACCACTGCTTATGCACAGCAGTGAAGGTTTAGCCTTTCACAGCAGCTGGATCCACCAAAAATACACAAAGGTCTTTCCTCTACATTTTAAAAGTGCTTCACGTTCACACGGAGACAGAGTGATAACGATGCACGTTCACATGGATCCACGAGGATCACTGAAACGTGGAAACGTGCATGCTAGAGGTGTGAAAAAATACTGATACAGTAATATATTGCCCTATTTTGACCTCAGATATAATATCTATGTTTCAAATCGTAATATCGATTTTATTTGTAAAACTAAAAACTCATATTTTATCAGAGTTGGAAGTTAAATACAGCTTATAGACCTGCTGCAAACTGAATGACAGTTAAGTCTGCATAAGCCTAAGTCGTCCTGGTTAAGGTAAGAGCAGGTTAAAGCAGATGTATGCTCTGTACAGATGTGTAAATGTTCTACATGCTTGTATACAGCAAATTTTTATTTTTTTATTTAACCTTTATTTAACCAGGAAGGTCCCATTGAGGTTAAAAACCTCTGTCTCAAGAGAGTCCTGGCCAACAGGCAACAAAGTTAAAAAGTAAAATTACAGCAATTTACAATCAACAATTAATTTGACAAAAAACAGTTACAGTTTGAGGAGCCTGTCTAAGTGCTCTCGGTCTGGATTTAAATGCATTTAAAGAAATAAGCTCAGCTAATTTCCAGTCTTTTTACAACATGTTTCATGCAGAAGGAGCAGAGTATACAAAAGCCTTTTTACAGAAATGATCCACTGATATTGACACATGCACAGCTGCGCACAACATGTACCTGTGGTAATGAAGCTCAATATCAAGGTGATGCTTCTGTTAATTGTCTGTTACATGACGAAATGGCAATAAAGTTAAAAAAGAGATTAGACACAAATGCTAAAAAAAGGAAAGAAAAGAAAAACGTTTTGTAACAGTGAAAGTCTTATCAGTGAGTGTACACGTTATTTTATGCCCTAAGTACTCCAAAGAGTTTGGACACCAGCCTATTTCACTGATATTTGGAGAATATGTGTTGTATTTTGGGAACACCTGATGTCCAAATGTCTACATTTTTAATATTTATTATGTTTTAACTACAGCTGTGCTGCAAATGCAGTTAGGCTGATCTTTCAGTGGGTTGATCACTTTGGTACTTGGTACAAATCAGAGTTTAAATCCCTTAAATGATGTTTATTTAAGCTCTTTTTGGAGGTAGCCCCACGATGTTGGAGTTTTTATGCTATAAATATTTAAACTTTAATCTGTTTCTTTCTTGTCCACTCTCGTAGCCGTTCTTTGAGCGACTGGTGAAGAGGAAGTGGCTGAGTAATGCGGAGCCATACGAGCAGATTGAAGCTCTGATCAAGGAGTACTTCAAGAAATATCACAGGATGGACAGTCCTCCAAAGCAGGTACCTGCTATCTGCCATGTGTTAACAGCCTGAAGAGTTAGAAGAAGGACTCTCCAGAAGTTCAGTTTATTTAGATTATATATAACAATTTACTTTGGAGCACAAAGATCATGTTTGAATCGTAATATTTAGAAAAAAACAGTTGTTAAAGCCAGGGTTGGTAGTTTGATTTAGATACACTTTTTGTTATTCTGGTTAAAATAATCGTTATGTCCCGATGGTAATCAGTGCATGATGTGTTCTTAAAATAAGAGAGAAAAACAGTCGCTGTCTACAGACATTTTCTTTGTGTGTTATTTAAAGGTTTAAACAGTTAATATTTGATAATGTGATGAAAAAATCCACAAATGTTTGGGACAAACTCCACCAGAAGAGGCAAAAATCTTTGTAAATAAAGTAGCAATAAAAAAAATAAAATATACTGTGTGTAAAGATGCTGTGTTTGACACACAAAAATGTTTTTGATGAATAACAGATTTCATATAAATAAATCATATCAGTAATTGGTTCAGCATTAAAAAAAATAATGGTTAGTCTAATACGAACCATAAGCTTTTTAAACTTTAAATCCCACACAGAGAATATTTATAATATTTTGGTACGTTTGCAGTTTTTTCTGTATCTGTGAAAAAAAAAAAAACTCAGTTTTTTAACATAATTGATAGTCCTGCATATATTGACCGTTATGCTGGGAGTTAAAGGGTTAAACCAATCAAATCCCATAACTGCCGTTCTGCCTACCTCCTGCTCATACATTTTTATTTTTATTCCTACATTTTTAAGTTCACTGGAGAATGCTTACCTGTCAAGTTTAGGCTTTGAAAATAAGGGAGGCCCGCTGTGAGCCGTCCCACAACCCCAACCAAGCTCCAGTATCCCTCACATTTTAAAGGATTAGTTCGGTTTCTGCAGCTTTCACATTGTTTATAGAATGAAGTAGAACAATATACTCACCCAGAAGGCTTTCCTGATCCAAACAGTGCTTCAGGAGATATTTAGATCCAAAATCGAGCTGCGGACATCTGTATAATGGTAGCACATAGGGCATACAGCGCCGCTCCTAAAACTGCATTAATCGTTCAAAAACTCATTAGTTTCACCAATATTTCATCATGGTCCACTCGCGCTACTCCTCCAAGACAGTCTGTGTTGCTTTTTCCTAGTTTATTGTATAATATCGCCATATATCACAGTATTGGGATATCATGATGCGTATCGTATCATGAGGCTCTTGCCAATTCTCACCCCTACTTGATAGGTCATCAAGGTTGTTGATGATCACCTTTCCTCTCCCTCTCTCTCTCTGGTGTCTCTCGCTCTCAGCTGCTGGTGGCGGAGGTGCACCGTCGTGTGGTGATGGAGTACCTTCGCTCGGTCATGAGAGGCAGAATCATCTGCACCTCTGTGAAGATGAGGAAGAGGATGGCCGGCCGCCTCCGTGATGAAGGCACTCAGATCAAAGTTCTCTTCAAAGACCTGGTCAGTGTTTAGGGTCGAAGGTCTCTGGTGTTGTGGTTAAACATTCATCAACCTGCTCTCTCGATACCAAAGGCTGAAAAGTCTGAATAGTCTACAGTCGAATAGTCGCCTCCTAAGTCCTTTCCTAACCACTTTTCCTTAACCCTGAAAAAAACATCATGAGGTTAAGGAAAAGAGAATTCAGAAGGACTTAGGAAAGGAAAACTGTCGTGCAGAGAGAATCCGACTACACTTTCTCTACGCTACGTCATCATGTGACGGCGGATGTTACTGCTGCAGTGAAACTACAATTTTCTGAAGATGGACTACAAAAGGCTCATCTTAGAAGAGCTGGTGTATCATGACAATGTTGTTCCTTTAGACAATTTGAACATTAACAACCCGGTAAAAATGAGGTGTGCATAACCGATGTTGAAGTGAGGATGTAAATAAATCTGTCCTCTCATTATCAACATGAACACCAATCAGTGCATGAAAATAAATGAACTGAAGGAAAGAAAGGCACAAACTGTTAAGACCACAATCTAATAGAGTACAAATGATTCAGATTGAACCAAGTTTAAAACAGAATCATCATCAAATGTCTCATATCCTGCTCTCTTCAGAGAATCAGACTGCTGGAAAGTTAAGGCAGGTTTTGGTAAACTTTAGAAAGGATGAACAGCAGAGGGAACTCACATGGTCTGAGGGATTTATGTTATTATTCTGTTGAATTCAGAAGCAATCGCTGTTTATAAATGCTGTTGCTGCAGAGAATTGTAGTGCAAAATAACAAGCTCCGGTGTATCCTACGCTAAAGAAGATAAGAAAGGAAGCATTGGGCCTCCTTTCCTAAGCATTTAGACTATTCAAACAGCTCTGATCACGAATTACTTCTGGATCATTTTACTCAGTTAGGAACCTTCCTGAGCAAAAAGGACTATTCCACTGCAGCCCAAGTCTCTAAAATCAGGAGACTGTATTGACATAACCATAGTCTTCCATCAAATCGACCCCCATGAGCTCCATCATAACATCTTTTAACCCTCTGTGTGTCTGACAGGAGTCTCCATCCAGCTGGTTGGACAGTGCTCTGTCCCACATCTCAGAGATCATCCAGCTGGAGGACGTCCCCTCCATCCAGATGGAGGTTGGAGTGTTGGTCCGGGAGTTTCCAGATGTCAGGTAAGGAGCATAATCCTGTTTCTGTTTCTCCAACTGAACGTTCTTCTATGTCCTGGTAAACTCTGATATGCTTCCTGCAAGTTCAAGTCTATATGTATCACATAAAACTGAGCTGTGGTAAAAGTAAAGGTTGGGGAGCACTGCTCCAAAGCTGCTGATTTGGTTCAGTTCAGTCCAGTGAAGTGGTAAGACTTGATCTTCCTTGCATTTTCACTTCCAGCTATGCCCTCACCTGAGGGCAAGAATGTAGGCCAGGAGATTAGGGTCACAGCGGGTATGTCAGACTCTCCTTTGCACTCACCCATCCAACAATGGGGAGTAAGGCGCACCCCATTTCTCAGGCTTTTTTCCAGGAAAAACTCTGTGCTCAAACATACACTATATCACCAAAAGTATTCACTCACCTGTTCAAATAATCAGAATCAGGTGTTCCAGTCTCTTCCATGTCCACAGGTGTATAAAATCATCACCTAGGCATGCAGACTGCTTTAACAAACATTAGTGAAAGAATGGGTCGCTCTCAGGAGCTCAGTGAATTCCAGCGTGGAACTGTGATAGGATGCCACCTGAGCAACAAATCCAGTGGTGACATTTCCTCACTCCTAAATATTCCACAGTCAACTGTCAGCTGGATTATAAGAACGTGGAAGTGTTTGGGAACCACAGCAACTCAGCCACCAAGTGGTAGGCCACGTAAACTGACGGAGCGGGGTCAGCGGATGCTGAGGCGCATAGTGAGAAGAGGTCGCCAACTTTCTGCAGAGTCAATCTCTACAGACCTCCAAACTTCATGTGGCCTTCAGGTTAGCTCAAGAACAGTGCAGAGAGCTTCATGGATGGGTTTCCATGGCCGAGCAGCTGCATCCAAGCCTCACATCACCAAGTGACATGCAAAGCGTGGATGCAGTGGTGTAAAGCACGCCGCCACTGGACTCTAGAGCAGTGGAGATGCGTTCTCTGGAGTGACCAATCACGCTTCTCCATCTGACAATCTGATGGACCAGTCTGGGTTTGGAGGTTGCCAGGAGAACCATACTTGTGGGACTGCATTGTGCCAAGTGTAAAGTTTGGTGGAGGGGGATTATGGTGTGGGGGTGTTTTTCAGGAGCTGGGCTTGGCCCCTTAGTTCCAGTCAAAGGAACTCTGAATGCTTCAGCACACCAAGACATTTTGGACAATTCCATGCTCCAACTTTGTGGGAACAGTTTGGAGCTGGCCCCTTCCTCTTCCAACATGACTGTGCACCAGAGCACAAAGCAGGTCCATAAAGACATGGAGGACAGAGTCTGCTGTGGATCAACTTGACTGGCCTGCACAGAGTCCTGACCTCAACCCCATAGAACACCTTTGGGATGAATTAGAGCAGAGACTGAGAGCCAGGCCTTCTGGTCCAACATCAGTGTGTGAGCTCACAAATGCTCTTCTGGAAGAATGGTCTAAAATTCCCATAAACACTCCTAAACCTTGTGGACAGCCTTCACAGAAGAGTTGAAGCTGTTATAGCTGCAAAGGGTGGACCCACGTCAGATTGAACCCTATGGGTTAGGAATGGGATGGAGCTTAAGTTCATATAAGAGTCAAGTCAGGTGAGCGAATACTTTTGGCAATATAGTGCAGATGCACCCACATTTTGCCCAAACCTTACTCTCTCCGACAGACACCTAAAAATTTTTACTTTTGTACGATTTTTCTCTCCCAGAGGACACCCACTGACTGTCATACGGTACTTAAAGCAATGACTTCACGTTGTATCAGATTTCACACATCCTAGCATTCTCAGTCACAGTGTGCCGACTAATCAGAGCACAGCTATCAACATGGCAATGTCTTTAACCAATCAGAGCGCAGCTATTTTGGTCTCCTCACTTACAAGATGGCAGCACCTGGTGTGTTTACATGTGAGCAGTAGCGTAATATAGAGAATGAGAGTGAATTTTATAAGAATTACAAAAGTTTGGTGGTAATGTTTCACAGAGAAAGAGAATATTTCTGCTTTTTGTACCAGATGTGTAGTAACCATGATGTTGGCGAGACAAAATATTTTAGAAATTTTACTTGAGCTCGTTTACAACACAAACACGAAAAATAGACCTTATTTGGGAGCAAAAAAATGAGTTATCTCTGAGAAATTACGGTAACAGACTGCAGTGGTTTCAGTTCCAGCCCATAGTGTCAGCTTGGCACTGCCAACAGAAGGGTGCAATGAACGTGAGATATCATGTTCACATCCAAAAGACTCAAAGAGGCTCCATGACCTTGATTTTTAATCTGTGGCCTTCAAAGTTTTATCAGTTCATCCCTGGATTATGATCGGCAAAAGTCTGCAAGAGCATCCCTCATAACGTTTTTATGATGGATTCAGAAAATCGCTTTTACAACCACAGGCATGCATGAAGCTCTGGAACCTTTGACCGTAGGAGTTGGAGTTAAAGATTCAGTGTTCCTGGTGTGGAGTCACTAGTTGGATTTCCATTCACCAAATCTTGAATTTTTTAACTGAATTTTGAGAAAATTCTCAAAAGAAAATAGGAATTTATGCCTGTTTTCCCTTAGATTTTGTGATTATTGGGAAAAGAGTGAGCCATGAGATGGTGTCATAAAAGAGCATCTTTTTTTTTTAATTAGGGAAAAGCAGGTGAAAAACAGAATACATACACACAATCATGAATATTTTTCCCTGCTTTATGTTTTTCTTTTAGGGAACAGATAAACAAAATTGACATTGTCTCTGTGCCAGGTAAATCAATAATATAATAATAAGGAAAACTCTAAATTTTAACAACTCATTGAACAAAACATACAAAAAAAAGTATTAGAAGTGATGAATTAGAGAATATTAATTGAACAATGGAAAATAATAGAAATGATTAAAATCCAGTATCCAGAAGCAAAAGAGAGTAATTATAAACTTTCCACAGAATAAGTGAATAAAGTGTACCCAGGACAAATGAAATGAGAATAAGACACACTTAAATAAAATATATTAACAAATACATATCATAAAAGCTATTGAAACAAATAAACACAATAAAATGATTTAAGTTGAATTAAAAAAAGGGAGGGGGGGGTTCAATCTGGAGAAGTCCCATTTCTTATAGACTTTGTTTATAAGATCATATATTATTATCATCTGACTCTATCTAACGTCATTTGAAACTTTTCCACATGATTCTGAGGATTTGCTTCGGTTTGTCAAATCCTTTGGCCACCATTTGCTTCTGTAATTCCTGGTCAAGTATGGCGTTAATAATAATAATAATTATTATTATTATAATAACAAATTTTGTGTGTATTGCACTTTACATTTTCGCAATCTCAAAGGGCTACAGAGTAAGATAGAAACAATAAAAAAATAATAATGAAAAAATAAATAAAACAATTTAAAAGAGTCGAGATAAATAGAATTTTCAAATAAAGGAGAACCCATTAAAGAAACTTGCCCTCTTTTATTAATTGCAGATAACATTCAGTTTCATCATTCCCCCATATATACCTGACTTTAACATCTACCGCCATTTGTTCGTCAGAATAGCGTAGACGTGTGGCGTAATATCCGCGACAATCACTGTTTATCAGCAAAAAGCTGTTGCCTTAGCAAAACGCCATGTTTCCTTTTGATACACTGACAAACCCACCCCCTCCAAACGTAATTTTTTTTTTTGCGAATTTTTCAAATATCTGACGTTTCCATCGATGTTTATTTGCGCTCTTTCTAAAAAGTGAATAAGAATAGGTGGATGGAAACCCACTTACTGATGTCAGTTTGTGACCTGAAAGGTGAATTCTGGCTCTGATTTCATGTCGATGGTGGAGCCTGACGTGGTGTTGGAGTCTCAGAAACATTGGCCCGGTGTTCCGGCAGCTTCAGCCTGAGCGTGGAGGCTAAAAATAGATCAGGTGTGTGTGAGAGAGAAGCTGAAGACAAAGCATTAACACATAAACACTTTCCTTCCTCTGTGATGGTGACACGGCTGTGGAGAATGTCACCTTTAACCCACTGAGCCTCAGTTGTTCTACGTCTGCTCCGGCTCTGCTGTTATTGTTCTCCTGATAGCTCCATACATTATATTTACCTCCATTATGGTTCCTCGGAGACCCGCTCGTGGTCTGGCTCCAGCAGGAGGCTGGCTTCCTCTTTAAAAGCTGCAGAGACATAAAGAGTTGTTCTGCAGGGTCTTATTTAATGTGCTGGATGGTTGAAATGACTTAAACCTGTTTAGTGCTCAATGCTCTCAAAAGTATGATCCCTTTGCACGACAGTGAAAACAGAGAGTTTTCGTTGTGTTTGCACTCTCCGTAAACACGAGAAGGTGTCAGTGCCAGAGTCTGCAAACTTTTGAAACCATGGTGCAGAGGGAAAGTTCTGAAAACACTTTTGCTTCCGTGTAAACAGGAAACCTTGTTGTCAGGGAAAACAGACGGTGTCTCTTGCACAGTGCTCTTTCAGATAAAAGCAGTGCATGCACCTCGAAACAACAACAACAACAGCAACAACAACAACAACAACTAGAAAAGCACTTGGAGAGCGCAGACCTCTGCCAGCACCACAGTCCTCTCCCATATTGTGATTTTCACCATAAATATTAGTCCTACCTTTATTTCATGTAAATATTTAGATTCCTTGATCATGAAAACATACCATTGGCAACTGGATTCATAATGATATCTATTTTAGTTCAGTAGTTATTCACAAAAATCACATTTTTCATCATGGCGGCCAGACACTGATCCAGATCAACACCAAAATTAAATCAGTTCTTCCTTTTCCCATGCTGAACACTTCCTGAAAATTTCATCAAAATCCATCCATAACTTTTTGAGTTATTTTGTTCACAGAAGGACGAACAGACAGACAAACAAACTCTCCCGAAAACATAACCTCCTTAGCGGAGGTAACAACAACAGCTAAGGCCGACTACTTTAACAGTGTTAGGTTTGTTATCGCTTCTCCAACAAAATGTGGATTTGCTGCATCAATATTCCAACCAGCAGAGATACAGCTGTTTTATTCACCTCGGACACTAAAAACGTACAACAGTCTCATGTTGGACCAACATCAGTCATCTCTACCTTATAATCATTATAGATACTAACATAAATATATAGATTTATTACTCTATTAATGATTATTATTGATTCAACTTCTAGCAGCTAACAGCTGACCATAAGCCGCTACAGCTAACGTCCGTTGTCTGTTGTTAGCCCTTGTTAGCCGTTAGCTAATTATCCCACATAGATGTATCATTTAACACTTATATGTGACATGAACCTCATCAAAGACAATCTGTACGAAGTAAACTTATGAGGAGAGCAGATTTCACCGAGTATAACTGAGTAACCATGATGAGCACAGGCTAACCAGTATTAGCTGCCATTATTTGTACAACAGGAAGTGAAGTGACTTCCTGTTAAGTCACTTCCTGTTGTCGTCACGCCCGCAGCTCCCGCCTCTCTTCCCTGATTGGGCCGTTAAGCTTGTTGCCAAGTGAAACTGTTGGACAATGAAGGCTGACAAGATGGAGATGCATGATTTCAGAATCAGGCAGGTCTGTCTGCTCTGCGAGGCTGAGATGTATGTATTTGTATAGATATATGTGTATGTGTATTTTATATGTATACATGTATGTATGCATATATACGGAAGCCCTAAAGGCCATGGTTTTTCCATGTTTTTTTAGCACCGTTTTCTCGTGATAACGACTTAATTTCAGTCGTTTTCCTGAGATCTCGACTTATTTATGTCGTCATCCCGTGATAACAACTTATTTATGTCGAGATCTCGAGAAAACAAGCTTCGTTATCCCGAGATAACGACATAAATAACTGGAGATCTCGGGAAAACGACTGAAATTGAGTCGTTTTCCCGAGAAAACGGTGCTAAAAAAACATGGAAAAACCATGGCCTTTAGGGCTTCCGTACATATATGAGTTTTATGTGTTTTCAAATAAAGATTGAGTGATTGAAATTGCACATTGAGTTCTTTGCTCAGTAAGGTCAGTCCAAATGTCACCCTGTGGCTCAAGCAGCCACTCCCCACTGAGATGTTTCACTTCATTGTTTTTTAACAATTCTGCCATCCAGGACAGTTTTGTGTTCATTGATCGATAAGTTAGAAACAACATTTTATAGAGTCCAGGAAAAATGAGCTGATTAATCACACTGATAAACTCACAGTCCCTCCTTCTCCTCTCCTGTCTCTGCTCAGGAAGAAGCACGTGTCGGCCATTTTGAATATCCGTGGGATGACCCGGCAGGCGGAGCGTCAGGAGATCATCAACATCGTCAAAGACATCGAGAGCTCCGACGGCGGCAGCAGTGGAAGCGGACTGGCCCGGCTGTCCCGGGACCGGGCCCTCTTCTCCGAGGTCCCCGTCACCTCTGAGGTCCACTGCCTCAACGTGGGCCTGAGCCGCGTCGCCCTCGCCGCCTCGTCCTGCTTCACGTCACTGCGACCACGCCGCCGCAAGACCCGTACGTCCGTCCAGGAAAACCCCGACGACGTTCTCTGAGCGGGAAGATGGAGTGATCTCCACGTTCAGCAGAGACTGCAGGATCATCTGGACCACGAGGACTGAAGTCCGCTTCAGGCTGCTGCTTTAAGGGAACACCAACACCACGATGCTCTTTGTTTCTGTGATGAAGAGGAAGTGAACATGCAGATGTTGGTAAAAACTGCACCAGGACTTTTGGATAAAACTCTTCGATCACGCATTATTCAGGATTTCAGCTTCACTTTTGACAGAGTGAAGGGACGTCCATCTTCTTACAAAAACACTCTAAAGAAATAAAGACAGACTGAAGTCCTGATCGAGGAGCATCGACCGTGTGATTGAACGACTGCAACCAAACTGGACTCAGCAGATCAGCTGTTTGATAACTAATCAGAATATGATCTTGGTATAAAGATGCACTTTTAGCCATTATGATGTTTGGTTCTGTACTGAAAACAAAGTTAGATTAAATTTATTACAAATCATATTTTATTTGATTGACGCAAAAACAAAGTAGAATATCTAATTTCACAAAGACCATCCATCACAGCTTCATCCCTGCAAACGTCTCAGATGTTTCCCTGGAGGAGGTCTGGATTTTAGACTCAAAGGAGCTTCACAAAGATCCTCCTGGTTGCCATGGACTTTCTCCTTCAGGACCAGAACAGGAGGACTGAACTGAACAGACAGTAACGGCTCCTGAAATTTCGTTTTTCCTCAACGAAGATTGAGATCCACCAGATCAAGACTGGATTAACGACAGATGTTTCTGGAACTGGACCTGCTTCATCTAGATTGTGGGTAGAAATATAGATTATTCAAGGGATTCCTGATCATTAGAAACGTTTTCTGGAGCTCTTAACTCTTTAACTACCTCAACTGTTTGGCAGAGGTCATCAATAAATTCAGGGCTATTTATTTGTTGAAAAAGAAAACGATTAAAATCTGTTGGATTACTTTAACATTCCAGAGAACAGATAAAAGGAGCAACACACCTTTTTTTTTTACAAAAAAAAACATCTGAATACAATCAGATCAATGATAAAAAAAATGTCCTCAAATGGATTATCAGTTGCCAAAAACACCTAATGTATCAAATGAGATATGAAAAATCTATATGTTGAATTTTATGGACATTTTGATTTTTATGGATTTTAGTAGAAAGTGAAACAAACATTTCAGCTCCAAAAAAAATTATAATTTTCTGGCTATAATCTATGGTCTTGGGTCTTAAAGGATTAAAAAGCCAACAGTTGATTATGTGATGACATAAAAATGCAAAAATATTTGGGACAAAATCAGTTCAAAAAGAGAAATGTTTGCAAATGAAATAGCAATTAGAAATAACGTAAAATTGGCCATATTTCAGATTGACAGATTATATATATAAATTATCATATCAGTAGGTGGTTAAGTATTTACAATAATAAATGGGGTAATAAAAATAATAATAGCTTTTATGTTTTTATACTTTAAATCCCACACAAAGAAAATTTCAGTTCTTTTGTTTTGTTTGCCGTTTTTTCTGTATCATAAAACACTGACAGAAACAAACAATGAAGTGTTTTTTAACACTTAATATATTACTGAATTTATTGACCTCTGCCAAACAGTTGAGCTGGGAGTTAAAGGGTTAAAAGGGGCTGATTACACGGGGACGTGCCACACAAGGTGCAGCTGCAGCAAAAAGGCCTCTGATGGAAAAAAACACAGGGAGCGCCTGTCAGGAGGGGCTGCGTCTGCATACATGTGACCTATTAAAACTCAACGTTAGATGGATTCAAACAAACATACAGCTCTCACTGTTGATTTGCTTCTTAATGAGGAGAGTAGAAATGTTAAAAACACACTAACAGAGCTCCCAGTTCTTGTTTCTTGAAGTCCAAGGCCTTTTAAAATCATGTTTTATCTTATAACATGTCTCATGTCTCGTTTGCGCAGTGCAGTTTGACTGATATTGATTTAATATTTGTCACCCTTGCTGCTTACATTGTAGTGCAAAAATCATCTCATGCCAACACATAATTTTACATTTCTCAGTCTTAGTCTTAAAAAGGTCTTTAACCTCATCAGCCCCAAAGGACCCAGTTTTGTGAAGGCTTGCACACTCTCCAAAAAAAATCACTGAGAAAAAGTGAACTGTTTTCTAAATCCTCGCCTGACCATGTTGTTTTAAAACCTCTCTAACTTTGCTCTGCATCACTTTATCAGACTCAAACTTGGCAGAAGTAATGTTCACATATTTTCACATTCATTCATAGAGTTCTAAAGCTGCAGCTGCATCATTCCAAAGAGATATTCACAATAAAAACTTGTTTTTTAGGCGAGGATGAAATTTTCATATTATTCTGACTTCTATCTTCATTTACTCTGTCCCAGTAACACATATACTGATAATCCACATCTAGACAAATCTGTCAAGTGTTACTTTTATTATGACACCAGAATAATTCAAACAGATCTTGTGGTTGCAGAGATTCACTCTTTTCTTTATGAGGATGACATTTTGGAGCAGAAGCCTTAAAACAAGGGGCTGAACAGGTTAAAATGTTCTAAATTGGAGTTTTAAAATGTGTTTTAAAACTCCATTTATTCATCCATCCATCCATCAATCTCTTACCACTTGTCTGTGGCACAAGCAGCAAGCTAAGCAGGTCAACACAGACTTTCCTGTCCTCTGCAACTTTCTCCATTTCCTTCTTGGAAAGTCCACACACTCTAATACTTGGTTGTCCCGCCTTTATCTTTGATTACAGTTTCATTCTCTGGGTCATTGTGTCTTTAAGCTTCTCCAATGTCACACATTTGTCCCAGATCACAGCACTGTCCCCACAGGCTTGGACAGTACGCACTAGGCATGATAGGTGCATCACTTCACCTGCCTCTCTGAAGGTCTGTCACTGGCTGGAGCTCTGCAGGCAGTTGGCTGGGAGGGGAAAATTGAAGACATTGCACCTTTTTATCAGCCTCAAGTGTGATTGTGTTTGAATGATTGTCTGCTTCCGTGTGAGCCATGTGATTGGCTCGCAGCTTCTGTAGGATGTACCCTGCCTGCGGATCACTTTGACTGAAGCAAAGGCCTCGTTCATCTCTCCTCCTGCTCTTACAGTTTAGAGGTTTTTTCTTGCCTAAGCTCACCTGTGTCCCTGATATGGCCCACCTGAGCTCCATGATAGATCTGTACTTGCTGTTGCACATGATAGAATATAAAATAAGATTTAATCAAAGGTACTACATGATGATCTGAGTCTCTGTCACACTGACGGTGTATTTAAAGCAGTGATTAATTTAGAGCTCTTGGTGTGATGAGGTTTATTATATATGTGGGAAACAGAGGTTAAATACAGATTATTGTTCTTTTACTGACTTATATTACAACATATTTTCTATTTACTGTAAGAGACTGCATTACTGAGTATTTTTGTTGCTTTCACCTCAACATGTACTGGGTTTAGACTAATCTTAATGATCTTTTTTCCCAAACTGTCACTGGAGTCTTTAAATAAAGTTTCTTCATGCACTGACAGAGTTGGCTGCAGCACTGGAGCTTCATGGACAGGATGGACCAACACGTGAAAACAGGTTTAATAATACACTCACGGTTACTTTAATAAAAGTTTAAACATCTTCAACGTGAAACAGTTATTTTATCTCTTCACATCGTAAACTCTTCTCCTGTCTTTGTCTATAAACGTGGATTTAAGGATTGAATCTTTCTGTACAGATCAGCTCAATAAAACACATCACTTAATGAAAGTCTTTGATTTGATTTGTGTTTTTGTTAAGACTATGGCCGTTTTCGAATTCGCCTACTATAGTAGCAATGCGTACTGATCCGCCCAAAATGTAGTCTTCAGTATACAGTATGTGAAAAAATACCCGGTTGACGTACTGATTCAGGAAAAAATTCACAGTATGCATCGGACCAGTCTGCTTCATTACCCACAATGCAAAGTGTCTGACGTGAAAATGACTGAGAGCAAAGCATCAACAACCAGAGCTGCAGATGAAAACAAATATAACGGCGTGTTCCCACCGAAAGCGTTGCGAATTTTTCGCGCGTTGATATTACATACAAAGTCAATTTAAAGACGTGAATTGACGCTGCATCGGGGCTAGCATAGAGCGGCGTCAAGCATTCAAGCGTTGAGCGGTGAGCGTTTCCAGCGAAAAAACGCTCGCCGCTCACCACTCAACACTTGACGCTCGAGTTGAAATAATTGAACTTTTCGAGCGAGCGAGCATGTTGACGTGCCGGCACAGCCTATCAGCGTGGAGATGTCATTGACGCAGGGCATTTTGGGGGTCGGAGTCTTGCTAATCTGACAAACTGCTAAACTGGAGACAGGTGGAAAGGCGCTCCGCAGCTGCAGCTGGAATGGAGTGCCTGTAGTTGGTATCCAGGTGGGAGATCCCGGCACCAACCCTGGCTAGGAGGTCTTCAAACTGGGCAACAGTCAGCCTGAAGTACCGCTGGAACCGGACGTCGTCCAGACGCAGCTCCTGCAGGAGATGGTGGAACTCACCGAGCTCACACCGCCTCCATAGGGTAGCATGCATCCAGTACCGACGTCGGCACCTAGCCTGCAGCTGACTTCTCCACAGCAGGTACAGAGCAGCGATGGTGGTAATCAGAGCCATGTTCAATGTTCGAATGATATGATGAAATGGTAATGGCAGACTTTTCGTGCAACGATGCTGTGGTGAGCGTTTTTCTGCATACTTGTACCAGTGTCAAAACTCGAGCGTGAATTCGCACCGCGCTAGATGCTTAAGTTTAGACGCTGGTACAAATATGCAAAAAAACGCTCAGCGCTCGCCACTTGCTGCAGCATCGTCCGTCATTATCATTCCATCATATCATTCCATCATCAAACATGGCTCTGATTACACCATCGCTGCTCTGTACCTGCTGTGGAGAAGTCAGCTGCGAGCTAGGCGCCGACGTCGGTACTGGATGCATGCTACCCTACGGAGGCGGTGGGAGCTCGGTGAGTTCCACCGTCTCTTGCAGGAGCTACGTCTGGACGAAGGTCGGTTCCAGCGGTACTTCAGGCTGACTGTTGCCCAGTTTGAAGACCTCCTAGCCAGGGTTGGTGCCAGGATCTCCCACTGGATACCAACTACAGGCAAGACATTCCAACTGCAGAGCGCGCCTTTCCATCTGTTTACTGTTTGACAGATGTAATAATTAGCAAGCTCCAGAACCCGAATGACAAGTACATTTTACCATAACGGTCTATATTTTTCATCTGTAGTACCTTAAATGTTCCTGCTTCTCCTCGTTCTTAATACTTTATTGTGCGTGTGATGTTTATTCTTGATGTGTTGTTTTTTTTATGTTCTTTTAAATGGCCCTAGTACAGGGGTGGGCAACTGGCGGCTCGGGGGCCACAAAATAATTCTATATAATCTTGACTGATATTTTTATTGGCTTTTGTAAGTTAGTAACGGCCTACTTCGCTATTATACTGTCTCTTTCATGAAGCATTGAAACATTATATCAAATATTACTCAAGACTATATTCAAAATATGGCAGCAGTAAAATCTGAGCTTTCAAAATGTGGGAACACTCATCATTTCTTTGATTTGGAAATTGCTTTGTCAGCTTTAATTCCATATATATTAGCTAAATTTGCTTGAATTCTGTGTCAAGTGCATTTAATTATGCATTATAACTTTTATTTCTCATGTAGCATAGGAATAATGGTAAGCTAATTTTAGGATTGATCAATATTCTCTAATGGTATTTCTCCACCATCCATTTCTGAAAATGTGTAACAATGTGGCCCTCAGGCGTGGAAAAATGGTTTTATGTGGCCCTCTTGGTAATTAAAGTTGCCCACCCCTGCCCTGATACGCTGTCGTACGCCATCACACTAAAATATATAAAATAATTCCTCTCCGAATTATACGTCTTCTCCACCACTGACTGTTTCATATAAAATGCTTCTGGCAACATCTGATTAATAACTGAAATTATTAACATGTCCTCGTGGTTTGTTTGTTTTGTACAATTAAAATTAAGTTTGGAAAATCAATCAGCTCTGGCCTACTTTGCTAAAACTGGAAACCAGCGCAGTTACAAAATAAACCTAACAGAACAGTCAGACTACATTCAAGTGCAGTAGATTTAAAAAATATGCCAACATAGTTTTGAGTATTTAGAGACAAAATCTATCATTAAAAAACAATTTTTGGCCTGAACATGTTCTTATTTTGGTGACACGGAAGATCACAAGGACCAAAAAGAAAGAAAGCAAGAGAAGGAAGAAAAATTAAAAGCTGAACTTGTTTTAAAGTCTGAGGAAAAAGTCCAAATTCTGAGACTAAATTTACAATTCTAAAAAAAGGAAAGGAGAAAAGGAAAGAATTATGTCATACTTTATTTTTTTAAATTAAACATTTAATTTAAGAATTCTGACTTTTTCTAAAGTTTCTGATTTCTTTCAGTCATAAAAAAGTTTGATCCTTAAATAGATAATCATAATACTCAGAGGGCCTGATGGAAAGCTTTGAAGGGCTAATATCAGTGTGCATAAAGTATAATTATCATTTCTGTTTGATAAAGTCGCCCGCCAGTGCTGCAGCAGGCTGTCATTTGTCAGCAGGAGGGTCGCTGTTGGATGGCGACCTCTGCTGGTGACCCAGAGGATCACAGTAACCATCAGTCAGATCTGTTCAAGAGGAGAAATGATCCATTCTCATCATAAAAAAGTGACATAAAGATGCCACAGAGGCAGTCACATGGTCGTGCTCAAAGTCTTCTTCGATGAAAGGAAGAAGTCTCCGTTCAACATCCCCTGGAGTCCAGCGTCTTGCTCGCCCGTTCTCTCCTTTCATTTCCTCGTCCATCACAGTCCTCTCTTTGCCTCAGTCCTTGTGGGACACAGTCCTGCCTTAGTGGACGTCCAGCAGCAGAGCATAAATTAAAAGCAGTGTTGTTTGCCAAACTTACATAGTGCTACACTATATCACCAAAAGTCTTCTCTCACCTGCCTTGACTCTCATATGAACTTAAGCTCCATCCCATTCCTAATCCATCGGGTTCAATCTGACGTGGGTCCACCCTTTGCAGCTATAACAGCTTCAACTCTTCTGGGAAGGCTGTCCACAAGGTTTAGGAGTGTTTATGGGAATTTTTGGAGGTCAGGACTCTGTGCAGGCCAGTCAAGTTGATCCACACCAGACTCTGTCCTCCATGTCTTTATGGACCTGCTTTGTGCTCTGGTGCACAGTCATGTTGGAAGAGGAAGGGGCCAGCTCCAAACTGTTCCCACGAAGTTGGAGCATGGAATTGTCCAAAATGTCTTGGTGTGCTGAAGCATTCAGAGTTCCTTTGACTGGAACTAAGGGGCCAAGCCCAGCTCCTGAAAAACACCCCCACACCATAATCCCCCCTCCACCAAACTTTACACTTGGCACAATGCAGTCCCACAAGTATGGTTCTCCTGGCAACCTCCAAACCCAGACTGGTCCATCAGATTGTCAGATGGAGAAGCGTGATTGGTCACTCCAGAGAACGCGTCTCCACTGCTCTAGAGTCCAGTGGCGGCGTGCTTTACACCACTGCATCCGCTTTGCATGTCACTTGGTGATGTGAGGCTTGGATGCAGCTGCTCGGCCATGGAAACCCATCCATGAAGCTCTCTGCACTGTTCTTGAGCTAATCTGAAGGACACATGAAGTTTGGAGGTCTGTAGAGATTGACTCTGCAGAAAGTTGGCGACCTCTTCTCACTATGCACCTCAGCATCCGCTGACCCCGCTCCGTCAGTTTACGTGGCCTACCACTTGGTGTCTGAGTTGCTGTGGTTCCCAAACACTTCCACGTTCTTATAATCCAGCTGACAGTTGACTGTGGAATATTTAGGAGTGAAGAAATGTCACCACTGGATTTGTTGCTCAGGTGGCATCCTATCACAGTTCCACGCTGGAATTCACTGAACTCCTGAGAGTGACCCATTCTTTCACTAATGTTTGTTAAAGCAGTCTGCATGCCTAGGTGATGATTTTATACACCTGTGGACATGGAAGAGACTGGAACACCTGACTCTGATTATTTGGATAGGTGATACTATTGGCAGTATAGTGTATGTGCAGGAAAAAATGTTCAATCTGCAGAGCCTTAAACAAACCTTTTCCCCTCCGTTAAGAAAATCACCAAGCGTGAACCTTTGATGCATTTTTATTGAAGTCTCCCGTTCACAGAGTAAAATGTTTCACAAGTGTTAGTGAGAAGTTTCCTCCTACAGAGATTAAAATACCACAGACAGATTTAAATACAGTAAAAAACACGGTGATGTCACAGAGACGGCGTCATCCACTCCTCCTCACGCAGGAATAAGTCAGCTGTTTTATTAAGAGTTTTTTTTATTTTCTAAATGAATCTGAGCTGAAGAAAGAGTTTAACCTTGCCCTGAACTCACATAAAACAAAGCATCATGGGAGCTGTAGTTCAGTTTAGAACAACAACAAATATATTTCAAAGATTTAAAAAAGTCAGAAATGATCATAAGTCAATGATATCACATTGCTGATGGACAAAATACATATGAGCCATTACTTAAGTCCAATAAAGACTCTTAATTATTTATGCACTTCAGGCACAGAGAGCTCTGTGATTGGTGCAGGTATTTATGTGCTACAGAGAATTTAAATGGACAGAAATTGTTTTGAAAAACATTACAAACTATTCGGGTGAAGTACAACACTTCCCACATCAATGTTTCTGTCTGGTGAGGCCGACTAACACTCACAAACTTCAGTTTTTAACTACAAATGTTCAACAGCTGGTTTCAACCTGTAGAGGGCAGTCACTTATGTTTCCAACACAATATATAGAAAGTTAATACTTGGGCCACGATTTTACCAAATGATTTACAAAACATCTGTGCTCACATTTAGCCTCTGTTGTCCAACAAATTCACTCGGCTGAATTCTTAACGGCCCAATCAGGGAAGAGAGGCGGGAGCTGCAGAATGCAGATGTGACGATGACCGGAAATTGGGAACCGGAAGTTGAGAATGGACGTGCCGATTAGCCTATTGTCCTCATGGCTACTCAGTGAAACTTGGGTAAATCTGCCCTCCTCAGAAGTTTACTTGTAGGGATTGTCTTTGACGAGGTTCATGTCACATATAAGTAGGGCTGGGTACCTTTCACATTTGAACCGATACCACACCGATGCCCGGTACCTGGGAATCGGTATCGGTACTCAACGGTACCAATTTTCGGTACTTTTGCGCGTGTTTATGGGGTAATAAATACTAATTTGTTTAATATTAAGATCTCTGCTGATGTCATAACGCTATTGCTGTGCTGCGTTCAAGTCCGGTATGGAAATTCACCTACTCTACCCAATAGTATGCCTGCTTCTTCCACTCCCTCACAGTCACAAGGACGCGTTTAGGTACCTAAACATGGTACAGTTTGTTTTTCCGTGAATTGGTACTCGGTAGTACCTACAGAATTCGGTTGGTACCTCTTAAAGTACCTAATTCGGTACCCATCCCTACATATAAGTGTTAAATGAATCATCTGTGTGGTACAATTTAGTGTAAGATGATAGTATAAGGCCTTTAGCTGTTAGCAGCTAAGTTAGTGGCTAACGGCTAACGGTCATTAACTGTTGTTAGCTGTTAGCGGCTAAGTTAGCGGCTAACGGTCATTAACTGTTGTTTATATTGTTGCTTTTTCGATATTAATATCTTGAATGTTCATATCTTTATATAGATACAATACATTGTTCAGCCCTAATCAGAAAATGTAAAAAATGAAATATTGATCGTATCTCTATGATTCACGGGCGAGGGTTACCAACACTAAAATTAGTTTGAATAATTTAGGATGATTCCCTAAATTGATATACTTGCAGTGTAAAAGGGACCTAGAGTTGGATGTTTCATGGACATTAGCTGGTGTTTTACCCAGTTTTCCTTAAGGGCTGAATTTTCAGGCTGAGGAATAACGAGATCGGACAGAAGAGAAAAGTTTTAGAAGTTCAAGCCGGTGGCAGACCAAGCTAACAGCTGTTCTGATGACAGCTAGGCGTAGACTCATTTGTAATACAGATGTCAATAATAAAGATATTACAGTGGTGATGATAGTGTGGGGGAGGAGCCATGAGAAGATGTTTTACTTTAGACAAAATCAGGCTGAGCTGATTCTAATAAACTTCTAAGCTTTTACGGAACGTCCTATTCTACTGAATGGTAGAGAATATGACCAAGATTATATCAGTCAAGTCAAACGGAATTAACTGCAATGAATGATAACAGTGTGGTTAAAGAGGCGTGGCATACATGTCCCATCAGACTGAGATGTACCTTAATTCAGTGTTTTGCAACATTTCATGGGACTAAAACTTTCATCTTCTGTAATAGGAATGGGGAGAAGTGGGCGGGGCTCCACTGTGACATCATCAACCAAAACAAAATTCAACAAATGAACAAAAAGAACATCAAATAGCACCAACAGTAATTTCAGGCTAAATAAATACTCTGATGACATTTACAGTAAAAATATAAAACGGTCGAGTTCAAACCTATTTACAAATTACAGAGCGATAAAACCGAACCAGAACTGGACTCAAACCAGACTAAAACAAAACAAAATGTACAAATTATTTCTGTATAAACTTTGATGAGAGGCTTTTATTTTGGTAAGTGTTGAAATAGTTGAGAGATTTTAGTTACTACAGACATGTAGCTTGAATTCATGTGAAACCCCAAACTTCAACGTTTTGGTGAATTTTAATGATAAAAAGGAAAAAACAAGAATTTAATTTTGTTTATATCGAATCATTAAACTCAGTCCTGGTTCTGGTTTCTTGTTGTGGATCTTCAGACTCACAGTGACAGGACAGATTGTCACTTCTCGTCTGTTTGTGTGTTTAAAAAGTTTGGAAAAATCATCGCTGAACTAAAATCTGATCGTCGGCAACTTTTTTTACACTGAAACTAAAAACATGAATATAGAACATGAAAATCAAGCAAACTGAAGGGGGCAACAAAAACATGTTTCAAATATATTCACAGCTTCTCACGCTTCTGTCCCTACTTATTCACAAAATACTGTCCGATCAATGACGCGCAGCCGCTGCCCCTCTGACCGGCCAATCAGAGCACAGTCTCAGCTGATTCGTCAGAGTGAATTTCAGCGCAGTCCTGGTTGGGCGATGGGCGGGGCTGGAGACGGGGTTTATGATAACACAAGTGCTCGACGTCGTACTCATAGGTGAGGAGAGAATGCCACATGGATGCTGCCGACCAATCAGGAGCCAGGAAACTGGTTTTAACCCTTTAACTCCCAGCTCAACCATTCGGCAGGGGTCAATAAATTCAGGAATATCTAATATGTTCAAAAAATAAGTCTTTTTTTTTTTGCAGAAAAAACTGCAAACAAACCAAAATAACGAACATTCTTTTTGTGTGGAATTTAAATGCTTCAAAAAGTTAAATGTTTTTATTAAAACTACCATAATTATTATTTTAAATACTGAACTACTTACTGATCTGATGATTTATTCATATAAAATGTTATTCATCAAAAAAGTGTCAAACACAGTATCAACAATTTTAAGTTTTTATTATTGCTATTTTATTCACAAACATTTTTGCATTTTCTGATGGATTTTGTCCCAAATATTTCTGCATTTTTTGTCATCACATTATCAAAATTTAACTGTTTAAATCTTTAAATCCCTAACCAAGAAAATATCTGATGTTTGGCTTGTTTGTAGTTTCGCTAAATTTTTGACAGAATCATAACAATGATTTGATTTGTTCTATTTTTTAAAACATTAGATGTTCCTAAATTTATTTATGACCTCTGACAAACAGCTGGTAGTTAAGGGGTTAAGTCTAAAGAGACTTTTTTGACCATAATTGCATTTAAGTTAATTATATAAATTAGAAAACAGCTTTCCACTGATAAAAAGGCAGAACAACAGACAGAGACCCTAAAACAAAACACAGAGTGGTAGAGTCTGATCAATATCCCCCTGATCCACCTCTATTCCCTCTCTGTCTGAGGCTCTTAGTTGGTCCATTCTGTGGTGTGGTGTGTTTTCAATGCCTCTGCATTCATTCTACAGTAGAGGTTTCTTAAACATTTTTTGCTCAATTGCAAAACCAAGACTTATTTTCGGGGAACCACAAATCCAGGTCCATATTTAAAAACAGCATCGATAATACCTGTAGGTTTTTTTTATTGTTTTGTAATTATGCATTACTTCCACCATGACGGACATGTTTGGGTCGGTGTTTGTTGGTTCTTTAACAGAATAACTCCACTTGGGTTAAATTTTCAGGGTTTGTTGGTCATAGCACAAAGACCAACATTCGGGTATTTCCTCCAGACTTGTTTACAGGGGGAAGCAGGGCAGTGTAGAAATGTGACATTCGTGAACGAGTCCACTCTTTTGAACAGCTCTTTTAAGTGAACAAAGAGATTTACAGTTGTGAGTAAACCGGCTCCCATTTGGGAGACATTCTAAAAAACAAAATGCCTGCAGATCTATCAAACAGCCTGCTGACACAGCAGATCCTATCTATAATACTTGTGTCCATTTTTTATTGGTGTGCTCATGTGCATTACCTCCACCATTACCTTTCCTTAACAGGGTAACTCTTACTTGGATTAAATTTACAGGGAATGTTGGTCATGGCACAAAGAAAAAAAGATTCTGGTTGTGGATACAGGTATTTTTTTTCTGATTTGTTTACGAGGGGAAGCAGGGCAGTGTAGAGATGTGACATTCGTGAACGATTCGACTCTTTTTAACGGCTCTTTAAATGAAAAATGGCAACTGATTTACAGTTGTGAGTAAAGGGTCATTCAGGAGACATTCTAAAAAGCAAATTACCGCAGATTTGTCAAACAGTCTGCGTAAAACAGTAGACACAGCAGATTCTGTGTCAGTCAGGAGCTCTGCAAAAAACTTCAACTTTAGCGAGTACTTCCTAAATTACATTTTATTTTGAGCAACCAGGTCCTGGTTTTGAATTTTTCGAATGTATTTTTGGTACTTTGAGCATCAAAGTCCAGCATAGTCCAGTTATACCAGAGAGAAGGCCGACGTCTTTACAGCTGATATTTAACAATGTACAACTCATACATACAGTAAAAACCTAAATGGATAAACAGATCCTTTAGTTATGATGATCACCGTCTCTGCAGTGAGCACTAAACCAGTTACTAATCCAATGATATTGATCTTTAGCTGTGGTGTTAATATTTTTGAACTTTTAAAATTGCTCATATTGTTCTTGTAGTTTTATTTTTACTCTGGGTCATATCTTGCTTTTTTCAGTATTTTTTTAAGTGTGGTTATTTTCATTTAGTTTGTATTCATGCTAATCTCTTTTTGCTATATCATTGCCTTTACTACAGTCCCGTATTGATGATCTTATGTTGCTTACTCTATTACAAAAAATAAATATCATACTTAGATATGTGCATGTACAAATTATGTGCATTTATTTAAGATATGAAAGGGTGTCCTACACCTGCTTCCTCTACTTACTGTCAGTATTTGTTTTTTTACTGCAATCAAATTAAAAGTAAACTTATTTGATGTGAAAAGTATGTGAACAAAATACACATGATTCAAGGCAAGTAGCCTCTGCATAGATTTACATTCTGAACCATCCTGACAAAACAAAAGTGTGATGTCGAGGAGCTGGTTTGGCGGAGTGGTTAGCAACCATGCACGTCCCATATTCATACTTGTAACGGCCCCGGTTTGAATCCAGTCTGTGACCAGTTTGCAGAGTGTCTTCCCTACTCTCTCACCCTCTTTCACAAGCCTATCCACTGTCTCTCTCCTATCAATAAAGGGACAAAAAAAACCCCAAAATACATAAAAGTATGATGTCACACTGGTAGGTCTATGCAGGGGCAGGGAGCTGTTGAGGCAGCTACTGGAGCTGTAAAAGGGGAGAAGCCCAGATGCCCTGACTTCCTGCCTTGTGCATAGAAGTGCTCTGTCATAGGGAGAAGACATGTTAAGGCACCAAAGGGTACGATGGCTCTTTAAGTAGAAATTAAGCTTTAAACTTCACATGTGAGGCACTTCTGGATAAATTTGGTATTGCAGACATAAACATTTTACACCTTATTTTGAACCTGGCTGCCTCCTTATTCCACTGTGATATAAGGTTTTTGTAAATTACATGCTCACGTGGTCTTAAATAATCCCCCTCTACTCACAGATTGGGGAATAAAGTCTAATTTTGTAAGTCTTGACACCATAGCAAAGCGCACTCTAACCTGACGGCCATGATTTGTTTTGCAGTATCTCATGACGGGGGATGAACAGACTGATCTCGACTAAACTCTGGACTGATCGGCAGCATCACTGCATCAGGGACCAGCGCTGAGACCTCCCTCCAAACTGATCCAAGTGTTTGGTGAGGAGCTTCTGGCGGATCTTAAAGGTGCAGTGTGTAGAAATTGGCAGTTTAGTGACATCTAGTGTTCAGATGTTGGAATGAGCCCGTCTGTTTCTAAAACATCACATCACTAAGAGCCGGTAAAGACCAACAAGGATCGTGAACAGGACATCATTTACAACAGTTACCAGGTGAGGGCTTTTATTCATATTTGTAGCTATTATTTAGCCTTAAACTCATATTTCAGAATTGCGTTTCACTCTTTTTGTCCCTAAAACCCCCCCGTAGACAACATGGTGGATCGTTATGTCAGCCTCCACAGAGGGGAGACCTGCGGTACATAGATATAAAAAGCTTTTTCTAACTTAATTAAAAGCAAACCAAAGTTTTATGGGGATGATTGTACACCTATTTTGATGGACTCTACATACAATAGGGGTGGGAGAAGAAATCAATTCACATAAATATCAGGATTTTTTGTTTGACGATTATTAAATCAATTTTTTTCAAAATGTAAATGCTTCATTTTAGTCTGTGTTAATAAGCCTCTTTTAATTGCAGTCCAGGCTTTTGAAGAGAGAGTATAAACAGCTGGTTAAAATATATTACTGAGTAAAGACTCACATGTGATCCTGGTATAGTCTGTAGGCCTCATCATTGGTCATCTTTTTCACTGGTGTTACAAAAGCTAACTAAAGATTGGAAAAATCTGCAATATCGTAGAATCACAATGTAAAACGTATCAGCACCTAAAAAAATTGTGAGAAAAGTGTATTGTCCCAGCCCTAACATACCAATAGGAACATTATTTCCTATATTCAGAGTTTCTATGAACTGCTGCCAACTTCTACACACTACACCTTTAAATAAAAGTGGAATATTGAGCTGTGATGGTCTAATTCAGATCTGGTCTTTGGTCTTGGTGTTGGTGGGTGTAGGTTTTGTAGGGATGGGATCAGTGCGTCCCTAATTCTTTCGTGGCCCCTCCCTCCTCAAAGTAAAAAACAAATTTCCCGTCCCGTCCGTCCTCGGTGCCGCTCACTCCCTCATGCAGACGTTGCACCTCCCCACGCTCTCCCTCTGCTGCCAGCCCTGCGTCAGCGTGGTGGAGGAGCTGTTGGAGTTGGAGCTGGCCGACTCCACCCGCGTCAGCCAGAAGCTGTAGATGTTGGCGAAGTAGTGGCAGGTCCCTCGAGGCCCCTGACACTCCACGAAGGGCTGGGCCCTGAAGTCTGTCAAACAGCTTCCTGATGATGTCAGAGACTGGCCGCCGCCCTCGTCACCTGCACCGGTGTGCTGCAACAGACAGGAAGTGATGTCATCACCAGTCAGTCTAAGGCCATTTTCAGATTCTCCTCCTATAGACCAATCCTGAGAAACACCGGAAGTTGTCGAGCTGCCATAACTGTGGTGGTAAGTCGGGCAGCTGGCATATATATGACTGAGAGTGATCAGGAGAGTGGACTGAACAAAAATCAATTTCTTTTTTTTACCGCCGTAAAAACATGCCAGGACGATCTGGGAGAGCGTGTGCTGTTTTAGGCTGCCACAACAGTGGTGTCTAACATCATCAATCCAACTATTCATCCTGCTCTCACAGCCAACCAGGACTGTACTTTACTGTACTTTATCGGGGGGATAAAATCCTGTTCAGTTTACAAAAAACTGTTACAGTGTTTCTTATTTATAAGACATCAAGATTGGCATAAAATTAAAAACTGATGAAGTGGGATAAGCTTCTGAAACACTGATGAGATTTTCAAAAGCACTTCAAAGATCACAAGACTGCCCTATGATGTTATAAAACTTTGTATAAAATGATCAGAACGCAGGAAGAAACGGTTAAAGTTAAAGTTAGTTAACTAGATCCTGATTAACAATAGCAAAAAAAATAAAACATAAAAACTAACAGTGATATCACAGGCTAATCACATTGATGGTTATTTTTGTTTTGATACAGAGAACAGCTTAAAGTCAGTTTGATGGAGGCATAGACAGAACAGAGCGTATATTTATGATCAGCAGAGATATGACCTGCAGCTCTGACCCACCATGAGGAAGGAGTATCCGGTCCACAGGCTCCTCCAGTAAGGGGGGCAGTCTGGCTGGTTGGAGGTCTGGCTGTGCAGGGCGACAGGGGAGGAGGGGGCTTCGCACACCACGCAGCGGCTGATGTGATCCTCGATGGAGGCTCCGCCCACCGGTATGCTGGGGACAGCTGCCGTGGTGGACAGCCAATAGGATTTATCGTTTCGGCTGGCGTAGGAGCAGGTGCCCATGTTACAGGAGGAGAAGGGCATGGTGGAGAAGACGGGCATGCAGGAGCCCGCCTGACCTGCAGGATCAGAACAACAAATATTCAAGTCAGGATTGTTTGTGGACTGGAATAACCAACAATGTCCAAAGAGGACATCTGTTTATCTGTCCATCCATCCATCCATCTACTTATCTGTCTGTCCGTTGGTTTATATTGTATGAGGCCTGAGTGCCTCTGTCTGTCTGATCCCTATTTCGTTGTCGCCCATTTATTTGAATGGAAGGAGCTGTGAGGGATGTATGAGGGTTCACCAACTATGAGGGCTCCTCATTTGAAAACCATTTGAGAAACAACAAAGTCCCACAGAACTCTTTTTTTATCAATGCCTCCTCTCTCATTTGTCCGCATTTCAAGCTGATATCATTTACAGTCTAGGAGGAGATCATTTTAAAAAATATATATTTTAAAAGGCGATTCGCCAGCTTCCTGTTTGTGAAAAACTAACAGCTTCCTACAAACATTTTGACATTTGTTTGACCTCTCTGTGACATTCCTTGTTGCCGTGGCGACCATTTCTGTGTTACAAAAATGGGTTACATTTTTGGATTTTTTAAAAATTTGTGAACCCCATCTGGCATGTGCATGGCCGTAGCCAGGTATGAGGTCAGCGAGGTCCAGACCTCACCTATTTTTTCCGAGCTTTTTTTTTTTTTTTCCCAAATGTGCCCAACTGAATAAAACATAAACTCATAAAAACTTGAAACCTCTCTGTGAAACGTGCTCGTAAATTGTGAATTGTGGTAAACATCCATGGGCTTTGTGTTCTGTTTGTACCTGTGTGCGTGTGAACAGCTGTTTGATCAGCTGATGCACATACCCGCAAATGTGCCCTGTGACGCGCTTGGCAGCAGGCCAAACCCCATTCAAAAACTAGAGTGTTTATATTATTAGCACTTTGTAGACCACATCCCCGCCCATCTACACCTAGGAGACCACAATATATTTTTTAGATAATTCGGTACTAGTTCAGCCTGTCAAATCATCTGATCAAAGCCAGTTTATTTACTTTTATCCACAGCGGAGAGCGCACCCGGTGCTTTTTTTTTTTTTTTTTTTTTTTTGAGCGCATCAGCTGGTCGAGCTAACGCCATGATGATGCGAATACTCGAGGACCCGAATCACGTGACGCATGCTTTGTTTTCAGCTCATATTAATTTTAATATACCCATTCCACAGAAAACAAGTCACAGAGAGCAGGGCAAACATGTCCAAGAGATTAAAACAGAATACACTGGATTCATTTCGAAATCCTGGCTACGGCCCTGGGCATGTGTGTCAGTTTTGGTCTGGCTGTGAGCTTGTTAAGGGTGTCAAATCATGGTGCGAGTTGGGGATGATCCAGCGAGCTCTTATGTTGAAATTCAAATTACCGAATTCCTGTTTGAGATAGCTCAGGGGTGTCAGCATGTGCTCTGTGGGCATCGATGAGACCTGTGTTCTGGCATTAATAACAATAATAAACGATAAAACAGTCATGGGTGATGTGTTGGTGTGGGTGTGGGTTCAGTACCCAGGTCCTGGGTGTGAGCCTTCTCCTGACCCTCCAGGTACAGCAGGCTGTAGCCCACCCACAGCACCCTCATGCTCAGCGGGCAGGTGGGGATGGCCTTTGATTGGCTGTGCATCACCAACAGGAAACCAGAGTTCAACCGTCTGCTCGACCCTGGTGGACCGCGGTCTCCTACTGGACCAGGAACACCTGAGGAACATGGAGACCACAGACGTGACAGCAGAGGATACAGGAGAGAACAGCCCATGTTTAAACTGCTGCTGTTAGAACGAAGAGTCAGAGCCTTTACTGCAGCAACACCAAACTTTTGTCAGGATTTGTCAGTCAGTGACTATAACTGGAGGGTTGTAAATAAATATAGAAAAAGATGAAGGACTAGTAGTGAGCCCTGTAGTACTTTCTACCTTTCTGCTACATAAAATCAAAATTCATTTGTTAACAGCTGTATCACAAAAAAAGGAAGAGAGGAGGTCTTACCTTTGTCTCCTATGACTCCACTCTCCCCCGGCAGGCCTTGGATCCCTCGAATTCCTTCAGGACCCGGGAGCCCTGTGATGCCGATCGGTCCTTCAGACCCATAGTCGCCTTTTTTACCTGGAACACAACGTCAGCCTTAGCAACACGAGCAGAACTGATATTAAAATTAATGGGTTTACATCACGTGTTTGATCTGATTCAACCACAGTTAGTTCTGCTTTAAGTTCACCAGTCGATGGTCTGGTGGTCTATCTGTCCACCTTTTCATCCATCCATCCGTCTTACAACCATTCATGCATTAACCAGCTCATTCATCCATCCATCCATCCATCCATCCTATCATCCCCTCCTGTGACTAACCTCTGTGGTCCAGGGAGGGATAAATGAGCAGCAGAGAAAGTTCCAGAAAAAAAAAATCCATTTTTAAAATGTTTTTAACAAAAAAGTAGCCGTTTGTGGGAGGGGCTTAGCAGAGGTACAGTAACTCATCACTGAGCTGACGGTATCTCAGCTTCTGGACATCTGACCTTCAGCTCCTCCTCCAGTTTCTCACCTTTGAGTCCCGGCAGTCCGATCTCTCCCTCAACACCGGGGGGTCCAGGTGGACCTAGAGGACCAGGGGGTCCAGGAGGCCCCGATGGAGCTGGGGGGTATGTGGGACACGGGAAGACTCGTCCCTTTTCTCCCTGTGGACCCATGGGTCCCAAAAAGCCCTTAGGTCCACGGGGCCCACTGGGACCTGCAGAACCTTGGGAGCCTCGATTGCCGGGTAGTCCCATGAGTCCTTGAGATCCCCGCTGACCTGAGTCCATACAAAGATACACAAACAAACACACACACACACACACACACAATGTTATCATGTGACTAATGTTGGCCTGGTGTTTTCATTTAAAGAAAAGAGGACTTATCTGAACAGATGAATACTTCATTTCGGTTTAAAAACAAAACAAATAAATCATGTTTATGCAAAAAAAACAAAAAACAGACAGCAACAGAAAAAGGAACAGGCTGAAGCCCCGAGGCTTATTTTAGCTTATCCCGTACCATCATATGATAAACAGAATAATTCACAATAACATCAGTACTTTTACATGATTTCAAACACATGATGGCTTAAACTGAAAAATCAAACCTTATAACCTTTGATAATTTTAGATATTAGATTATCATTATTATTAGATATTTTTTAAATATACAATGTCCATAAATTTTAATGTATGTGATCTTATAAAAAGCTGATTTGTAGGATCACGGTATCCAAATTCATTTATTACCCTTATAGCTCTTTTCTGTAGTTTAATTATTGGATCTAGGTTTGTTTTATATGCATTTCCCCCTTGTTTGAAGACAGTGTTTTCAGTCCAAAAATAATTAAAGCTGCATGATCTCTTAGTGATCCTTATAAACCCTGGATGATGTCTAAAGCTTCTGATATCTTCCATTAAGGTGCAAAAGACCCTTAGCGTCAAAGTGAGGAAGGTAACGGCTCTGTTTCTAAAGTAATTCATGCAAAATCAGAGAATGAAGTTCTTTTCCACACTCAGTCCCAACAGAATTATCAACTTGGTGAAATTATCAATCAATCCACAACATGGAAGAATTAAGAAAATCTTCCACCTGGTTAGTGATGGTAACTGCTGCATGCAAGTCAATTAAATAATGGAAAGGAAAGGAATAAATTATAAAAACAATGGTGACAAAAAGAAATAACAGTAAATTACAAATAAAATTTAGGCTACTTAAAACAGGAAATCAACTTCATTCTATTCAGTAAATGATTAAAGACAAATTTCTCATTTTGTAACGTGGACACTGAAAAAGGTCCTGGACTAAGAGGTGGCAAATCATATTCATGCCTGAGAGTCAGAAATAAATAGATTTTAAGTTCAGTATGATATGTTGAGAAACTACTAAAACTGGGTTAAGAACTGTCCAACACATTATTAAAACAAACTGAAGGTTACATTACACTGGGGAACCATCGTCTTCAAGGAAGAAATGTGGTCAGAATAAAATCCTGAATGATGGTGATCGATGAATCACTTAAACGTTTGGCCAAATCAAATCAAAGAAAAACAACAGTAGGACTCAGGGGTGTGTTTAATAGTGAAAGTAAGAGCATTTCCACACACACAATGTGAAGGGAACTCAAGGGATTGGGACTGAACAGCTGTGTAGCCTTAAGAAAACCACTAATCAGTAAGGCTAAGCAGAAAAAAGGCTTCAGTTTGCTAGGGAGCATAAAGATTGGACTGTGGAGGACTGGAAGAAGGTCATGTGGTCTGATGAGTCCAGATTGACCCTGTTCCAGAGTGATGGGAGCATCAGGGTAAGAAGAGAGGCAGGTGAAGTGATGCACCCATCATGCCTAGTGCCTACTGTCCAAGCCTGTGGGGGCAGTGCTGTGATCTGGGACAAATCTGAGACATTGGAGAAGCTTAAAGAAACAATGAGACAGAGAATGAGACTGTGATCAAAGCTAAAGGAGGGACAACGAAATATTAGAGTGTGTGAGCTTTTTTGGCCTGACAGTGTAAATCCAAAACACAACATGAATCCCTGAATAAAAAAAAACTTTTGTTTAGCAGCAGGAAAAATCTCACAGCACCTGCTGGTCTCCCATCCAAGTACTAACCCGGTCCGACCCTGCTTAGCCCCTGTGATCAGATGAGTTCAGGTTGGTTTGGCTGTAACTAAAGTAAGAACAGTTTTTTGCTTCTGTATTTGTAGACGGCCTCAGAAATTAGGACAGAATCTAACCTTTGACCCCAGCACCACCTGGGCTGCCTGGCAGTCCTTGAAGTCCTGAAGGTCCTTGAGGACCCTGAGGGCCCCTGCTGCCTGTGTTCCCATTGTCTCCGTCATCTCCTGGTACTGGGGGGTTTGGACCTGGATCCCCCATGTCCCCAGGAGAACCTGAAACACCAGACAAAGGTCAGAGGTCACTGACTGTTGTTCACCTGTAGAGGTTTGTACACGTAAATGTTAAAGACTGACCTGGTTCACCATCTGGTCCTGCACATCCAGGATCTCCACGAGGCCCGGGGACTGGAACCTTACAGTCTGATCCAGGGTTTCCTGGAGGTCCAAAAGGACCAGGGGGTCCTACGACACAGATGGAGAACAAAGCTGAGCAGGATCATGGGCAGGACAGGCTGACTTTCTGCATCGGTTGCAACGGTGCACTAAAATATTTTTTTACAAATAATTAGGTGAAACCAAACTTTTCATACTGTCGCCTTTAACGCCATAAGTTCACCATTTTATCTCTCTCCATAACTTTCATATAGTGTAAATGCTTTTTAAACAAGAACAAGATGTAAAGAAATGTGTCTTTATTTGAAGCAAAACTATATATTAAAAGAAAAACAGAGCATTTAAAGAGCTTTACTGAATGAAATTTACAAATTCAAACTAAAACAATCAAAATAAAACATTTCCAAATAAAAGTGCTTAAAGTGTTTTACTGAACTGAAATTTAACATTTCAAACTCAAACATCTCAAGTTAAATAAAATATTTCAAAATAAAAAGAGCTAATGTTTAAGGTGCTTTACTGAGCTGAAAAATGAAATAAATGTCCAGATTTTAACAACCAACAACAAAACATTTAACTGGATGGTCTTATCCTCCAATAAATTTGAACCTAGAATAAGACTTCACACACTATAGTCAATATTTACAAAACTGAAACTAAGGTAAATAATAAAAAACAATTGTTAAACTAATTTATAAAAAAGCAACATTTACGGCAGAACATTTCATGACTTTTTATTTTCTTTTTTTCTCTTTTTGTGGCTTTTTTTTCTTTACAGCTTTATGTTCAGTCAGGTTATTTGTCCTCAGTGGACGCGAACACTCATCTCTGTGCCTGTGTGACTAAGAAACTCCCCTTAACAGGAGAAAGGACTGAGCAAATAAAGATGTTAAAGTTGACATTACTTTGTTTTACTTGTTTTTGTTGTTAATTATTAATTATCTGACAGTCTCTATGACGAATTTGGCTGAGCTTTGCTGCTTCTTCAGAGTTACCGCTCCATGCTGAAACCTGACACCACAGTCTGGGCTCATTTCCATACTAACAGCTGATTGGAGAGCCTGCAGCCTGTGAAGATGCAATGCAGGGACAGAGAAAAGAGAGGAGGCAGGTGCTGTGTCTTGTCTGTTTTCGGCTTGTTTTTCTGCTACTGCAGTTACTTTTTTCGACTTAAATTTGTAAGAGTGCGTCTACCATTTTTTCTTGGCGCACCAGTTTGCCCAAGAAAAAATGTTAGGCGCACTCTCACAAATTTTGGGTGCATCTGGGCCCAATTATGGATTATGGCTGACCCTGCCAGTCCTGGATCAACCCTCTTTGTCAGTTTCACACTGGCGACATGGCGGATGCATCGCCCTGCAGTCTCAGCTCACTTCCTCTTAATACTTCATCCACACAAAGAAAGAGCTTAAAAGTTCTTCATAAACTTCTACGAAAAGTCCTTCTAAAGAAAAAAAACAGTTATCTGATTTATTGACTACATAATCTGAGAAACTGACAGAATGAAAACTTTCTGAACGAACAGGAAGTTTCTCCACAGAGGAGGGAAACAGAGCTTTGAGCCTGTCAGGCACAGATAGGAAGATAAACTGAACATTTTCTTTTCTGTCTCTGTGACATAATCTCTGCTTCTTTGTTGAGGTTATTTTATTAATGCTATTAATATGAATGCTTTCACACTCTCCAACAAGAAAAAGTGAACTAATCATGAAGAAACGCAGTCATGCTCCACATCAAATTAAACAGGAAACCTTTGCAACAAGCATATAAGCCATTTTTAAATACAATAAACACAGTTAAAACATCGAGTAAAAAACGTAAAAGAAAAAGAAAAATCTGCAGCTCCATCTGGTGAAACCTGGCACAGTACGCAACACATTTTCACCTCAAGCTCTGACCTACAGCAAACTACACAAACAAATAACTGAGACCTTTCCTTAGACTCCAAATAGGTCTACAACCAAAACTAAGGAAACAGGTCAAATATAGCCCTTTATATTTTACCGTCTTAGGCCTCAATGGAGGCATTACATTATCAAATATTACAGTTTTTAGGCTCATTTATTGGCATGTTTGAGTAGGAAATGTCAAAATAATGAACCAAAAGAGTTTATTACATTACATTTAAACATTTATTTATTAAATTTGGCTTTTTATTTGACAAATTACATATATTTTTGACCTTGGCTCAATATGCAGTTTTTCAAAATCCTCATCTGACCATATTGTTATAAAACATCTAATTTTGCTCTGCATCACTTTATAACAATAGTCCTTTGCAGAGATGATGTAAAAATATTTGATCATTAATTTTTAGAGTTTTACAGCCACTCCAGCATCATTTCAAGAGATATTCACAATAAAAAATGTTTTTTTTAGGCGAGGATGAAATGTTCAAACTATTCTGACTTCTATCTTCATTTACTCTGTCCCAGTAACACATAAACTGATAATTCCTGTTAATGTTACTTTTATTTTAACACCAAATAATTCACATAGACCTTGTGGTTGCAGAGATTCACCCTTTTCTTTATGAGGATGTCATTTTCAAGCAGAAGGCTTAAAAATGGACTGTAGTGGTTCACTTCAGTTTAATAAAACAGGAACCATGCAGGACTCTAATGTTCACAGTAACAAACCTTTGGGTCCTGGTAGTCCTTTGGGTCCTTGTGGACCGGGTTGGGATGTGCCAAAGGGTCCTGGAGGACCTGGAGGACCTTTATCTCCTGGAAGACCCTTTGCACCTGGAGGACCTGGGATTCCAAGACCTGAAAGAGGGACATGATGGTGGATGTGATGTGTTGTAATGTTTCCTGTGAGTGTCTTTTATAAAATCACTGAATGCACTCCAACAACCGTTTGTTTAATCAACTTTATTCCCGTGTTAAGCTCACTAAAAAGAGTTTGATTGCTGACTTTTAGGCTTAAATTATTAGTGCTGCATCATAAACTCCAATAATTAATGACTTACTTTGCTGTTGGGTAGAATCCTTGCTTCTTCAAAAGTAATAAATTACAGCAAATGCAACAAAAGGGAGTTCTTTTTTTTTTAATTATCTTTTTATTGGAGAAAAGAAGCATACAATTATATAGGTATGTATGTATACAACCTTTTCAGTATTATTTAGCATTATTTTACAGCATCAGTTTCCTCTTTTCCCTTTTTTTTATGCATAGAAAATAGGAAAACTCATGAACCAAGGTGACTTACACAGTATCTTAAGAGGAAAAACAAAAAATAAAAAAAATAAAGAAGAACATTATGATAAAATAAATTGAGAATAATAATAATGACATGCTTAGTTACTGTTACTACATTCATTCTTGTGTCAGGGAAACAAATTTAATCCATTTTGCCCAAACTTGGTCGAACTTAACTTTTTGAATTCTCAGGCAGTAAGTCAATTTTTCCATTTTGCATATCTCAGAAATGATTTCAAACCACTCCTTCAATGTGGGAGGTGATGGATTCAACCACCTTCTTGTGATTGCTTTTTTACTGGCTGCAAGAAGAGCCTGTACTAGTTTTACATCTTTCCCTTGAATCATAAGTTGAGTTCGACCAAGATATAAAGTCTCAAAGTTCATAGGTAGATGGGTTTTAAACACATTAATCAATGTTTTGTGTATCTCCCTCCAGTATGATGTTAATTTAGGACATTCCCAGAATACATGAAAATGATTTGCCTCCCTTGAGCCACATCGTCTCCAGCAGGATACATTATTGTTTTTATATTTCTCTTGGAGTGGCGTCTTAAAATATCTTATAGCATGTTTCCAGCAGCGTTCCCTCCAGATCAGTGAACTGGTTGAGGACCACTGGAAGCTCCAAGTCTCTCCCCACACTTCCTCTGATAAATTTAAGTTTGCCTCTTTTTCCCACATTTCTTTAATGTAAGAAGTGTTTTCACTCTGCATAAAAGAAGGCATTGTATAGCGTAGATATAGATTTGCGTGGGGTTGACTCGTTGGCTACTTTCAAAAGGGAGTTCTTAATAAATAAATACTACATTATCATTCGGCAAATGTTTCTTATTCTTTTTATTCTTTTATTTGACTAACACACTCACACACATGAAGGATGACAAATGACTGTTTATAAAAAATAATACAATTGTGATACATTTAACAAAGTTATTTATTCTTTCGTTACATTTAAGTAATTTTTCATAATTTCATTGCGTGATTGCTTCAGTTTATAATAATTTACAGCATTAATCAGGATGATGTCAATCAATCGATCCATCGATCGATCTTTATTAGTACAATGCTAATTCATAACAAGTGTCATCTCAATTATTAGTTATGATGTGCCTCTTAGTTTGCAAAACGTAGACCAACATGTCACAAACTGCTGTGCTCCATGTGCTTTTAGATAACGCAGCCTTGGACATTAAAATATGGTTTCGTGTTCATACCTCTGGTTCCCATGTCCCCCTTAACACCTTTCAGTCCATCCAGTCCATGAAGTCCCAGTGGTCCAGGAGGACCTGGAATTAAAAACATATTTTAATCAACTAAATCAGATTTATATCCACCTCATCATAAAAAAAAACATCGAATGTGGAATGCCAAAATGGAATTGAGCTTATATAGCGCTTTTCTAGACTTTTCCCACTTTCACGCTAAAATTAGCAGGTCAACAAAAGTTTTTTCATCACGGGTTAACCTGCTTACAATCGACAAGTGACTCCTTTCACACTGCCAACAGACGAGCTGCATGGCTGTTTTTTTCCTCTAGTGCATCAAGCTGGTGTCTCACATTGATGACATCATCAGTGCGACGAAACATGACCATGTAAACAATGGAAAGGAGCGGGGAAGACATGAACATGGTCTTCTTTAATTTGTACTTTGTCCCTCTTTAAAAATGTACAAACTCTGCGCTGATGGTGCAAAGGTGGATATATTTTTGTTGCTGAGAAGGCAAAGAGCCACGTAGGTTACAGACAGAGGAGACGGGCGAGATAATGCTGTGGGTACGCTACACCGATGTCATCTGTAAATTAGCAAGTTGACCCGGGTGTGATGTTCCCACTTAAGCTGGTCAGAGGCCAGTTGATAAAGTTGAAATGCCAATTACACCCTTTCAAACTGCCCACAGGTGCCGATTGTTACCGGGTTCATAAGGCTATGTTTACACGGACACTCTCTGACTTAAAAACACAAAGACTTTTCCTTTGCGTATTCAAAGTCAATCCATGTTCAGACGGAGACGCTGAAACTAATGAAACTGCTGCAGTGAGCATGCCAGTCCAGTAGATGGCGATGTAAGTTTGTGGAGAAACAGCACTGCTACAATAAACATACAAAGAAGAAAAACTTTCCACAAACAACAACGGTGTCTGGATAACAAAGCAAGCACGGTAAGCAGCTCACATGTTACTCTGTGGACGATGAAGCTGTTGTTGTTCCTGGTATGTGTGCACAGCCTTCATGTGAAAGAGTACTGACCATGAAACACTCTGACTCCGGTTTACACGGAGCTGCATGGAGGAGAAAACTCTCCACCCTGGACCCTGGTTTCAAAAGTTTATAGATTTAAGCACTCCAGGTACCGTTAGCATGTAAACAGGAGGCTAAAACAAAATGAAAACTTATTGGATTTGATCGTGTTAGGCCTCGTGTAAACGGCCCCAAAGACGACTCAAAGCTGCTTTACACTCAGGTCACACTTACCCATTCACACCCATTCACTCGCTGATGGTTCGGTTTCTTTGTTAGTTATCAACTAACACATTCACATCAGATTTACACACCACTGATGCAGCAACTTGGGGTCGACATGTGCTGCTGGCCTCAAACCTGCAACCTCCCGCACTGCCCCACCGACGCCCCACTAAAGTCCAAGATCCTGCCCACGTTCCAGGCTTAGTCTGCTTCGTACACTGACAGCAGGTCTGGGTTTCTCTCACCTGGGAGTCCTTGGCAGCCTGCTGGACCTGGAGGACCATCGGCCCCGGCTTTACCGGGGAGACCTGCAAAACCCGGGCGACCTCTGGGACCAGGTGGACCCACCACACCTGAAACAAACCACACAGATGCTAAGAGTCAAAGTCTGATCTGAGTACAGTTATTCAGGCACAACAAGGAGCGTCCTGATGATCTTCTGCACCTTGTTGACCAGGGTCACCCTGAAAACCTGTATCTCCTTTGCACCCCCTCTGTCCTGGCACCCCGATGAAACCTGACACTCCAGGATCTCCTCGAGGTCCAGGAGGTCCTGACAGACAAATCAAACCAGCAGACTTTAGCTTTACTGACTTTCAGGCAGCTCTTTCTTAGATTCATTCGTCCTTCTGAGAAACTCTTCTGCAGAGCCAGATCCTCACCTGGGGGTCCAAAGTCTCCAGGAGACCCCTTGTTTCCAGTTGGACCAGGAACACCGATGGAGTCTCCTTTATCACCTGTCAACACATTAGACACATCATCTCTGTTCAGTCTAAAAACTGCTGAGTGCTGGTGATGGCAAAGGTTTGGCATGAGTGCTAACCTGTGGGTCCAGTGCATCCTGGGGGACCAGGTTCTCCAGGTTTTCCTGCACACCCTGGATCACCCTAAAACCACAAACATGAACATCATTACTAAGAGTTTCTTTTTTCTTAACTGAAGGGATGCTTGAGTTCTGCCTCTAGTGGTGCTTTTCCATGTCCATTTTCCACCTCAAACAGCGGATGAGAGGCGACTTCAGTAAACTTCTACTGGATGATGACTATTCTACAGAAGTTTTATTGAATCTGTTTTACCCTTTTGTATTGTTGCATGGTTTGGGAACCTGAATCGTCTTGGCAGTCTTGTTAAAACTGCTGGTAAAATCTCAGGAAGTCAGCAGGCCGGGGTAACGTCTATTATAACAGACAGGTCTGAGGAAGGCTAAATTTCGATTGCCTGAATCGTGCACTTGGAAAAACGAGTTTGCCCTCAGGTCGTCACATTAGGGCCCTTGTGAGAAGGACTAAAAGACTTCAGGTCTCATTTACCTCCAGTGCTATTTATTAACTTAATGGGAGTTTCACCCTCAGGTTGCTCCTGTTCTTGCACTTTTAATGCTCATTTGCACATCCACACTTTGCACTTTTTTTTTTTGCAAGAGAGTTTATTGAACATTTTACGATATTTACAAACAAATAACATAATATGCCATCAAGAAGAGAGAGCCTTGTATGAAAGAAAACAGATAATAAAAAAAATGATAAAAAATTGAAAAAAAAAAAAAATAAAGCACAAAAAAGTGAAAATCCTGCAATCTGCCCACGCAATCGGCAATATCGGCATCTCTCATCAAAGTACAGACACATACACATGCACATATATGCATACAAACATATTTACCTATACGTAAGGGATAATGCCCGACGAGGTGTCCATTATCAGAAATTAATGGACGATGCGGAGGTGTGGACTGTCCGACGCGAAGCAGTCACGCCTCCCGCGAAGTCCATTAATTAATTTTGATAATGGACACCTTGGAGGGCATTATCCCGCTTATACCATGGTCACTTATGAAAAAAATACATCTTTAATCAATTATTAACTTGTTAATGTTGTTTTTATACCGTTAAAATCATTCGTTGTAAACAAGAAGCAGCTGAGCGGACTATTTAATATCGCTCATTGTGACACGTTGCTAAGGTAACCTCCTCTGGCCACAGAACCTGCAGCTCGGTCGGCCACAGTTGTTGTATTAGGCCTAATCAGTGGAGGGAAGTGAGATGATTGCTTAACGTGATGTTACGGGAAAAAAGCGTGATTTCAGAGGAAGTCTCTTAATGTTTTAACTGCCCATTTTGTGGTTTTCTTTGTGTTCACCTCGACCTCTAAATTGTTCAATTCCTCCGGTGTCACCTCCTTGTGTCGCATCTCTTTATTCTCATATTCTTTTCTCTTCTCTTCTTCTGCTGCATCCCAGTCTTCAAAATTATCGAATTCACCAAACAGGTTGAAGGAAACCATGAAATCGTTCATTTTGTCTACTGTCTATGAGCTAGGCGATGTTAAGAGTTTCCGTTGCCACGGTTACCAACTACTGTTTGATCCAGCGCAGTAATTTAGAACCATCAGGCTATTTGACCGGAACTTCTGTTCTAGGTGTCCATTATCACCTTTTAACGGACACCCTGCAGCCAATCAGAATCGAGTATTCACCCAGACCATGGTATAAATATATATATATATCTACATGTAAATACATACACATACATTCACCTATACACCCATATATCCATACATATAAAAGAAGAGTAAAAGATAAAAAAGGAGCTTTTAGGTTATCCTAGTGTTTGGCCATTCTATAGTTTTCTGACCCTTCAACAACAACTCTGACAGATCCTTCGGCAAATAATTAAACAGAGGAGACCATAGTTTCACTATGCACTTTTAAGTTACTTGGTAGTAACTTTCCATTTTGGTATGAGCTCTGGACTAAACTTTGGTTAGTGTTTTGTGTTCAGTGTTTTTTGATGCAGTGTTGTTTTATGTTTTTAACTCTGATGTTGTTACCTTGTCTTTTGTGTGCCCTGCTGCAAAACTTATTTCCCTTCACGAGACAATAAAAAGATTCTGATCCTGAACTTGGTAATTGAGAATGTTGGAACAAAAACTCATTTGTTGATCAAATTATAGTCTGATGCAACAAATCTGAGAAATAAGGACTCTGCAACACCTCCATCTCCAAAAAACGACAAGACCGAACACAATCACCAATGTTACAACTTAATGAATTATAATATTGTAACAATGTGGATACAAACTCATCTACCTCACAAAAAGCCTATTCTTCTAGGTCGTTGTTACAGACCACCCAGCGCCAATAAGGAATATCTTGAAACTATTTGTGAAATGCTTGAGAATAACACCATGACGGGTCAGGAGGTTTACTTTATGGGAGACCTAAACATTGATTGGCTTGCTAAAAACTGTCCTCTGAAATCTCAATTGCAAACTGCTTCCATGACATACGGTCTTACGCAGGTTATGAACAAACCTACTTGATCATGCATTAAACAGGATGGTATCAAAACTGCCACATGCATAGATCATATTTTTACTGATTCGCCAGAGCTATGCAATCGGATTCTATCCCATTGGATGCAGTGATCACAATCTGATTATAATTGTGAGAAACCTTAAGGTGGGTATACCTGGACCCAAGACATTACTGAAAAGATCTTTTAAGTTGTTTAATGAGGATTTGTTTGTCAAGGAAGCAAAAGAAATATGCTGGTTAGAAGTTTTTGAAGCAAATAATCCAGAAGTAGCCCTTACGAAGTTTAACAAGTTATTTTTGCCTCTGGTGGAGAAACATGCTCCATTAAAAAGGTTCACTGTCAGGAATGCTACTGCACCATGGTTAGACAAAGAAATCAAAGATGCAATGAAATTGAGAGATCAGTTGAAAAAAAATGCAACTGTAACAGGTGATAAATATGATTTTGATCTATATAAGAGAAAAAGAAACAGTGTTACCAAACTGAACAGGAAAAAGAAGAAATTATATTTTGAAAATCAATTTAAGGAGGTAGGAAAAGATAGTAAAGAATTATGGAATGTCTTTAACAAACTGACTGGTAGAAAAGATAAAAACAATCCAGCGTTTCTGGAGGCAAATGGTAAATTTATCACAAAACCGATTGAAATAGCGAATCACTCAAATGATTACTTTATTGATAAATTACATAATTTAACAGGAAGTACAACTGGTTTAAGTAATGATATATCTCATGCATTAATTAGAAATAAAATTATGAATAACAGGGATTTGAAGTTCAAACTAGTAGATATAAACATTGATAAGGTAAAAGAATTAATAAAAAATAGTTAAGAAAAACCACCTGGTCTTGATGGTCTAGACAACAGACTTCTCAAACCAGTTGCTAATGAAATCACTCCTGCTCTAGCTCACATTATGAACTTGAGTTTTAAATCTGGTTTATGCCCACAAGCTTGGAAGCAAGCAAAAATAATTCCACTACCTAAAAATAAAAAGCTGCCCTTTTCTTGCGCTAACAGTCGTCCAATAAGTCTGTTACCTGTGCTTGGAAAAATGATTGAAACTATTGTATATGAACAAATTAATAATTATTTATTAGACAATAACATAATCTGCAGTTCACAACATGCATATAGGAAAGACCATTCGACTGCAACAGCGCTGGCGGTTCTGTCTGAGGACTGGCTTAGACAAATTAAAATCAAAAACATGGTTGGAGCTGTATTCTTAGATTTTTCAGCAGCGTTCGACATTATTGATCATAATTTGTTAATACAAAAACTGTCCTGCTATGGCTTTGAGCAATCTGCGCTGAACTGGTTGTACAGTTATCTGTCTAACAGAACACAAAGTGTGTTTTTTAATGGAAGCTACTCAGAAAGTAAAACCATAACATGTGGAGTTCCGCAAGGGAGCCGTCTGGGACCTTTACTGTTTTCAATTTTTACAAATGATTTACCTTATGCTTTACATAAAGTTAAAACAGTAATGTATGCAGATGATACAACTATATATGCTTCTGCAAAAACAAGTAATGAACTGGAAACTACTATAAACATGGAATTAATTAATTTAGCAAAATGGGTCAGTCAAAATAAGCTCACCCTGAATACACTGAAGACCAACTGTATGATTATTGGGTCGAATTATAATGTTGCTCAAAATCCTGCACTTAATATCAAATTAAATGGCATCTCTATAAAACAAGTGCATGAAACCAAACTTCTGGGAGTAACAGTGGACAATACACTTTCGTGGAAGAAACACATATGTCATATTATTGCAAAAATGGGAAGAGGCACAGCAATTATAAGGAGACACGCCTCCTATATGGACCAGAGAACTTTAAAAATAGTAACCCAATCACTCATATTATCACATCTTGACTATTGCCCAGTAGTTTGGTCCAATGCCAATAATGAATTGTTAAACAAATTACAATGTATGCAAAACAGAGCGGCCCGTACAGTTCTGAAGTGTGGCAATAGAACAAATATTTTATCTATGCACAAAAAGCTCAACTGGCTAATGGTCAAAGACAGACTTCTGTATTCACTGCTGATTGTGATTAGAAATGTATCGGTCTCAAGAACACCGTATGATTTGTTTGAAAAGCTCACTTTTAGTGCAGAAAGTCATAATCACAACACCAGACATGCTAGTGTCAATACCTAAGACAACATCTAACTCAATCAAGCGAACAGTTCTGTACCGAGGAATGAGAGAATGGAATTTTTTACCTGCACATGTAAAAGTGGACATTAATTTAAAACAATTCAAGAGACTACTAAAATGCCATTTTCTTCCATGTACATGAATTCTTTACATCTGGAAGGAAAATTGGCCTTGTTTGATGTTTTTCTGCTGTTTACTTTTTGTTTTCTGTTTTTTCTTTTAACTTTATTGCTTTTATAATGTATGTATAATTTGGTTGGACCCCAGGAAGAATAGCTGTAGCTGTGCTGCAGCTAATGGGGCTTAGAATAAACAATAAACTGTTGATGAGGAGATCTTCACTCTGACATGTTTAATCTTTCTCTGTGAATCATAAGCTCGATTCACAATAAAATAACCAAAACTCTCAGAGGAAAGTTCACCACCCAATCTGGTCCACACCTCTTGGACTATAAGAGAGTTTTCCATCCCTTTTGTCTTATGTTCTATGATGTTAGTATGTATTTTTTTATTTATTTAGAATAGTCCCCTTCGTTTTCGAGGTGCTGTTCTGAGTTATGAATTCACAGCACATATAGGGACATTGATTTCTGTGATCTAGATCTGTCTAAAAGGCCGTTCTTTTGGGTCTTACCAAATCTCCCGTCTGTCCTGGAAAACCTATGAGTCCTTGAGCCCCTCGATTCCCAGGAGGTCCTGGAGGTCCTGGTGTACCATAGGGTCCGGGGGCTCCGGGTAGACCCGTGATCCCAGGTGGTCCGTCGATGCCCGAATATCCCGGTTTACCAAACGCTCCCTGTTCTCCTTTGTTTCCTGTCGTGATACAGAGTTTACAGATGATAGCATGCTAACAGACGTCACACAGACTGACTGAAATACTGTGACGGGAACAACGAGGAGAGAAAAAACCAGACCAAGACCTCAGGAGGATTCTTTACTTCAACATTTTTAGCATTTAACATCTCTCTCAGCTAGCATGTATTTTTAGCTTTAGTTAAAGTTTGTAAAATAATCTGAACGGGGGCTTCAAACCAAAAAAACAAGATAAAGAGTAGAGACCTAAATCTGTAGAAAGATGGAGAGTGACCAGCTGTCACCTCTGCCTGACTCCACTGTTCACCTTTTGTCTTAAACTTAAGATGCCAGTGACTAAAAACTGCACTACAAAAAGTGTTTTCTTATAAAACAAATCAAAATCACCACCTCCTGGATGAACTTCACATTTAATAAGGGAGAAAATCCTTTAAATATGGACGTCCTGGGTTGCAGATGGTCTTGTGGGATGAAACTGTCTGATCAATAATGGGCTTTTCACCATGACCAGAAATCTTTTAAAACTCAAAATGGATTCAATATGAGAACAAATGCTCAACAAATCCCTGCCAATGCATCTCCAGTATTTTCGAGCAGCATGTTGAAAACCAAACTATCTCTCACTCTTTGCAAATCTTTATAAATTCATTCATCCATGTCCAAATGGCTACAAAAATCTGATCACCTCTTCGTTGTTCCATGACCAACACTCTTTGATAATTTTATCAAAATCTGTTGATGGTTTTTCTGTCATCCTGTTCATGAGGGCTGACAGATATATCGTTATCATATTGATATCGAGATACGAACATTCAAGATGTTAATATCGAAAAAGCAACGATATAAACAATATAGATTCCCCACTCGCTTGCCCTGCATGTACAGCTCTGGAAGTCACAATAAAATAAATTTTTACGATTGCCCTTGAATGCACCGCTTGATGCACATGCGCAGTCGTGGTAATCCGGGTCAGCCATGATGTCACCAGAGGAGTTAGTAAACAGTATCATGGCTGTCCGGCAACAGAGCTCAAAAGTTTGGGAACATTTTAGCAAAACAAAAGAGAAAAATGTGCAAAATCTATAAGGCTGAACTTTCCTTCAATGGCAGAAGGATGGTGATACATAAGCATCTGAAAAGGAAGCACGTCGTGGTTGATTTAGTTTCTGATGAAGAGAGACAGTCGTCTCGATAAGCTAATTAGCTAGTTAGCTGCTAACATTACCTTCCCTGATTTCCAGGGACAGTCCCTGTTTTGGATGACCTGTCCCCAGTTAAAGTTGTCCCTGAAAATGTGCCTGATTTCACTGTTTGACTATTGTGTACCTACTAGAACAAAGGTTATGACTACAGCCGTGTAGGAAGCAGAAAGCGTGAGGGAGCAAGCTGAGCGCAGACTAAGACAACAGTTAAAGCTTCTACACACCGAATGCGGTTTGAGCGGCGGCCACCGTGAGCAATAGCGCAAAGTGCGCACAGAGCCAGCGCTGAGCATGGCGGCAGCATGGCGCGTTGAGCGCCAGTTGCTAAGCGACAGAGCAGGAAGTGTTCTTGGCGTGCTTGGTTTGACGAGTAGTGCATGAGGCTCTGAACTACGTAGCAAAAATCTGTAGCTGTAATCCTCCTGAGGAGGAGGACCACAGTAGCAGCATCAGCAGCAGGGAGGAGAAGGATGTGGGTCCACCTGATCCTGATGGCAAGGCAGGTACTGGAGGATTACACTTCCAAATGTACTTCAGGCTGACCAAGGAGCACTTTGAGAGCCCATTGTCCCGAGTTGTCAAAGTCTGGTAAGAATGCAGACAAACTTCAGGCAGCCAGCCTCTCGTGGCACAGCTCCGTATCTGCAGTCACTTATTTCCTGAACTGGCATCTCCTGTTGGCTGCGCTAAAATGTCGTCAGAGCGCGCTGCGCCCGAACTGAGAATTTTTCAATTTGTGCGCCGCCGCCTTGCCGCGCAGGCGCCACCCTTGCGCGCCACTGAACTCTGAACACCGCGGGGCCACGCTTGCGCGGCGGTAACACATACACAACGCGCTTGCTGCGTTTGGTGTGGAGGGGCCTTTATTGTGTTGCCAAGTCTACTCATCGTGTGAATCCCACATAATTATCACCCAGCTGCCTCTACAAAGCAGACATGAGTGTGATTGGTAGTTTGTCCTTTCTTTTTTGTATTTTTATTTTATTTATTCATTGAACATAACAAAAATATGTTTTCAACATAAAGTAAAGACAGCAACCAAAGTGCAAAACAACAAAATGTGTCATTCGTGTGTTCAAAAACGAATAGGAGGAAGTACAAACCTATCTGGTCCCACCCATTCACCTCACACAGCTAGTCAGTAATTTTATCGCTTCCAAGTGACAAAGATAGTACTGACGAACAAATCACACATAACCAAATACACAAAATATAAATAATATAACACAAATCATAATCAAAAATAAATAAATAAACAAACCCCCCTCACCCCGTTTCCTCGCAAAAATAGTCGTTTGTGGCAGCCCTCGTAGTCACAAACGTCACAAAGTGTTCACAAACAAACTCTGCTAAAACCAAAACGTCTTTAGAGGTAAGAATTAATGCATCTACAGTGAGAGGACCAAATTAACATAACATTTTAAAATAAAGCCATTCATTGAAAAAGCCTGACAAAGATGTTTGTTTCCAACATTAAAAACTTTTCCTAAAATACAGAATGTAATTTCTGGTTTCCTGCAGCGAGCCTCAAGTGGACACTTGAGGAACTGCAGCTCTTAAACCTCCTCCACTGACTTCGTCTTCAACACGAGAGGTTGCTGCTTAACTCAGGGTTCCTGCAGCTCAAGGCAAGTTAAATTCAAGACTTTTTCAGACTTTTTTAAGGACGTTTGAAATCAAATTTAGACCAAGTCGACATTGAACCACAATTGAAACAAACACAACAAACAAACAAAAACACCACATGAATTACCTGGGTTAGAGGCTATTTTAACCCAATGTTTATTTTAAATAAAACATCACTTTAATCTTTTTTTAACCCCGTTTTTAAAACTTTATGCCTGTTTTGCCCCCATTCATCTTTTTTGGCCACTGTCAGAACCATTTTTGGAATTTTTACATGGTTTTTGAAATTTGATTTCAAATTTAATTCCCAATTTTGCTGCCATAATCAATTTTCCTAAGACACTTTTGGATTTTTTTGCTAGTTTTTTCCCCATTTTTTCTCTCTCTCCAGGCACTGTAGGTAGAACCAAGACATGCGTCTGCTCTAAAAGATCCTGGTGCAACCACATCACCGTTTTCTTAGTTCTGCTATTGTGATTACACGATGTTGCCACGAGAGTAAATTAGAGAATTATTTTGAAAAATAGATAAATGTTACTAAATGGTTTTTTAGTTCAAACTAACATAAATCTTACTAATGTGTTCAAATTTTTTAGACTTTTGAAAATTGGATTTAAGACATTTTAATGCCAATTAAGGCCTGATTTTTAGAATAATGAATTCAATGCCTTTTAAGACTTTTCAAGGATCCGCGGGAACCCTGTTAACTAAACATCTCACCCACAGAAATCATGCAGCATCATTTTAATGGTTAAAGCTCTGACCTCGAGGTCCAGGGAAGCCGCTGAGGCCTGTAGTTCCTGGTTTTCCTGGCGTGCCCTTGATGGGAATGACCTTGGTGTCTCCTTGAGGCCCCGGGAACCCTTTGCAGCCTACAGAGTGACAGAATAGAATGTAAAGGTGTTAACTGTTGTGGGTAGTCATGGAAACACATCTGGATTTGTTTCTGTTTGTGGAGTGAGGCTGTGGCTCAGATTCAAGTTATGTCCAAGCATGACCCAGTTTAAAAAAGAGGAACAAAAACATGGTTTTCATGAGGTACAGGGAGGAAGAGGAGCAACCAGGGGGCTTATTAGTGTTTTTATTAATGATTTATATATCTGTTTATTTTTTTGGTTCTTTGTAAATATGTATGTTGGCAAAGACTGCCTTTTAATTAAGTTGTGCAGGAAGGGTAGGTTTAAATAAGATTATGCTTCATCTTACTCCTTTTCAGACATATTAGGTTAATATTTTTATTGTTGTTTCAACTATCCTTGTAAGTTTTGTTTGTTCTTTTTCAGTCCACTTTGTGTGATGCTAGCACATCTTCCCATTAAAACATTCAATAAATACATGAAATTAAAATTAACAGTGCGGCTTTGACCCACTCTAAGGGAACGTTCCAGGTATAACATTCTGATTATTTGACTAATGATTGATTAAAGGAGACATATCATGCTGATGCATGATTTAATACTTACATATAATATAATAAATTTGAAAACAAGACCTTACACCCCCTTAATTTTCAAAAAATTAGATATTGTATTTTTTCTGATATCCTAGAATGAGATTTGATGCCTCTGAAAATAGGTCATTGCGAGATGTCCGTGAGATTTAAATCGTCGTGACGACACGAGGTATCTTTCTTTTTATTGGAGTAATCTGATAAAACACTTCCTCCTCTGTGATGTCCGTTAGCCACAAAACCGTCACCGAGGAACACATCCACCAGCAGGGGTATATAGATCCCTAGCTCACACTCACTCATTACCAGCTCTGGCCTGTAGGGGGACTCAATACGCGGTTGCTGCTTTGAGCCTGCCGGAAAATACAGTAGAAGAAGAAGGACAGGCTGGCTCTACCCCCGATAGAACTGACCAATCAGAGCACAAAGGGCTGTGACGTTGCGAGGTAACTTTAGGTCAGTCTGAGATCCGAGTGTTTCAACAAGAGCTTGATAATGGCCTAAAATGAGGATTTTGAGAACGCTATTGTGGGGCAATGAAGGAACTAAATGACTTGTACTGAGGGCAGAAATGCTTTACAGGCATCCTAGTCTGGCATAGTGAAAAGGAGAAACAAGCATGATATGTCCTCTTTAAAGTTGGGAGAAGAAATCGATATTTTTGTTCAAAAACAGTTTCTTTCCAAATGTAAATGCTTTTAGTCTGTGTTAATAATCCACTTTTAAAGTCAGCCCAGTCTTTTGAAGAGAGAGTATAAACAGCTGGTTAAAATATATTGCTGAATAAATCCTAAAAACAGACTCATGTGTGAGGTGTATTTTCCTGATATAGTCTGTAGGCATCATCATTGTTCATCTTTTCACTGGGGTTAAAAAAGCTAACTAAAGATTGAACAAATTGGTAACATCGTAGAATCGCAATTCAAATCGAATCAGCAGCTAAAAAAATCATAAAAATTAGAAATCAGGAGAAAAGCGTATCAGGCAGCATTTATAATAAAAACAGATTTGTGTACATACAGGCATGTGACCTGGCAGGACATTTGTCTTTTAATAAAACATTTTACATAAATGTTATCCTTCAGGCAAACGTCTTAACTTCTGTGCTGTAAATGAAGCCAAGTCCCTCCTGCTTCAGTCTTGGTTCATAATCTGAACTTTCTCTCCTGATTCAGTGTAAATTAATAAAAGTTGATGGACTGAGGGGCTTAAACCTGCAGTCATGACTCTCAGGTGTTACCTTTCTCTCCCTTCTGGCCCTCGCCTCCTGGAGCTCCATCTTGACCATCAAACCCTCGGATCCCTTTCCTCCCCAGAGTCCCAGGAGCCCCAGTCCGCCCGGGGGCCCCTGGTGCTCCGTCTGGGCCCCGGGGTCCCATCAGACCTGGAAAGCAGCAGCAGAATTTTTATGAAGCGTCTTTCTCTGTATCACCTGATGACGGGCTCTGAGTGGGAGGGGCTTCACCTTTCTGGCCTTCAGGACCTGCTCGTCCTGAATCCCCGTTTGGTCCAGTGGGGCCCTGGGGCCCCGGGTAGCCTGGGAGACCCGGTGAGCCATTTTTTCCTGTAGCACCTTTGGGGCCAACGCCTGGAAGACCATCGTCTCCAGTGTCTCCTTTCTCTCCCACAAACCCTGAACACATCACAGAGAGTTTTTATAGGCTGTTTGTAGTTTAAAGTTAGGTGAACATCCAGGAAATTAACTCAAGCCAACGACCAAGAAAAGATAAAACAATAATAATTATTACTATTATGTTTATCTGCTAGACTTTATAATTTTATTTACTGAATTGTTTTAAATGTATGCACTTATTTGATTATTTATTGCTTATAGTCATACTGGTTGCTTTATTTTTGTTTGTTTTATTGTTTTTATGATTCTTTGTACAGCACTTTTGAGACATTTTTGTTGTTAAAATGTGCTATACAAATAAAGTGGATTGAATAGTAATAATAATAATAACAACTGTATTTATATAGCACTTATTAAAACAGAAGTTTACAAAGTGCTTTGACAAACAGTCAGGAACAACAAACAACAAATCACAAAAACGACAGAAAGACACAAAAGGAATAAAACACACGAGTGAGAAAAGTTAAGAGGAGAGAAACTGGAGCTTCAGGTGACATCGGACTCAAAGGCCTTTTCCAAACGTCACAGGAGCACAGACAAAACCAAAAACTGAGACCATGAGGACTGAAATAAAAGCTAAAAACATAAACTCAGTAAGAAAATAAAAAGAGATTAAAAGCAGAAAACAGGACAGCAAATATAAAAAATGAAATTATAATGATGGTAAAATAATAAATAAGAATAATAATATCAATAGCAATGATAAAATAGAATAACAGACATGAGCAAGAGATAAAACAATTAAAAAGCCTAAAAGGTTATCTATGAAAAGATTAAAAGTCTAACAAACATAAATCATAGATTATGTAAAATCTGAGTTAAAAGAAAGTAACTGTATTATTGTGTTAACATAAAAGATCATAGATATCATCATCATCATATTTTTCTCAAAAATTAATGATAGTAGAAAAATGATGTAAAAGCAATTTGCCTTTGCTTACCTTTATATTTTATTTGTTGGATTTATACAGATGAAAACACACGTACGTTTTCCATTTAGGTTTAAAATATACATTCATTCATCCAAGATCAATAAATCCATCAAACTTTATTTGTACAGCACTTTTCATACAAAGAATTGTAGCACAAAGTGCTTCACATTAAAATAAAGTAAAAATTAATGACATATAAAGTAGAAAGTTGCATACAAATGAAAATAAAAAACCTCATCCACCCTCACAATCCACATACAACACACACACAAAATTAATCAAACACACAACGACATAAAAAGGAAATTATAAAACAGAAATAGAATTAAAGAACTGAGGAAGACTGAGGAAACACAGGAGCTAAATCTTAAATTATAATTAAATATCACAGGAAATTAGATTAAAAATACTATAGGGAAAGGAAGGTAAATAATTAAATTAATCAACATAATAAAATCAAAATAAATATGGTAAAATCAGATAACCTGATCTATCCATCTGATTTATTGTATTTATTATTATTATTATTATTATTATTATTATTATTATTATTATTATTATCATTATTATTATTAATTTATTTTTTTGTGTGTTATATTTTATTTTTATTTTTTTATATATATCTCTAATACTGTTAACCAGGCTGTTATATCAAATTGGGGGTGTTTTCTGCTCTGTGTTATGCAAAAATAAATAAATAAATAAATTAAAAAATTAAAATAAAATCATATAACCTAAAACCAGAGGTGTCATAAAAGCAGCTAAAGTGGGATGGTAAAAAGAAAAACAGCACACAGAGAATAAAATTTTAAATAATAAATCTGAACTAGAATGTAGAAATAAAACAGATTAAGAGGATTAAAAAGGTAATAAGAAATAGTATTGGCTAAAATCAGCTAAAAGCCAGATTAAAAAGGTAGGTCTTGAGTTTTCTTTTAAAAATATGAACAGTTGAAGATGGAAATAAACAAGGATGGACTTAAAGCAGTGGAAGGTAAAAAGCTAAGAGTGATACTGACGGAAAAAAAACATACAGTAAAGCTGAAATAAGTTAAAACCTGAAAGAGGGCGTCACATAAAGCAGTTCTGTAAGAGTTTTTAAAGTGATTTAAAGAAGACTCCGCTCGTGCAGGTAAAAAGACCGGCTGGAAAAACAAAGGGCAGATTACCAAGGTTGATTTACCTGGGGGTCCGATGGGTCCTCGAGGGCCGTGAGGACCATCCTCACCGGATTTTCCTGGTGGACAACGATCATCACGGGGTCCTTGGGGGCCAGTAGGACCTGGAGCCCCATCCTGTCCTCGCTGGCCTTTTTCTCCAGGACCTCCAGTCAGACCAAAAGCCCCTGATGAAAAGAAGAACTTAAATAAGACCAAACCAACACAGACACAAACACTCAGGAGACTTAGGCCCCATCCACATGAAGACAAACCGAGGTCTAAATGCATACATTTTTTGTCGAATCTGCGTATCATCATACGAAGACGGCGTTTTGGGGGTCTGTAAACGATCATTTTGAAACCAGGTTCTAGAGTGGAAAGATTTTGAAATGCCGTATACGCAGCTCTGTGATTACTGGCTCTCTGTAACTTTTCAGTTACACTTACGTCATAGTTTCATATCTTCATTGACACGCATGCGCCACACGTGGCAACGACAACAACAATGGCGGCGTACGGTGTAGCATATGTGCTGATGAAGCTAGTGACCCTACTATCCCTGTTACAGTAAAATCTCCTTCTTCTCAATCACCACTGAGTTGAACAAACAATTATCGAGGACACATTACAGCACTTTATGATCACTTTATCACAATCTCTGTTTACAACTTTTGCATCAAGTGCGCATGCCCACTGTTTTTTCGTCTGTTTCCGCTTGTTTCCGTCATATTGTTACAGCGCCCCTAGAGGTCTGGCATGTGTTTTACAGCGTTTTCATGAGTATCAAGTGCATTCATGCAGACGCACACATTTTCTGAGAGGCCTTCGTCTTTATGACGATCGTTTTTAAAACTGTTAAGAGTTTAGTCTTCGTGCGGATGAGGCCGCGTTTACATGACGCCAAAGACGGTCAAATCCGATAAGTTTTCATTGCGTTTTGACCTTGCGTCTCCATGGAAACTTGTTGAAAACAGAAACTTTTGGAAACAGGCTCCCGAGTGGAAAGATTTGAATCCGCTCTCCATTCAGCTCCATGTAAACCCGTATCAGAGCGTTTCAGGGTGAAATGCCGGCGTCACTGCATGCGCAGTACTCTTTCAGATGAAGGCTGCACGTGCATACCAAGAACAACAACAGCTTCGGCCGTCTGCCAGGTAACGTGTGAGCATCTTCCCGTGCTCGCTTTGTTATCCAGTCAAAACTATCCAGACAGATTTGTTGTCCAGAAAAGAAACTCCTGTGTCTCTGTGCATCTATTCGCCATTGTTGTTTGTGAAAGTTTTTCTTCTTCGTTCGTGTATTGTAGCAGCGTTGCCTCTCTGCAGACCTACACCGCCATCTACTGAACCGGCATGCACACTAAAGCGGATTAACTTGTCTCTTAGCGTCGTCGTCTGAATGCAGAAGAATTCTAAAATGCAAAGGACAAATCTTTATGTCTTTAAGTCAGGAGTGTCCGTGTAAACGCAGCCTTAGCCTGGACTATAGAACACGTCTTCATGAATCTCACGTCCATTTACATACCTTGTAGGCCGTCAATCCCTGGAGGACCGGGGACTCCTTTAGGTCCCTGTGACCCCGGTGATCCTGGAAAGCCGATTGGTCCATAAGGCCCCACAATGGAGTCTCCTGCAAGGCCCGGGAGTCCAGGAGAGCCTGGGAGCCCCGGAGAGCCTGGAGAGGAGCACAAACACCACGACTGCTTCAGACATTCACGTCTTCATCAGGAAATGTGACTTTGATATTGAAATATGACATGGATAAGAAATAAAACAAGCTTCATGTAGGCTTCTCTCTTTATAAATGCTTATTTCAATCACAAAATCTGGCAACATGACTGGCTGCAGCAACACTTCTCTTGGACTCTTGGATGCATAACCAGGGTATCTTGGTCAAAAAAAGTTTTAGATCAAACTGTATGAAGTCAAAGCAGATATTTTATTTAAAACAGAGGCTGAGGGTCTTTACCTGGGTCTCCGCTGTAACTGAGGCCTTCACGTCCTTCTTCTCCAGTATCCCCAACAAGTCCTGGAGGTCCTGGAAGAGCAGAGCATGTTTAAGGTAAAGAGAGAGCCTGTTTGTAAAAAACCTCAAACAGATTTTCTCATTTTTTATTTCTTCTGCTGAAAGAAATGAAGGATCCAGATCAAACCCTGTCTCTGCTCAGGATCTTTCTAGTGAAATGTTCCATTTGAATGAAGGGACTGTTTTAGTCTAAATTTGATCATATATCAGGAAAAATTTTTCCTATTCTTACACATTAGAGAAGTCAATTTTGAAGAATATTTCAGATATTTTCAAGACAAAAACTAAGAATCCTTAAAGGTGTAGTCAGTGATCTTCTAATCTTCTAATTTAATGCACTATTTGTCAAATTCCCTGTATTTCTCCTCTCCATCCACAAGATGTCACCACTGACAGGATGTTGAAAAAAAAGTCCGGTTTCAATACACAGCCTTGGCTCTGAATTTCAGCAGGTAAATACTGTGGCTCGGGCCGAGTCCCCAAAACAGAGTACCCACACACACACACATCCAGGGGGCGATCATACTCATGCACAGATCAGACAGAGGGGGGAGGGGGAGTCGTAGGTTGCGTAGCGTGTGCAGTTAGCGTAAGAGAGAGATACAATATGTGCAGTAGCAATGGCTGAAAAACAGCCCAAAAGAAAAAGGTCAGAGGAGTGAAAAGTGAAAAAGAAGGGCTATGACCATGAAAGAGTGAAGACCCGGGTCAACATTGGTGTTGCTTTCTGACGGTGGAGGGAACTCCACGAATTAAAAGACCTGAAAATGGACGTGGATGTCACCGTCTTTCTGCTGGATAGGTTAGCAACATTAGCTTTGTGGTGCTTCACATGACAGTAACAGCCGTCGGGCATTCATCTTATTGTCTAATCTGACAGAATGTACTGCTGTTGTGATGTTATCAATAATGTCAGTCGAGTTGTCTGACGAGTCGGGGTTACCTTAGCTACGTTGGTCAGCTACGCAGTTTCTACGACCGTTTCCATGACGATGCACGTCCATCAGCTTTTGGGGGTGGAGGCAGGGGTGAGGTATGAAGGGAGAGGCGGGTCTAAATTCGCTTATCAACAACCTCTCCTCTCATTTTCTGAAACATCACTGACTACACCTTTAATGCAACTTAATCCTTAGTAATCATTACAAGTGTGGCATATAATTGCTTTTAAATAATATTTGCAAAAATGCATATAGATTAAATAAAATACCTAAAATCTGAAAATGGAGGATAGCGTCAGTCTGTGATCTTTAAGAATCAAACAGCCTTTGATTAAACTCTTGAGTCATTGTTTTTAATTTCAAGCTTATGAACAGCAGAAACTTAAATACTGGATTGACTCCAATCTCCAATTTCATTCATTTTTGAAGATCAGTGATTGGCTGATCCTTACATGACAAACCGATCTTGTCCTCCTCCTCATAGGTGTGAAAGCCACTGCAGCTTTTTCCTCTGCAGACTGACAGGCCTGCAGAGATTTTATATTTAAAGCCACAACGATGCTGCATTTAGGCTTTTTTTCCTTCTTTTTTCTCTACAAGGAAACCTAAACCTCTGGACACTTTATTATTGGTTTAAGTTGTGTTGTTAGTTTGTCCTGTAGATTATTTAATAATCATCAAACTTTGTGATTTCTTTAATTTGTATAAATTAAACAATATAAAGGGTTTAAAATTCACTAACTTCTCTGATCTCTGTAGACCTGACATGTTGGTGTTTTAGGTCGTAGGATCTTTAAACTTGTTCTGGATGTTTTTTAGAGTTAGTATTCTGAAGCTCATCATATTCTGGTGGTTTTATTTGGTACCTTGTCGTCCAGGTGGTCCAAGAAGCCCGGACTTCCCTTTCTCTCCTTTTGCCCCATCAGGTCCAGTAAGGCCGGGAAAACCAGGCGCTCCGGGGAGTCCTGGGTAACCTGAGGATCAGCACAGGTGAACAGGAAGTCAGACCAGACCGAGGCCAGAGCGAACAGACATGAACCGACAGGTGGTTTTACTCTACCTCGATCTCCCGCCTCTCCTTTCTGACCCGGAGCTCCTGGATTCCTGGGCACGCAGGGCAGCGTGTCACCTGGAGGAGAAGGGGCGGAGCCGTGAAGGAGGTCAGATATGAGGGAGGGTTCAGTCGTGAAGGGGAGGAGCCATAAAAGTTTTTAAAAAAATCAAACAGGAGGAGTGTTTAACTGGAGAGTAAACATTTTATTATTCAGATGAAGCCAAAACCAATGAACTGAAATCTTAACATTTCAGTCTAACTTATTATAATCAGTATAAACACTGCCCCCTACAGGTTTAAACTCAGTTACTACAACTTAATCTTTTGGCTGATATCTGGAGCCTGGTGATGTTTGGTGTTCAGATTTTAAACTACCTTTTTCCACAACCATTACCCTAAGCTGAAGAGCCAAATTTGCAGAATAATGATAATAATAACAATAATAATAATAATAATAATAATAATAATATTATTATTATTATTATTATTATTATCATTATTGTTGTCATTATTATAATAATTATAAGAACTTTTATTATTATTATAATTGTTAGTTTTATAATTATAATTATTATTGTAATTGTTATTGTCATTATTGTCGTAATAATTGTAATAAATATATTATTATTATTGTTATTGTCATTATTATTATCATTATAATGATAATAATTATTATTATTGTTATTATTATATTTTTGTTGTCATTATAATTATTATTATTTTTATTATTATTATTTTGTACTTTGAGAAAAACACTCAAAACAAAGTGCTAAAAACCTAACAGTCAAATACATCAGATGACAGCTTTCCTTTGTGCCTTTAAAACTGTTGTTAATATTTCAGGTAATGCACGTGTTCAGAAAAAGACCAGATTTGTTGATTTCAGTGTCAATATTTTTTCTACCTTGAACTCCCTTGGGCCCGGGGAAACCAGGGACACCTGGGGGCCCCATGTTTCCAGGGGCCCCCCGCTGTCCTATGGCCCCGACGACGCTTGGTCCCACAGTGCCGGAGAGACCTGACGGGCCCTTCGGTCCAGGGAATCCTGGGAAGCCTCTGTCACCGGGGAAGCCTGCGAAACTTTGACCCTGCACAAAAAAACAAAGAAAAAAAATGGAGTTAAAGACGGAGAAGCTTCAGAGCAGTGTGGAGGACTCACCTGGCTGCTCCATCTTAAAGGAACACTCCACCTTTTAACGTTTTATGTATGAAATGTTAAATCACAAAGGGATATTTTACAAAACAAGTTAAAAGTCATGGTAATTTGTTATGTAATGTAAAAAGTTTTGTAATTTCACACAGGTAGCTGATTTTAGATTTTATGAAGAAAAGTGATTGGACAGAGTCCCAGCATTTACATGTAAATAACTCACACAATTACAGCTCATATATTATTATTATTATTATGATCATTTTCTCTAATATTATCAGCCCTAAGAGGTTCAGCTCCAATAATGTGAATCATAGATTCTCAGTTGGTAATCTGGTGCAGTAGTTTCACAGAAATCTTTGCTAAACCTCTTTGTCTCATGTCAATCCAGCTCTTTAGGGATCAGTTTCAGAAATATCTGGACACAGATCTAATTAACACCGATTCAAACAAAGGGATAAAGCGCCCTGTTCAAAGTTCATCTCGCACGTCAGATCACATGTTAGAAAAACTCCAGTCCACGACTCGCCCAGAGCCTCAGAAATCCCAAAAAATAAACACATCTCTGCTCCTGTTTGATCATTTATGTCACACTAAATTCACTTTTTTATCCAAGAGCTCGATCATGAGGGGCTGTTACAGCCTAAAAATAAAATCCCCTTTTTTATCAACAACACTAGATTAATGATTTAAATAATGTTTTTATTTCTCTCAAAAAAATCCCAGTTACACCAAAATGACATGGATTAACCCAATGCAATAATATGTCATCAAAATATATATATGTTTAAATTTTCATGATAAAGTTGATGTGTGTGTCATAAAATGCTGATTTTATAGTTTAAAGGTGCTATGAGGAGAATCTATTACAGGTGACATAAAGACTCTGCTACCCATGAGCACGCGCGGCGACTGTCCTAATGCTGCGTTCCAGTAACCTCAGAACTGGGAGTGACATCGTCTCCGACTTATCGGCGTTCCAGTTGAAGTCGGAAAAAAACATGCCGATCTACCAGGCTATTGTTAGCTGTTGTTAGCACGCTCGGGGTCAGAGAGGTTTCACTGAGTTCCCAGTAGGAAATTCTGACTTCAGGGAACATTTCAGTTGCAGTTTCCTAATCGGAACTAAGAAATTCCTACTTTTGACTACAACTGGAACGCACCAAAGACGTGACCCAAGCCAAAGCGTGTGTTTGTTGTGATGCTAATGAATGCAGCTCAGACCTTCCTCAGAACTCTGCATTGCTTTACAACTTCTTTTTTCAACAACTTACAGGATGCAAAGCCACGAGGTAATGTATCTCTTTCTAGTTACGTAGCGGTAGTTTTTGATGATCCATGAGCATGAAAATTTATGATCATTTACCTGTTGATCTTAACACCATGATTTCAGTTTTGGCTCTAATTATTGCTTTATAATCTATATTATTTTAATAACTAGGTCAAAACTAACCTTAGCAACACAGTCAACACCATTTCTACAGAGCAATTATACATTTTTTAAAAAATTATTTTCTTCTGATTTTGTTTCTTGTTCCTGACGTAAGTCAAAAAGTCTTGATGCAATAAACAAAAAAAAAGTGGTTCTTTTATGCATTTAAAACCTAAAACGTGTCGGTACAGACCAAAACACAGGAGGAAGGTTAAGACCACATCATGCACTGAATACCATCGGGACATAACGGTCATTTTGACCCTTTAACTACCAGCTCAACTGTTGGCCAGAGGTTGTCAGTAAATTCAGGGATATATATATATATATTTTTAAACAGAACAAATCAAATAATTGTTTGATTCCTTTTGAATTTCAAGGAACAGAGAAAACTACTACTAAACCTATAAACAGATATGTTCTTGGTGAAGAATTTAAAGGTTTAATAAGCTAACAGTTGATCATGTGAGGACAGAACAACGCACAAATATTTGGGACAAAATCAATTAGAAAAGACGGAAATGAAAAAAACCCCGAAAATAATATATATATTAGTATATATTTAAATATATGTATTGTTAGGGGTGTAATGAAATGGTCAACTCACGAAACAATACAAAATACGAAACAGGGCTCACAATACAAAATAAAGATTATAGAAAATCCCCAACTGTAGGAAGTTGTGCAAAAATCTCATTTTCTTTATTTTCTTCCTAATGCAGACATACAAAAAATATTGCTGCATCAGTACAAAATAAATGCTCTTTGAAAAAAAACAAAAATGTAGTTTTGTCCCCTTTAGAGTGACGATGGAGCGTCAGCTAATTCCTCGACCTCGTCTTCCTCCATTCTGAAGCGAGTGTTTTGCTACGGTAGGCGAGGAGGGTAAAAAATCACCAGTCTCAGTACTGAGAGGTGGTGCGTAGCGCCCCTTCGAGTTTTTTATTTTGTGTGTTTTTGAATTTTATTTTGTCACTTTTTATTTCGCGAAATTTTGGGGCACGAAATCTCATGACACCCCTAATATATACACACATATATTCATATATGTATATATATTTATATAATGATCATATCAGTATCAATGATTAAGTATTCTCAGTAACACTGGTGGTTATGACAATATGAACGGCTTTAAGCTTTTTAAACCTTTAAATCTCACACAAAGAAAATTTCAGTTCTTTTAGCTTGTTTGCAGTTTTTTTTCTGCATCTTTAAACATTGACAGAAACAAACGATTAAGTGTTATGTTTTTTTTTTTTTTAACACATTATATATTCCTTAATTTATTGACATCTGCCAAACAAATGAGCTGGGAGTTAAAGGGTTAACCAGAATAATAAAAAGTTTTTCTAAATCAAATCACCAACTCCAGCTTTAACATCCTCCTCGTCTGGAGCACCGTAGAGCACACAGTGTTGTATTATCAGTCTCTCTTTGTTTCTGGAAAACTCTCTGTCTTACTCACTTTGGGGCCTCGGTTCCCGGGAGGTCCAGGAAAACCAACGAGTCCACTTCTCCCTGAAAATCCTTGCTGTCCTTGAGGTCCTGATGGGCCCCGGTTTCCTTTCTCACCTGGAGAGAAAAGTCCAATCAAAGGTGTTTATACACTGACGTCTGCTGAACCTCAGTCTGTTCGATTTCTGTTAGTTTGATGGAGAGAAGTGCAGAGAAACATAACAGACTGTGATGACGCTGCAGAGCTTCTTCACTAAGGTTCAGTCGTTGGTTTAAGGGGGAAAAAGTTCATAAATAAACATCCATCTGCTGTCACTACTCCGAGGCTGGGTTGTGGCCAAAGGGAAGAGTCAAAAGGGGAACTTTGGGGTTTTCCACTGGCTGGACTGGCCCAGAAGATCTTATCGAGAGGGCAACCAGGAGGAAACTGAGTCGATTACAAAGTTTAACCTGAGTCCTGCACCTAATAACGGCAGCATGTATCGTACCATCCTTGTGGTCACGACTCAAAGCTCCTGACCATCGGTGACGGTTAGAACTAGGGCTGGGCGATACGGCCTAGAAATAAAATCCCTGATTTTTTTCCACAACACTCGATTTACGATTTTAATACATTTTTCCCTCCCTAAAAGAAACGAAACTCCCAGTGACATAAAAATGAAACAAATCAAGTTTTGCCTTCATGTTGTCTAAATGTTTCCCTCTTAAAGTCAAAGTCTGGGTCATAAAAGGTTGATTATGTAGTATAAACGTAGGCAGGTTTGTCTACATAAACACTAAAAGGCTGAGGTGTTTTTACAGTATTAGCATGAAACCTTCTGATAAATATTTAATCTATTTAAATAACAAATACAAGCCTATAAAAGTGCTTGTACAAACCTGTTCAAAGCTCCAAGCCACTCGTCTCTCTCCTGACCTGAAGTCAAAATCCACCTGCAAAAGGAACCATGACCCCGGACTATAAAAAGACTTGACCAGGTCCACTCACCTTTAAGGTCCACCACTATGAAGTCCCCCCTCTGTCCTTTAAACCCTGTGGAGCCAGGAAATCCAGCAAGACCCTGAAATCATCAAACAATCAATCAACCATCCAAATATTTGTAGATTTATTCCATCCATCCACCATTACTTGCTTACGGCCATTTACACAATCTCTCCATCAGTCAATAGATCAGCCATTCATGCATCCATTTACCCTTAACCCTACTCATCATCATCAACCATCCATCCATTCATCTGTCCACCCATCTAGCAGTCAGATTAATAACATCCCTTAATCCATCCATCCATTAACCAGCCAATCAACCATTCATTTCTCTATCTATACATCTTTGTATCCATCCATCAATCTATCAATTAATCAACACTCAATCAACCATCTATATATTTGTAGATCTATCAATCAATCATTCATCCATCCACCATTACTCGTTTATGTCCATTTCCACAGTCTCTCCATCAAATCAATAGACCAGCCATTCATGCATCCATTTACCCAACTACTGATCCAGTTATAACCCTACTCATAAATCGATCCATCCATTAATCTGTTCATCTTCCATCCATTCATTCATTCATTAGACAGATTAACAACCATTTCTTGATCCATCCATCCACTGACCAATCAATCAACCATTCATTTGTCTATCTCTGCATCTTTGTATCCATCCATCAATCAATCAACAATCTATTTATTTGTAGATTTATTCCATCCATCCACCATTACTCGCTTACGTTCATTTCCACAATCTCTCCATCAATCGATCAGCCATTCATGCAACCATTTACCCAACTATTGATCCATTTACAACCCTACTCATCAGTCAATCCATTCATCCATTCACAGTCCATCCATCTAGCAGTCAGACGAACAACCATCTCTTGATCCATCCATCCATTAACCAACCAATCAACCATTCATTTTTCTATCTTTGCATCCTTGTATCATCCATCCATCAATCTATCAAATCGACCATCCGTCAATAATGTACCTCTAAAGATGTCAAATTTATTGATCAATAAATCGGTCCATTCCCATCAGTTTATCCATCAGCCCATTTTCAGTCCAATCATCATTCATTCCCTCCATTATTCCATCAATTCATGCCACCTGTGCAGCCATCTGTTCATCGGTCAATTCATGCAACCAACCAAATAACCACCCAATTAATCATCCATCCATCCAGAAATTTATCCTGAGGTTAATCAATAAACTGTCCATGCATCCACCTACCCATCTATTCATTCAAATAACCAACCAATCCATCAATCATCCATTAACCCTTTAACTTCCAGCTCAACTGTTTGGCAGAGGTCAATATAAAATATAAATATATATTATATAAATATAATATTAAATATAAATATTTAACCATTAATATCATCTATTTTTGTGGTTTTTTCTTTTCCATGAAGTGTTACTGGAACCAAACATTGATTTGATTTGTTTTTTTTTTAACTTTTAATATCCCTGAATTTAAAGGTGCAATTAGGAGAATCTCTTTCTGGCGACATAAAGACTCTGCTACCATGAGCACGCGTGGCAACTGTCGTAAAGACGTGACCCAAACTAAAGTGTGTGTTTGTTGTGATGCTAATGAATGCAGCTCAGACCTTCCTCAGAACTCTGCGTTGATTTACAACTTCTTTTTTCAACAACTTACAGGATGCAAAGCCACGAGGTAATGTATCTCTTTCTAGTTACGTAGTGGTAGTTTTTGATGTGTGACAACAAGCAAGTTTTGGAAAACTTAGTATTGTAGTTTTGTAGCCGGCTATATATGTCTACTTTCAGCCTGGTGCTCTAAGACATGTCTGAATAATATAAATTTGCTCTAGTTTTAATTGTCTTGTTCCTGAAGTTGAGTATCCAGGCCAGTCCAGCCCTGTCCGACCAGACCATGAAGCTAAGGAATAGCATTTATAGATAACCTATTTTGATGCTATAAAACTCATCTTAAAGTGTGTATTTCCATCAGGCATATATCTAAAAGTGAGACTTTTTTGTAATTACTTAGAAACTCCTCACAGTCTCTTTAATGATAACCTCGGCCCAACAGTTGAGCTGGTAGTTAAAGGGTTAAATCATGCTTTCAGAGACTCACCTGTTGTCCACGCTCTCCCATGTCTCCAGGTAAACCTTTGTCCCCCTTCAGCCCTTCAGGTCCTTGGGCTCCTGGAGAACCTGGAGATCCTGGGTCACCAGGAGCACCTGGGGGGCCCCTGATCATAGTGGGGCCACAGGCACAGTCACCATGAACACCTGGAACGCAGATCAACTCCATCAACCATCACATAGTTTTGGTATTTTGTATTTTGTATGACTTCTATCCTCCAAACACAGAAAAACAAAAACCTCGACACCAAAGTCTCACCTAGAAGTTTTCAGGTCTTTTCCTTAAACCCTTTAATGCATTAATTATTAAATCACAACAAAATATTTTTTCATTGCTTCTTTTTACTTTCAAACAAGTTAAAAATTGTGGTCATTTTTGGCAGTGTTGTATTTTCAGGGTTTTTTTTACATCTGTCCACTTAACCGTGCATCAACAATATAAATAGTAATTTAATGAACTTAATAAAGATCCACAAACATTTATTAAGAGTAAATAAATGAAAAAGCAATATATAAAGTAAATGTTTTATTGCTGTTAAATCAAACTTTTCACTTGTGAATTCCATCAGTATTTAAAATAAGAAATACAACATTTTTTAATATCTAAATAGCAAATACCAAATCGTCAGCTGTTTTGGATGTTGGAAGCAATATCTCGATATTGTAGAAAAAAAAGTGCAAAGACAGTATTCATATGAAACTTAAAGCAGCACTACGGAAGATCCCCGCTTGACCGGAGAGAGAACTCAACTACCCATGAGCTCTAGCGCGCGCATACTGTCGTAAGGATACAGATCTGCCAGTTGCGTGCGTTTGTTTTGTAGGCGAATCACAGAAGCCAGGACTTCGCTGAAAAGTATTCTTCTGTCTTCAGCGGCTGTTTGCAGGATGGATAGCGACGAGGTAATGTATTTATTTTTGACTAAATGACGATGTTGTATGTACGACGTATGCCGTAAAGCAGTCCAAACGTGTAGTTTTTTAGTGTGGCAGGGTTCCTACCATCCACCTCGATGTTACATAGCGCCAGTTAAAGGGATACAGACCACTCCAGACCACGACAGAGGTTTCATTGAACTCATTGTAAAGTGGTGGACCATCACAATGACTATCGAAGGATTATAATATGTTTGAAAAGCTACATAGTGTTGGTTTAAAACAAGGATTTGGGAGTTCATCAACTGGCACTGTAACTGAAAGGGTATCAAAAAACTTAAAAAAAAATTATTTAAAAAATGTATTACAATTATCTGTTTACTGTGGTGGGCAATATGCATGATAGGATTAACCTGAAATACTCATTCTGAGGTAATGTATCTCTTTCTAGTTACGTAGCGGTAGTTTTTGATGTGTGACAACAAGCAATTTATGGAAAACTTAGTATCACATTTATAGATAACCTATTTAGATGCTATAAACTCATCTTAAAGTGTGTATTTCCATCAGGCAGATATCTAAAAGGGAGACGTTTTTGTAATTACTTAGAAACTCCTCATAGCATCTTTAACAATAAAACCTGTTGGAAATTGCCAGTAACATGTTCCTTACTTACCCTGAAATCCTTTAAAAATCATGAGAGTTTCATTTAAATTCCAACAATTTGCTCCCCTAGCACTGAAAATAAAATGAATGTGGCCCTCTGGGTTACCAGAGCTGCTCATCCCTCATTAAAGCAGGTCCTTGCATGAGGATTTTCAGAACCTGAAGAGATGTTTTTTTTTTTAAAAACCTGAGCTGGTCCTCCACTTCTTAGGTCCACCCAACTTTTTGTGTAAGGTCGGCCATGTTTGTTTGTATTTACGGCTGCTTCCTTGTTTACTTCTTGTCAGCTCGCTTCCTGATTGGCTACATTTACAGAGTCATAACTGAAATATTGAGCAAGTTTGATATTTATGATTGTTGGCCTGATCCATTTCAGCACTGATTATCAGAACAGACTCACTCCTCACACCTCAGACCACGAGATAATCTGATTGGATAATCTTATCAAACAGAAGATAATCTGGTGTTTGCTGTCATTGGTCATGAAGGGGATTATCTTTATGTGTGTGCTCCGCTTCAGACAAATAAAAATCAAGACCTGTACCTTTAAATCCTGGAAAGCCTTGAGAGCCCGGAGGCCCCAGTTCACCTGGATCTCCAGTCTCCCCAGGTGCTCCAGGAAGACAGTATCTACCTGGAGAAAAAAAAGACTCAAGTTTAAGCTCTGAAAAGTTAACCCACGTAAAACAACCACCCATAAACGCTGTGCCCTCATACCTGGAATCCCCTGTTCTCCTTTCAGTCCTTTGGCTCCAGGACGTCCTGGTTTTCCAGGTTCTCCAGGTGTGGGTCCATCTTTAAAGGCTTCACCTGGATCTCCTTTATCCCCTTTGGATCCTGGAGCACCAGGTGCACCAACAGATCCAGCAGGTCCTGGAAAAGAAGGAGTTGAGGTGAAGTCTCTGTTTGGCTGCACCACACCACGACCGTGCTGCAGACGTTCAGGGTCTAAAAAAGCTCCTTTACTCAAGAATCAACTCTATTCTAAAAAATATTTTCCAGGACATTTTTACCCCCCTCCTTTAAAATGTATCTAATAAATAAAAATCCACAGTAGAGAGTTTTAAGTCTCGTCTTAAGACCCATTTTTATTCCCTGGCGTTTAAACTTTGCGTGAGTTTTGTGATCCTCTCTGTCTTTAATTTGTTTTTCTACTTTTTAAAATTATTTCACTATGTTTATGTTTATTCATGAAAACTGCATTTTTCGTCATGGCAGCCAGATGCTGATCCGGATCAACACCAAAATTGAATCAGTTCTTCCTTTTCCCATGCTGAACATTTCCTGAAAATTTCATCAAAATCCATCCATAACTTTTTGAGTTATTTTTTTCACAGACAGACACACAGCCTCTCCCGAAAACATAACCTCCTGGCGGAGGTAATAACAATAATAATAATAATAATAATAATAATAATTAATTTTTATTGCACTTTACATTCTTGCAATCTCAAAGTACTACAGAGTAGGATAAAAACAATTAAAAACAATTAAAAAACAGTTGAGATAAGTAGATTCTTTAAAAGAATGGAGAACCCATAAAAGGAAATTAGCAAAATCCTTTTCTAAAAAGATAGGTCTAAAGATTTATTTTATCTTTTTTTAACTCTCAAGCATAAACATTGTCTATTAAGTCTGAGCTTTATGTACTCTTACAATTAGAAATGTATGGTTTATACTTTTTTAGACAAATATATTTTGCTAATTTACTGTTTAAGAAGCCTAAATTTGGTTTTACCATTTTTTAAATTATTTCTTTTAATCACAATTGTTTTGAGTTTTTATGTTTTATTCCTTATCTTGCATTATCGTATCTGCTCATATTTTATGGCGAAGTGTGCTTAAGTTACCAAGTATATTTTTACTTTATTTCCTGTGTTTAATTTTTGTTCATTAACAAGGTAGGTGGAAGATAAATAATCATAAACGGGTGATTCCTCCAAAAGAGTGAAATTTCTGTCCCCAGCCTATTATTGTATATTACATTTATAAAAAGTATCTTAAGAATGTGCTCAAGCTACTAGCATAGATGCTAAGTGGCTAGATTTCACACAATTGCGAATTTTATGCTAAAAACTCATTGCTGTTACCCTCATTGCTGTCACTCAAATAAAGAGTAACAGCAACAAAAAAAGTCATTTTTTGTCATAAATATTAGTATTTTCATCATGTTACCAACCATTTCTTCAAAATTAACTCTTTTTCGAAGGGAAAACATTGGATGTGGGTGATATTCTTTTAAACTTTTAAACTCAAATTTTTAAAATGAAACGGTTTTTAAAAATTTGAGTTTTGGTAACAGCAGAGAAACATTTTGCAATGATAATAAATTGTCAAAAGTTGCAATAAATTAAATAAAGCAGCCTGAGATTGACCAGTACTCATTTTAAATGAGGAGATGTGTATATTACTAAATTCTATTTTGAAATTGAATGAAAAATGAAGTTTATTTTTGAAGAGCTACAACAAGCAAACTGCACTCTTTTGGCGGAATGACCCAGATGACGTCATGTGACAGAAACTACTTGGAAACTATATTTTATAAACTGAAATCTTTATTTCAGTTGTCTACTAACATTTAAGTGGAAAAAGTTGCATTAGTACTGTTGAGATTTTTTGTTGTGAGTAGAAATGACAGTGATTCACTTGGGCCAAAATGGGCTAATGTTTAATGTTAAATGTGAACTTTGTTTTTACCTTTGTCTTTGGCGTTAATGTGTGGGTGGTGAAATCTCAAAGACTACAAAATGAATCTACCTGTGAGTAAAAATAAAGTAACGGGAAACTGATGACTAGAAAATTAGCCAATCATGTTCCAGGTTCTCCAGGATGTGTGGGAGCTCTGTTTAGCCCCGCCTCTGCCCCACAGAGGCTGCCTTGCTCATGGGCTGATGGTCCTCACCTGGTATGGACCTGCCGGGGCCCCCCAGAGGGCCGTGCATCCCCATCAGCCCCATGTTTCCAGGACGGCCTGGAAGTCCTGGGATCCCAGGGTCTCCATCATCACCTGGAACAGAGAACATCATGACAAACGTGATCCTTCACCTTCAAACTGTGGTTTCACTCTTAAGGACAGCAGCTCTGAAGCTCAAAGGAACAGCCTCATAATGTTATGTTTATTAAACACATTTAATATTATTAATATAATTATTTAATATCATTATTTGTTATGTTTATTAAACATTTAATATTCCTGAATTTTATGACCTCTGACAAACAGCTGAACAGGGATTTAAGAGGTAAAAGGTTCAAAGTTATCACTTGTCATTTTAGTTGCTCGCTTGTGAACGCAATTCCTCGAAAACGCTCTTCAGGATTTTTTCTAAAATTCACACAAATGTCCACTTTGACTCAAGGTCAAACTGGTCAGATTTAAAGGTCAAATGTCCTCGTGTTTTATGATCATCTTTTGCTCCTGATCTTCATCTTCATTTGTTCATATCGGACCATTTGTTATATCTGATATTCAATATTCAGGCCCCATCCACATGAAGACAAACCGAGGTCTAAACGTTTTTTGCTGGATCTGCATATCATCCATATGAAGACGGTGTTTTGGGGGTCTGTAAACGATCATTTTTGAAACCAGGTTCCAAAGTGGAAAGATTTTGAAATGCTGTATACGCAGCTCTGTGATTACTGGCTCTCCACAACTTCAGATACGCTTACGTCATAGTTTCATATCTTCATTGACACGCATGCACCACACACGACAACGACAACAACAATGGCGGCGTACGGTGTAGCATATGTGCTGATGAAGCTAGTGACACTACTATCCCTGTTGCAGCAAAATCTCCTTCTTCTCAATCACCACCAAGTTGAACAAACAATTATCGAGGACACATTACGCCACTTTATGATCACTTTATCACAATCTCTGTTTACAACTTTTGACACAAGTGCACATGCCCACTGTTTTTTCATCTGTTTCTGCTTGTTTCTGTCATATCGTTACAGCACCCCTAGAGGTCTGGAATGTGTTTTACAGCATTTTAATGTCGTATCGAGTGCATTCATGTAGACGCACACATTTTCTGAGACGCCTTCGTCTTTATGACGATCGTTTTTTAAATTGTTAAGTGTTTTGTCTCCATGTGGATGAGGCCTTAACCTTTTATGCACAGTGTCACCTACATTAGACAGTTATTTATTTAATATCTAGACCATTTAGGCTAACCATGTAAATGGTAAATGGTAAATGGACTTGAGCTTATATAGCGCTTTTCTAGTCTTTTGACTACTCAAAGCTGCTTTACACCGAAGGTCACACCTACCCATTCACACCCATTTGCCCTCACATTCACTCACTGATGGTTCAGAGTATCTATGTTAGTTATCCATCAGTATTTCTAGCACATTCACGCCCTTTCATGCCCATTTACACGCCACTGACGCAGCAGTGGGAGCAACTTGGGGTTAAGTGTCTTGCCCAAGGACACATCGCCATGTGTCGCCCGGAGCTGGGCTTGAACCTGCAACCTCCCGATCACTGACCAAGCGCACTATCCAACTGCGCCACCGACGCCCCATGTCTAAACTATGAGGTGGTAAACACCAAAACGACAATCTAAAGTTTCATAAAAATATGATCTTTGTTTTTTTTGTTCATTTTGAGATATTACATCATAAATCCAAAATGTCTATTCTCACAGAATTAGCCAGGAAAAACATGTACTCTAATTCAACAAGATGTAAGGAACACTTTTATGCAGATATTTTAAAAATATGTTCCTTGTTTATTTTTGTCTGTGAGCAAAAAAATTATCTCCAGAGGACATTATGCAGTAAAAAGTATATTCTGTGTATTATACCTGTATTCAAATTTCACCTAATTTTGTATTTTTTATATATTTTTATAGAAAGTCGAATGTTATTAGTTTAATTAAACTGCAATATTAAATATAATTTATATATTGCCTTATATTTTGTATATTTTTAGTAATGTTTTAACAAATATGTGATCTATATGAAGTTACATTGAATTATTATTTATTAACTTACTATTGCTTATTAAAAAACTGCAGATTATTTTTAGCTTGTTAACAAACAAAAACAAATATTAAAAAAATCATTCCCATGTGATTTAATAAATTCATGCATGAAAGGGCTAATATTTAACATCTTTAATTTTTTTTTTTACCTCCCTTGCATCTTTGCACGACTTCCATTATATTTTATGCTTTATTATATTTTTCTACAATAACTTGCACCTTATCATCTTCTGTTTTATTACTCAGTGTACTTGAAAACTGCTAACTGTGGCCTATGCAACAAAATCTGGTCCTGTTACACCTGCTGCAAACTGAATGACCATAAAGTCTAAGTCTAAGACATATGGAGAATTTTCTAAGGGGAGTTTTTATCTCTTTGCTCTAATGTCAAGTCTGACTCGATGATGACCTGATTAGAGCCGGGAGATATAAGGTCAATGTTCTTCCCTTCTCCGAAATATGAGTACATCTATTTCCTCTTATTTCAGGGATCTCCTGTTTCTCTCCATTTGCTTCTTCTTCTTTTTTTTCTTCCAGTGGTCAGCTGCTGTGGTGTCATTAAAAACCATCACACCCTTAATTAAGGATTAAAAAACAAACCAATAGACAACAGCTACCAGAGCAACAACAGTGATTATTGATCATTACCTGTGTGAGTAACTTCCAGCTCTTGGGAAAGACCTTTAGGACCAGGATTTCCCATCATGCCCTGAGGATGGAAAACCAAAAACATCACAGTCTGGCTCTTTTGATTGATTTAATAAAGATAAAAAAGTTATTTAAGTGAAGTCATTGAACCAAATTCAGTATTTCATTCAAGAATCGTGTTTAACAGTAATGTGTTTTCATGGATGTCTTCGCCTCATTCTTCTTTTTATTGAACTTCTGTTTTTTCTGGATATTTTAAATCTGATGTATTTTCTAATTAACTGTGTCTTAGGTATCTCTGCTCTTTTCTAAATTACTCTTTGCACAACAAAAGCCTCCCATGGACTGGTGCTAAAAAATTAGCACTGTGCTATAAACACTTACAGAGGAGCATTTGAGACCTGTGTGCATTTAAACATCACAGCATCAATGTTAAATAAATAAATAAAAACAGACTCACCTTTGGACCTTCTTGACCAATCAGACCAGGCAGACCCGGGTTGCCTGGGATTCCCTGAAATCACAAACACTTTAAGGCTCAAAAATTAAAATAAAACAAGTGAAATGCTGGTTTCTAATTGGCCCTTTTCCATTAGCCCTACTCTACTCTACTCGACTCTACCCGGCTCTACTCTACTCGCCTTGTGCTGCTTTTCCATTAGCCCCAGTCACCTGCCCAACAGGGTGCAGTGTTGCTGTAAACAGATGAGTGGCACTGCGGTGACGTCATTTTGAGCGTGACACAACAATCTGTGTCTTTTTGTCACAAACCGAGTAAAAAAGGAAAGCAGAAGAAGGCTGCAGGTGGTAAGAAGAAATACCCCTTGAGAAGCACAGGAGAGTTTTGGAAGCTATACAACAGAATGAAGCCGAGGACGAGAGCAATCCAGCTGCAAAGAAAAGACGTATGAGGGTAAGCTAATGGTAGCTACCGCTAGCATGCTAGGTCGTCACGCTCATGACTCATCGATGATGACATTGTCTGACCAATCAGTAGCCGGCAGTCAGTGATGTCATCTTTTAGTATGGACTCAGCTCGCTTAGAACCAGAGCGGAGTAGGTACTAAAACTAGCTTGTTTTAGGAGGTACCAGGCTAGTGGAAACACACTGCTAATCAAGTAGAGCAGAGTAGAGTAGGGCCAAGGCGTGCTAGAGAAAAAGGGCCATAATTGGCTGGCTGATTTAGGAAGGAGTATGTAATATCCTATCAGGACAGTTTTAATGTACAGATTACAGAGAACTGTAAAAAGTGAAAGTAAATCATCATGAATGCACTTCCTGTCAGAAAGTCTGTTGGACCTTTGAAGAAGTTTTCGACAAATGTTTAAAAGATTCATGCTGAGCACAAGTTTAATGAAATACAGTTTTTCTAACAACATAAATACAGAAATGAGAGCATCATCCATCTTTAATGAGGACTTTTGCTAACAGTAGGGGTGTCCCAATCCGATACTGATATTGGTTATCGGTCCAATTTATTTAATTCAGTTGTAGAATATGTTTTTGTTTTTACTTGATTTATTGAGGTTACTTTTCAGAGCCTACTAATTTATTTTTCATATATTTATTTAACTGTTCTATATTCTTATGTTTAAGGTTAAATGTATTGAACCCATTGGTTAATAACAAATGGGTCAGTTTTTCTCATACCTACTATTACTGACTACTGTTCTCTGTTTGAATAATCTCACCTGATCAAGACTTTTCTTACAGTCCATACTACAAAATAAGGAATAAAAGTCTGTTTGATTCCTGCTGATATCGTATTGGATCCATATCGGTATTGGCCAATACTTAAGGTTGCAATATGGGTATTGTATTGGAGGTGAAAAACTTGTAACGGGATTGTATCACTCCTAGCTAACAACAACACTGGCATCAGGTCGCACTAACATAGAAAAGAGCACGAGATAAACGCTGGAAGCTTTTTGGTGTTGATGTTTAAGTCAGTCAGCCACATTATAGCAACTTTTGCCACTGCAGTTGTGTTTCAAAAGGGATGAAAATAATGTCTAAGTACACATTACTTATTATTATTTCTTATTATTTCTTAAGGGAGCCTGCATAACTCTGATTTCCATGTTCGCCTTGCATATATGTAGCTCCTGCCTGCTCTGTCCAAATGGTTCAAACCTTTTTGGGTCATATTTTATATCTTTGTTCTAACACACTTTAACCTTTAACATAATTATCTTGATGTAAAGTGAACACAAACCTGTCTAATAATCTATAACATCATTAGATTCCTGCATGATTTCTCATGGCCCTCTCCTCTCTTACTGCACTTTATTCAAGCTTGATCTGAAATAATGATTTTAAATGCGAGGCAATTTCCTAAGACGGAGGTTTAGGGCTACACTGAAAACTAAAAAAAAAGGAAGGTTACGAGAATAAAGTTGAAAATCTTTGGACTTTATTCTCGTAACTTTTCTACTTTATTCTCGTAATTTATCAGATTATTCACGTAATTTAACGACTTTATTCTCGTAACCTTCCTTTTTTTTTTAAGTTTTCAACGTGGCCCTAAACCTCCGTCGTAATTTCCTTCTGACTGTTTTCCTTTATGTAAAACACTTGCAGTGGAGCTATCCCCCACTGAGTCTGTGTGCTCCCCCCTCTCTCTCCAATATAAGCTCTTCTGATCAGATGGGGTGTAAATATTCCAGATTGAAATGGGTCCACCAATTTAAAAATACACATCACATGTGAGTCTGTTTTTAGGATTTATTCAGCAATATATTTTAACCAGCTGTTTATACTCTCTCTTCAAAAGACTGGACTGACTTTAAAAGTGGATTATTAACACAGACTAACATGAAGCAATTACATTTGGAAAAAAATCCCGACACTTACATGAATTGATTTTTTCTCCCTCCCGTACTATCTAAGCGAACGTTTTTTCTCTTTAATTTCATTTCATTTAAATTCCTCTAAACTCAATAATTAGCCCTCCTTCAGGATTTTTGTCTTTTATTTTTCTGTGTCTGAGTTACCGGGACTCCTCTCTGTCCGATCCGGCCGGGTGTCCCAGAAAGTCCCTGAAACACAAACAAAAACACAAATCAGGATGAATTTAGGAGCAGAATTTTAAAGAAAACTGTAATAATAAAAAAAAAACTTCTTTAACCCTTTCATGCATGGTGTCCACTACAGTAGACAGATATTTGTAATAAATTTGAAACTCTTTAGGTTGCAGCACCACGTCCACCTACCAGGAAGTCAATCCCCAAACCTTCTCTTAAGTTTTTTAAAAGTATTATCTTTGCACATTTTTACTGTTATTGCATCATAAATCCAAAATGGCTGACGGGGGGAAATTGGGTATTTTGCCTGAATTTAGCATTTGTATATTTTTGTATTTTTTTATTTTAAATTTTAGTTTCATACACAAGTGGAAAGTTTGATCAAACAGAAATAACACATATAGTTGAGATTTAGCTTTTTAGTCTAATCAATCTATCAAGCTTGATTTATATATCAGTTTTCATACAAAAAATGTTGCACAAAGTGCTTTACAAACAGCTGAATTAAAATGGATTTATGACCCTAAACCACCCACACTGCAGTAATGCACAGTGTTGATGAAAAAGCATCATAAATAATAATAAAAAAGACATTAATAAAACATACAGCTGTACCCAGTACGTACTGAGAAAACACTATCTTAAAGGTTTAAAAATGAGAAAACACTGAAGGTTAGGTTAAAGTGTAAAATTAAATATATCATAAACAAAATAAGAATTAAAAAAAAAATCTAAATTAAGTAAAAAAAAAACTAGAAAATAAAATAAGGAACGACAGAAAAGATAAAATATAAAATAAAATAAGTTAGAATAATGATAGACGTGGGCTGCAATTAGAATAAATAAAAACACTAAAAGGTAATTCAGGTAAAAGCTAGACCAAAAAGGTACTGTAGGTTTTGAGTTTGTTTTTAAAGACATTAACATTAGGGTAATAAATGTTTGTCAAATACATGTCTGTGGTTATTAAGTTTCCCTAAATTACTGTTTATAAAATTAATGCACAAAAGACAGTGCAGCGGACAGATGCACGACTCCCTCAAAATAAATCATCGAAAAAAATGACCATGATGTTTAACTTGTTTGAAATTAAAACCAAACTTTTTAAAAAGCATTGCTTGGTGATTTCATTATTCACACATGAAAGGGTGAAAAGCACCTGAACCATTCATTCCTTTAACCCTTTAACTACCAGTTCAACTGTTTGGCAGAGGTCATCGATAAGTTTAGTGATATTTAATGTTTTAAAAAACAGAACAAATCAAATCACAGTCTGATGCTGCTGATGGGAAAACTACAAACAAATCAAAAAACAGATATTTTCATGGTGTGGGATTTAAAGACAGTTGATTGCTTGATGGCATAAAAATGCACAAATATTTGGGACAAATAACTATCAAAAGGCAGAAATGTTTGTCTATAAAATAGCAAAAAATAACTTAAAATAGATTATATTGAGTTTGACATACAAATACATCATCTTAGTACCATATTAATAATAGCAACTTTTAGCTTTTTCAATCCAACACAAAGAAAATCTCATTTTCCTTTGGTTTGTGCAGTTTCTTCTGTATCATAAAACATTGACAGGAATATTAAATTCCTGCACATTAAATTTTCCTGAATATATTGACCTCTGCCAAACAGTTGAGCTGGGAGTTAAAGGGTTAATAATAATAATAATAATAATAATAATAATGGTGATAATAATAATAATAATGATGGTGATAATAATAATAATAATTTTAAAAATATAATAATAATAATAATAATAATAATAATAATAATAATAATAATCAGGGTTTTTTTTTAATGAATGACTGTCTTTACCCGAGGTCCAGGAAATCCCACAATCCCTTTCTCCCCTTTGATGCCGGGGAGTGAGACCAGACCCTAAAGGCACAAACACAGAATAACATCAGTGATGCTGCTGCAGCTCTGATAAAATGAGTTTTTAATTTAACTTAATTTAATTTAAATGTGTTTAAATCAGACATTCAGAAGGTAAAAGAACAAAACTCACCGGCAACCCGGGACCCCCACAGACCCCTTTGAGACCTTTAGAGCCCTGAAGAGAAACCAGAAGTAGATCATAAAAAACAAAAATCAAGCAAATTAAACCCCCAAATTCAATCAAATAGAACCAAAGTGAAAACAAAAACTACACAAATAGAGCCCACAGTGGACTGATAAAGCTTTAAAGCTAAAACGAACAGGACTAAAGTCAGCAGTGACGTGAGAGAGCTCAACTTTTCCATCACATCACCAAACCAAACATCAGAGCAAACAGGAAATGAAGCTTGAACGTGATTGGCTGCAGCAGCCTTAGGCTCCTCCCACCTTCTCTCTCTTGATATAAAGGTCCTCTGGACGGTCGACGAGCTCAAAAGGCCCTGGAGGCCCCGGAGGCCCCTGATCCCCCTGTGGACAACAAACACAACACCTGATTTCTGGAGGGAAACACCTGCAGTGATGTCACGGAGGGGGCGGGGCTTAAAGAAAGAGTCAGTGTACCTCGTCTCCTTTCTGCCCGGCCAAAGATCGTCCTTTCTCTCCCTGAAACACAAACATGACCGATCAACATCAACCGACTTTATTCTCCTTAACAGAAAAACTTCAAGAAAAACATTCAAATAAAAAAAACTAAACATTCAAATAAAAAAACAAACATTCAAATAAAAAAACAGAATATTTGTGTAAAAAAATGAGAAAATTCTGCTCAGAAAAACTCACCGGTGGACCTCTGAGGCCAGGCAGACCAGGAAAACCCTGAAACGAGGAAAAGGGTTACAGAAGAAGAAACTCATCCATCCACCCATCCAACCATCCATTTATACAAGCGATCAATCCATCCGTCCATCCATCTTTCCATCCATCGAACATCCATCCATCAATCTTTCCGCGTACCCATCCATCTATCCATCCATCCAGCCATCCATATATCCATCCAGGAATCCATCCATCAGTCCATCCATCCATCCATCCACTCATCCATCCATCCATCAGTCCATCCAACCGTCCATCCATCCACCCACCCATCCATCAACCAATCAATCCATCATCCATCTAATCATCAATCCATCCATTCATCCATCTGTCCATCCATCCTACTTCCACCCACCTACCCATCGACCCATCCATCCATCTGTCCATCCATCCTACTTCCACCCACCTACCCATCAACCCATCCATCCATCCATTCACTCATCCATCCATAAGTCCATCCTTCTTCCACCCACCCACACACAATACATCCATCAGTCCATCAACCCATCCATCTATCTATCCATCCATCCATCAGTCCATCAACCCATCCACCCATCCAATCATCTACCCATCCATCCATCTCCCACTTATATGTTCCTATGCCACTGAGGGAGTAGACAGAGCACTTGTATCTTCCTCCTGCACATTTCTCAGTTCCTCCTGAAGCATCCAAAGGCTGCACAGGAAAAATAATCCTTCCAGAAGGTTCTGGTTCTGCCTTAGTGTCTCCTGCCCGATAAACCTCCACAGTAGGTACCCAGCAGGTATCCTAACCAGATGTCTGACCCACCTCCCTGCCTGATTTTGTGGATCAGTTTGGCCACCATCCTGTTAAAATCTCCCTCAGACTGATCTACAGGAGGACGGACCAGGACGCTGGTCAATGCTGACAGCTCTGTGTAAACTGGAATAAATCCACACAGAGAAGAAGAGTATCATCCACCTGAACGTTCACCAGGTTTAACCTACGTTTGATCCGTCCAGTCCAGTTGGGCCGATGGGCCCAGGTACACCAGGGCGACCCGGATCACCCTGCAGACAGAAAGACAGACAGACACAGACATCACCAGGAGGCTTAATCATCCTTAATCCTAAACCAAGTTTATTTTACAGGTGTTTATCAACCTGATTAATCTGTGTGTGATAAAGACCATCAGGTTGACCTAAACAGATAACAAAACAGCCACAGTCTGCCTTCAGTGTCTCGTCTCACCTGCAGACCAGGTAGTCCAGAAGTCCCCGTGTCTCCCTGTAAAGACAAAGAAAAGGTCTCATCATGGACACTATTGTTCACGTCATGATACAGATACGATAAAAATAAGAATTAGTGAATCAAGAGAGCAGAGCTTTAGGTTGCAGCACTGTGTCCAACTACCAGGTGGTAAATTCCCAAACCCTTGCCTTAAGTTTCATTAAAATATTATCTGTGCACATTTTTATCAGGTCAACATGTTGCATCTTAAATCCAAAATATCTGACAAAAGGCAAACTTAGATTTCACATAATTTTGTATTTGGTGTAATTAACAAGTGAATCGTCTGCATAAACTTCAATAACACATATTCAGATTTTGCTTTTTCTTTTAATTAATCATATTAAATGTTTGTCAAAGACGTGTTTGTGGATCTTTATTAAAGGTGCTATGAGGAGAATCTATTTCCAGCGACATAAAGACTCTGCTACCCATGAGCACGCGCGGCGACTGTCGTAAAGACGTGACCCAAGCCAAAGCATGTGTTTGTTGTGATGCTAATGAATGCAGCTCAGACCTTCCTCAGAACTCTGCCTTGCGTTACAACTTCTTTTTTCAACAACTTACAGGATGCAAAGCCACGAGGTAATGTATCTCTTTCTAGTTACGTAGTGGTAGATTTTGATGTGTAACAACAAGAAATTTTTGGAAAACTTAGTATTGTAGTTTTGTAGCCGGCTATATATGGCTACTTACAGCCCGGTGCTCTAAGACGTGTCTGAATAATATAAATTTGCTCTAGTTTTAATTGTCTTGTTCCTGAAGTTGAGTATCCAGGCCAGTCCAGCCCTGTCCGACCTGACCGTGAAGCTAAGGAATAGCATTTATAGATAAACTATTTTGATGCAATAAAACTCATCTTAAAGTGTGTATTTCCATCAGGCATATATCTAAAAGTGAGACTTTTCTGTAATTATACTCAACAAAAATATAAACGCAACACTTTTGTTTTTGCTCCCATTTTTCATGAGATGGACTTAAAGATCTAAAATTCATTCCAGATACACAATATTACCATTTCTCTCAATCAGTGTTCACAAATCTGTCTAAATGTGTGATAGTGAGCACTTCTGCTTTGCTGAGATAATCCATCCCACCTCACAGGTGTGCCACATCAAGATACTCATCAAACACCATGGTTAGTGCACAGGTGTGCCTTAGACTGTCCACAATAAAAGGCCACCCTGAAATGTGCATTTTTTTTTGCTTTATTGGGGGTCTGGGGACTCAGAACCAGTCAGTATCTGGTGTGACCACCATTTGCCTCATGCAGTGCAACACATCTTCGCATAGAGTTTATCAGATTGTCAATTGTGGCCTGTGGAATGTTGTTGTGAGGCCGGTTGGATGTACTGCTATATTCTCTGAAACGCCTTTGGAGATGGCTTATGGTGGAGAAATGAACATTCAATGCACGAGCAACAGATCTGGTTGACATTCCTGCTGTCAGCATGCCAATTGCACGCTCCCTCAATGCTTGTGACATCTGTGGCATTTTGCTGTGAGACAAAACTGCACATTTCAGGGTGGCCTTTTATTGTGGACAGTCTAAGGCACACCTGTGCACTAATCATGATGTCAGATCAGCATCTTGATGTGGCACACCTGTGAGGTGGGATGGATTATCTCAGCAATGCAGAAGTGCTCACTATCAAACATTTAGACAGATTTGTGAACAACATTTGAAAGAAATGGTAATATTGTTTATCTGGAATGAATTTTAGATCTTGGAGTCCATCTCATGAAAAATGGGAGCAAAAACAAAAGTGTTGCATTTATATTTTTGCTGAGTGTACTTAGAAACTCCTCATAGCATCTTTAAGTTCCACTAGATTGCTATTTATCCCGTTCAAAGTATAACATAAAAAATGACCATGATTTTAACGTGTTTAAATATTTAAAAAAGTTCTTCTTTGTGATTTAATACTTCATGAATGAAATGGTTAAACTGACAGTTCGTCTAATTAACCAGTTAAACTGGCTCAATCAGCTGAGTGTTGTAGAGCAGAATAATGATAACAAAACATTTATTTTATTACCCAGTTTACATTTTAAAGTAAATCTCAAAGTGCTAGAGACTTAAAAGCTGAGAGAAGTCCATCCTTACAGGTATGCCAGGATACTGTATGAAGTAAACAGATGGATCTCCAGGAAACCCCTTCAGTCCTGAAAAACCCTGCAGAACAAAAACAGGAGCATCATCAGAGGCTTTGACCACGATGTTAACATTCATGACAAAATATTTTATGACACTTAATGTCTACAGCCCCAAAGTACCGGAGTAAATCCTCGCCTGACCATATTTTTATAAAGGCTCTTTAATTTATATAAAGCATCACTTTATAACAACGGTCCTCTGCAGAGATGATGCAAACATTTATTATTCATTTTTATAGTTTTACAGCCACTCCAGCTTCATTTCCAAGAGGTATTTACAATAAAAATGTGCTTTTTTTAGGCGAGGATGAAATGTTCAGATTATTCTGACTTCTATCTTCATTTACTATGTCCCAAAAACACGTAAAATGATAATTCACATCTGGACAAATCTCTCAAGTGTTCAGGCCTCTACACACCAAACGTGGCAAGTGCAGGCGGTCGGCGGCATACCCATTCATTGTGTATGTGCTTCCGCTGCACAAGCACAGCCCCGCGGTGCGCGGAGTTCAGCGGCGTGCAAGGGGGCGCTTGCCGCGGCGCCGCACAAATTGAAAAATGATCAATTCGGGACATCTTAGCGCATCCAATAGGAGAGGCCAGTTCAGAAAAAAAAAGTGACCGTGGATACAGAGCTGTGCTACGAGAGACGTAGCACAGCTCTGAAGTTTGTCTGCATTCTTACCAGACTTTGACCAACTCAGGACACCAGGCTCTCAAACTGCTCCTTGGTCAGCCTGAAGTACATTTGGAAGTGTACTCCTCCAGTACCTGCCTTGCCATCAGGATCGGGTGGACCCACATCCTTCTCCTCCCCGCTGCTGATGCTGCTACTCTGGTCCTCCTCCTCAGGAGGATTACAGCTACAGATTTTTGCTACGTAGTGACAGCATCATGCACTACTCGTCCAAACAAGTGCACCAAGAACACTTCCTGCTCTGTCGCTTAGCAACTGGAGCTCGCCGCGCCGCCGCCATGCTTTACGCAGGCTCTGCGCTGGCTCTGCGCTGGCTCTGCGTGCACTATGCACTGTGCCGCACAGTGGCCGCCGCGCAAACTGCATTCGGTGTGTAGGGGCCTGTACTTTATTGTGACACTTTTATCAGAAACTCTTTTCTTTATGAATGTCATTTTTTAAGCAGCAGAAGGCTAAAAAAGGGGCTGAACAGGTTAACAGTATATTAACATGAAGCCTTCTGATCAAAACTTAACGTCACTAAAAAACAAATAAAAGTCTTAAAGTGCTGTGCAAAACCTGACAGAGCTAACCATCATGAAAACTTTACTTATGTATTTTTTTTATTTTAAATAAATAATAATTCACATAGACCTTGTGTTTGCAAAGATTCATTCTTTTCTTTACAAGTATGTCATTTTGGAGCAAAAGGGGCTGTTATGTGTTAAGTGTTAAGTGTTTTTGGTCTGTGGGACGGACCACGACTCCCTGCGGTCCTGGTCTTCCAGGAAGTCCTGGTTCTCCTTTCTCTCCTCTGGTTCCGTTGCATCCATCCAGACCTGGAAAGCCAGGACCTCCGGCGGGCCCCGGGTGACCCTAGGAGGAGGAAACACATGTTTAGTCACGCCCACAATGCATCTGGGCCAATCAGAGAGGCTGTGGGTGTGAAGGGGCGGGGCTTCTTACCGAAAGTCCTTCTAAACCAGGAAACCCCGGGACACCGACACTCCCCTGAAACAAAAAGGAAATGAGGGATTTCAGATCATTTAAGGAAGATCTGTTGATTTAAGACACATCCTGATGGGATCACATTAAAAAAAATATTAAGCTAACTCTGGAGATGAGGATGAGGTCAAATTGTAGACTCTTTAAGAGCTGTTCACGTCTGAAGCAGAGGGAAGTTTCTCAGATTCTCATGTTTCTCCTCACCCTGTTAAATATAATTAAGTCCATATCTTTACCAAATCCCCCTTCAGCCCTGCAGCTCCTCTCGGCCCCTCGTCCCCCCTGTGGCCCTTCTCTCCTGGAGGCCCCTGAGGGCCCGGGAAGCCTGGAGGCCCCTGGGGGCCCTGCCGCCCCAGGGGGCCTGGAGCACCCTGCAGAGAAAAGAAAAGACCTATTAAAACCTGAGAATTAAATAATTACAGATCGTTGATGGACGAGAAATCCTTTACGCTCATGACGGACGTGTAAAAACAAGAGTTCAGTCTGTGCAGTATGGAGGCCCAGAAAGGCTGTGGGAATAAACAATTTAAAAGCACTAAAACATTTTAGAACATACAAACAAATTTCACAAAACGCGAAAAAATCATAAAATACAAATACATTTCATAAAACACAAAAAACATGTAAGAAAACACGCATACATTTCCCAAAACACAAATACATTTAAAAGAACAGACATTTTACAAAACACAAAAAAAAATCACAAAACAAAAAACATTTAATAAAACATGAACACATTTCACAAAACGCAAGCCCATTCCACAGAACACAAATACATCGGCCATTAAGAAATATATTTTATTTTGTGAAACGTATTTGTGTACTGTGAACTGTGTTTGTTTTTAAAATGTTTTTGTGTTTTGTAAAATATACGTCCATATTGCTTAATCTTTCTGTGTTTTGTGAATTGATTTGTGTTTCTGTGAAATGTATTTGTGTTCTGTGAAATGTTTTTATGCTTTGTGAATGTATTTAGTTTTCTTAAATTTTTAGGGGGTTCTGTGAAATGTTTAGATTCATAAAATGCATTCATGTTCCTACTTTTTTTGTATTTGGAAATGTTTTTGTATTTTCTTAAATATCTTTTTGTTTTCTTAAGTGTCTTTGTGTTTTGTGAAATGTATTTCTGTTTCTTAAATGTTTGTGTCTTGTGAATAATTCATGTTTTTGTGAAATGTATTTGTGTTCTGTGATATTTTGTTGTGGTTTGTGAAATCTATTCATGTTTCCTACATTTTTTTGTGTTCTGTGAAATTGTTTTGTTTGGTAAAATGTATTTGTGTTTTCTTCAATTATTTTGTGTTTGTGAAATGTATTCATGTTTTTTAAATGTCTGTGTTTTCTTAAATGTCTTTGTGTTTGGTGAAATGTATTCTTTTTTCTTAAATGTGTGTTTTGTGAAATGTCTTTGTGTTTACATAATTGGCTTTGTGTTTTCTTAAATGTTTGTGTTTTGTGAAATGTTTTTGTGTTTTGAGAATGTGTTAGTCTTTTGTGAAATGTATTCCTGTTTTCTTAATTGTGTTTTGTGAAACGATTCCTTTTTCTTTAAATTTGTGTTTTGTGAAATGTATTTGTGTTTTCTAAATTGTCTGTGTTTTGTGAAATGTATTCCTGTTTTCTTAAACGTTTGTGTTTTGTGAAATGTTTTTGTGTGTTGTGAATGTGTTAGTCTTTTGTGAAATGTTTGTTTTTTATGCAATGTTTTTGTGCTTTTTGAAACATTTTTGTGTTTTGCTCTTCAGGGCTTTTTATTAATTCCTATTTAATAAAAACTCTGCTCAGAAGCTTTTATTCTCTTCTTATTCTCCACATTTCAGCTTCTGTTTTGGCCACTTTTTTTTCTATTCTTTCCTTCTCTCGTCCTGAATTCTTTAACTCTTCATTTATTCTCCACATTTCTGAATCAAATGATTTAAATAATGTCTCAGTTTTAATGACTGTCCTCTTCATCATTCACTCTGCTGCCTCCTTAAAGTCGACTGCAGTGCAGATGATCGACCACAGGGCGGCGCTGTGGCACAACAACACGAGCACACAGCCCAGGGTCTGACTGTCACGGCTGCAGGATGTTTGGTTTGGAAGTTTTAACCTTTTGTTTCTCTTTATTCCTCTCTGCTCCACGTCCCTGCGATCCAGTCTCACCTGTCCCTCGTCAGCCTCACCTGTCCCTCGTCAGCCTCACCTGTCCCTCGTCAGCCTCACCTGTCCCTCGTCAGCCTCACCTGTCCCTCGTCAGTCTCACCTGTCCCTCGTCAGTCTCACCTGTCCCTCGTCAGCCTCACCTGTGTGACAGCCTCACCTGTCCCTCGTCAGCCTCACCTGTGTGACAGTCTCACCTGTCCCTCGTCAGTCTCACCTGTCCCTCGTCAGTCTCACCTGTCCCTCGTCAGCCTCACCTGTGTGACAGTCTCACCTGTTCTCCAGTGATTTTGTTTTGTTTTGAGATTTCAGAAAAGATGTTCTGATGTTTAAAGAGAAGACTTTAAAATGAGTCTTTGGTGACAGCATAAATGCATAAAATGAAGATTAAATTTGACAAATATTAATATTTTTTTATTAAAAACTGTGACATTAAATTATTATTATTATATATAATTATTATTTTAAAGTCATGGTCAAAATGACCCTGAGGTCATGTTAGTACAACTTTCATAAACATATGAATGCAGTGGTGTCGCTTTTAGATAAGTCATGGATTTTTTAATTTAATTTTTATGCTCTAATTTATTTTGATGTTTTTTTTTTTTTATCATTCCTGCTGCTAGTCTGAGTATAAGATCAACTGAATTTCCCCTTTGGGGATTAATAGAATATTCTGATTTAAAATAAAGATACATATTCATATATCCATAAAGAGGGTGACGAATGCTGTTGAGGATAAGTTTGAGTCTTTATAGAAAACAGAAAATTAAAAAAAACTCAGAAAAAAGTTTAAAAAGGCAGGTATGAATTACAACTGTCAGAATGAAGACTAAATAATAACAATAATAATAATAAATTGAAATTGAAATTGAAATTATGAAAAAATTAAAAAACATCATGAACAAGGACAAATTAAATGGTGAATATTAAGGATGTACAACATTACCAACATGATGTCAATAAATACTGAAAATAAAAGCAATATTTAAAGTATAAATATCAGCCATGCATGTTGGCAAAAAATAAACAAAAATGTAACAAATGCTGACGGAAAAATTCCTTATTAAAGAGGTAAATGTTGTTTTTCTTCTTTATAGATCTTCATTACACAATTATAGTTTCTCATTAAAGATGATGAAGATATGATTTTAATTTAAGAGAATAAGAGACAGGTGTGTAGGAGATATGTTACAAATGTAAGAGAATAAGAGACAGTGTCGCCGTCAACAAAAAGTGTGCAGAAGTTTATCTGAATTTTTCAAAAATAACTTTATTTTCATCTGCAATATTCCATCAGATGAAAGAAAGAATAGAAAGAAGACCTTTTCTTATTGCATATGAGTTCTAATATTTTTAAAGTATAAATATCAGCCATGCATGTTGGCAAAAAATAAACAAAAATGTAACAAATGCTGACGGAAAAATTCCTTATTAAAGAGGTAAATGTTGTTTTTCTTCTTTATAGATCTTCATTACACAATTTTAGTTTCTCATTAAAGATGATGAAGATATGATTTTAATTTAAGAGAATAAGAGACAGGTGTGTAGGAGATATGTTACAAAAGTGTGCAGAAGTTTATCTGAATTTTTCAACAAAATTTATTTGTGACACGACCTCAATGTCAACAAAAACCCCAGACTTTCAGAATATTCAGAAGAATTAAAGGTGAAGTGATACAAAAATAACTTTTCTTATCTGCATATGAGTGAATGAACTCAACAGGGAAAATGAAAGAAAGAATAGAATAGAAAGAAGACAGAATACTAATTCTAATATTATTTTAAGATGTTAAATCTCAATTAATGGAATTTGATTCAATGGTAAATTAAATGCTAAATAATACTAAATAAACACATGTTGATCCGTTTCCTCATTCCAATAGCACTGAAGAGATAAAACAGTCTCAACTGCATATTTTTTTATTTAAATGTAACTGTGAAATCTAAACGTATAATCTCATATTGATCACAGGCTCTGTTTTTAACAGTCTACATAAAGACACGATACAATAAAGTGAAATAAAAAATGTTAAAGTGAAGCAAACGTGTGTGTCCCTAAAATAAAAAGGAAAAATAATAATTCTGGTAATAGTAAATAAAAAAGATGAAAATAAATAAATAAATAAAAAGCTCACTTGTTCAGGAATGACTGCATATTAATAATGTTGTTAATGTTAATAATGTTGTTAAAACTGAACTTTTGACTCTTTTTCTTTAAGTTTATTGTGATAATTATCTTCCTGGTTTTATTATTCTGCTCCTGCCCGACCATAGCACTCCTACACAGTTTAAATATTTAATTAATTAATTGTGAATATCTATAAAATTCATTCTTACTAAACGTAAACGTGATAAAAATCTGAATTGTGATTATTTCACTGGATCCATAATCGTGTTTTATTGATTATCGTCGGCCATCTTGTTGTGTTGCTGCTCTCTGAGTGTGTGAACCTGTTTGTGTGTGTGTGTGTGTGTGTGCGTGTGTGTGTGTGTGTGTGTGATGCGATGTGACAGCTGTGATCTCTCTTAGTCCTCTCTCCGTCCGTCTTTCTCCAAAACTCGTCAACTGTGAAATCTCTGAGACAGACGCTTTCCCACAATCCTCTCTGCCTGTCTGCTGCCCCCAGCTGAACAAACACACACACACACGCACACACGCAGACAAACGCACACAAACGCACACACAGAGGCTGGTGTGTGTTTGTGGAACATCAGTGTTTGTGTTGTTGTTTACCCGATCAGCTGATCGATAAATCAGACCCTCGTCCCAAACACACGTCCTGACTTTAAACTTTATTTTGGTACCAGGAACCTTTCATCACATTATTTAGTTCCTCCTCAAACGGGCGGGGACGTAATCTATGTGACGCTTCAGCAGGGCGGCTCCATCATGAGATTATCTTAACAGATTTAAGATCTCGATTATGAAACACGATCACTCTCTGATGTTAAAACACCAATTGATCTGCTTTAGATTTTAACATTAAAAAAATCATGAGGTAGAAATAAACATGTAAACACAATAACACCTCAAATAAAGTTTAACCCTTATGGACTCAAGTAAACTATACACTGTTACTCTTATGGCTGTTTTCAGCCACTAACTTTTTTGACTGCTCTAAAAACATCAGATTAATATTTTTTTCTAATTTTTTCACATAAATCTCTTAATCCACTTCTGCCCTGCTCAAAACTACCAAGCATTGAAAAATAAATAACAAATCTTAACACCTTAAGGGCACATAAAACTTCTTTATATTTTTTATATTGAAGATGGGTTGATTCGTGTTTTACCCCTCCCATGACAAGAGACCTTATTTCTTGAAATGGCCCTTAAGGGGTTACAATTTTTATTTTTTGTTAAATGCTTGGTAGTTTTGAGCAGGGCAGAAGTGGATTAGGAGATTTAAGCAAAAAAAGTAGAAAAAAATATTGATCTGATATGTTTTTAGAGCAGTTAAAAGTAGAGTGGCTGAAAACAGCCATAACAGTACCTGCGTAACTTTTTGAAAAAACTGATGCTACAAAATAAATGAAAAATGATTAAAAATCAATGATGCTACTAATCTTTGAAATATCTAAGACTATGATGCCATGTAAAAAACTTCTGTCTCTGATCATGTTTTATATTGAAAAATAGGTCATTTGATGCTGTACCCTTCCCATAATCCATCCCATAATTCTTTAAATGGCCATTAAGAGGTTAAATATATTATTTGTTTTCCAATGCTTGGTAGTTCTGAGCAGGGCAGAAGTGAATGAAGATATATAAGCGACAAAGTAAAGAAAAAAATTGATTTGATATGTTTTTAGAGCAGTTAAAAGCATAGTGGCTGAAAACAGCCATAACAGTACGAGTGTACAGTAAATTTGTCCACAGTGACCTATTGACCTTTTGAAAAATTTGAAATCGTATTTACATAATGTATGTAAAAATATGCTTCCTGCCCAAAATTCAATCAATTTGCTGCAATACAAGAAAAGTTATGGTCAAATAACTGAGAACATTTTACTCAAAGTGGCTGTTTTCAGCCTTAACAGTCCACAAGGGTTAACATGTCACAGTTACTCTTAAATCTCAGCGTTCAGATTTTATAATAATGAAAGGCTGCTTTTGTAATCCTAATTTAAGCTGAATAAATCGCCCAAACTAGTAGTTCACAATCGTCTACTAGTAAACAACTTTGTGTTAGTAGTATGGCTTAAAGTGCCAAAACCTTTTGTGTTAACTAGTTATACTAATAAACACGAAATATCCCACTAGTAGTTCTAGTAGACTGTTTTTAGTCTACTAGTAGTTTGAGTGAAGCTAAAAGATTCAATATTACTCATATTAATCCTAATGTTAATAGAGTAGGAGGGATTATAATCAAATCCAGCCCCCTGATAGGTTGTAACATTTTTAAAAGCCAATGGGGAGCCTGAATTTCATTTCCCCGCCCCTTATTACCATATAAGGCTTACTTGAAGTACAAGTGAGCATTTTTAAGTCTACTAATAGTACCACTTAAGGCTGGGCAATAAATCTATTAAATCAATTAATTCAAATTATTTTCTGCAGAAGATTTAAAATAAAATATATATACATATATGTCTATATCTATCTATCTATCTATAGATAGATAGATAGTTAGACAGACAGACAAATAGATAGATAGATAGATAGATGGATAGATGGATGGATGGATGGATGGATGGATGGATGGATGGATGGATGGATGGATGGATGGAAGGATGGATGGATGGATGGATGGATGGATAGACAGATAGATAGATAGATAGATAGATAGATAGATAGATAGCTAGATAGATAGATAGATAGATAGATAGATAGATAGATAGATAGATAGATAGATAGATAGATAGCGCTAACTATCATGAAAATAGATTCATCTTTTTTTTTCACTCTCAGATCAAAAAACTCCAAGTGACACAAAAATGGCATGAATCAAGTTCTGCCTTTATGTTGTTAAATATATTCCTAAACCAATCAGAATCACCCTCTTAAAATTAAAGCATTAAAATTTCATTGATTAAAACTGGACTAAAATTAAAACAGTTTAGAGACTGAATCATGACTTCAATATTGTATACGTATATAAGAGAAAGTATTAAACTAAATCAAACTCTCTGTGACCTGACTGGAGGATGATCGTATTAAACTGAGGCCCCATCCACATGAAGACAAACCGAGGTCTAAGCGCATCAGTTTTTTGCTGAATCTGCGTATCATCCATATGAAGACGGCGTTTTGGGGGTCTGTAAACGATCATTTTTGAAACCAGGTTCCAGAGTGGAAAGATTTTGAAATGCCGTATACGCAGCTCTGTGATTACTGGCTCTCTGTAACTTTTCAGATACACTTACGTCATAGTTTCATATCTTCATTGACACGCATGCGCCACACGTGACAACAACAATGGCGGCGTACGGTGTAGCATATGTGCTGATGAAGCTAGTGACCCTACTATCCCTGTTGCAGCAAAATCTCCTTCTTCCCAATCACCACCGAGTTGAACAAACAATTATCGAGGACACATTACAGCACTTTATGATCACTTTATCACAATCTCTGTTTACAACTTTTGCTGCAAGTGCACATGCCCACTGTTTTTTCATCTGTTTCCATCATATCGTTACAGCGCCCCTAGAGGTCTGGCATGTGTTTTACAGCGTTTTCATGCGTATTGAGTGCATTCATGTAGACGCACACATTTTCTGAGACGCCTTCGTCTTTATGACGATCGTTTTGGAAACTGTTAAGCGTTTTGTCTTCATGTGGATGGGGCCTGAATCAAACTCTCCTGTGACCTGACTGGAGTTCAGATGATCGTCTGTCACCATAACAAACATCTCGCTCTCTGCTTTATCTGCTCACATGGCTCTGCAGATGTTTCTGGAAACAGGAGCTCTGACTTTAGGGAGTGGAGGAGAAGTCAAGGTGTGACGTCACGGCTGGAATCTGCTGAGTTTCAGGTAAACAGATGCTAAATGAGCTCGGACACATTCCTGTCTCTCTCCCCCGTACTGCAGCTCATTATGACCGAGGCTAACGTCACACTCCCTCCTGTCCTCAAAACCACAAATCCAATGAAGCTGGGACGTTAGACCAGAAATAAAACAGGAAACACTGACTTTAAATCCATTTAACCCTTTAACTCCCAGCTCAACTGTTTGGCAAAGGTAAAAAAAAAAAATCAGAAATATTTAATGTGTCAAAAAATAAAACATTGTTTTTTTTGTCAGAGTTTTAAGATACAGTAAAAAAAACTGCAAACAAACCAGAAGAACTGATATCTCCTCTGTGTGGGAATTAAAGGTTTAAAAATGAAAATCTTATATTATTATCACCTTCATCACCTTTGGGCTGTGACAGGGGAAACTAAAGACTGAGACATTTGAGGGATGCTCAAAATCACCTGTTTGGATCATTGAACAGGTGAGCAGGTGTCATGACTGGGTATAAAGAAGGAGGTTAACAACTGTGTGAGAAAACAGAACATTTCTGAACTTTACAGTCCATAAGATCATCAGAAGATTCAGAGAGTCAGAAGAATCTCTGCATGTAAGCAGCATGGTTGAACAACTCACACTGAATGCCTGTGACCTGTGACCCCTGCATTATAAAGCAATCATTCTGTAGAATATTTAATTGAATATATGTTGAAAAGGGTTTAAAATCATTGTATGCTGTCAAGGTTTTACCTGATCTATGTATCAACTAGAAAGCACTCGGAGAGCGCAGACCTCCGCCAACGCCACAATCCTTAGCCATATTGTCATTTTGACCATAAATATTACTCCTACCTTTATTTCATGTCAATATTTAGATTCCTCGACCATGAAAACATACCATTAGCAACTGGATTCATAATGACATCTATTTTAGTTCAGTAGTTATTCACGGAAATCACATTTTTCGCCATGGCGGCCAGACACTGCTCCGGATCAACACCAAAATCAAAACAGTTCTTCCTTTTCCCATGCTGAACATTTCCTGAAAATTTCATCAAAATCCATCCATAACTTTTTGAGTTATTTTGTTCACAGATGGACAGACAGGCGGACAAACTCTCCCAAAAACATAACCTCCTTGGGGAAGGTAATAAACTAATAAAAACTGTTGAACTCTATCAGCATGCACTATATCATAAAAACAAACTACAAATGTGCTAAGAGTGAGATTGATAACATGCTGTTCTGATTGGCTGTTGTGTGTGAGTGGGCGGAGTCTTACCCTGGCTCCTTTGGCTGGGAAACACTGACAGGTGGAGCAGTCCCGACCCCCACACGGCTCTGACAGGTCGCCCTGCGAACAACAAGAAGAACACAAATGTCACCTTTAGTACCTGTTTTAAAACATATTCACACATAAAGAAACAAAATATAAAAAAAATGTCGAGCTGCTGCCACTGTCCTGTTACAGACACGTGTGGATTACTGGAGGTTGAGGGTCTGACGTCCTCGTTAATGTGGAGACGCTCACACTTTTTCTACTACTTTCTGCTGCTCTCCTGACTTCAGTAAACAAAGAGTTTTCTCTCCAAGCCAACATTAACAACCTCAAATCATCTGAGGAGAGCTGTGTGGGAGTGTTTTTGTTCTACACTGTTGATTTCAACTTTAAAACCAAAGACTGGGCTGTATGCCGGCTACAGAAAAGCAGTTTTCTTACTCGTCCTCCACGTCAAATTTGCAGCTCCGTTGGCTTTTCATCCCGATATACTAGGGGTGGACGATATGGCAAAAATATCATATCACGATTTTTAAAAAATAAAATCACGATCACGATTTTATCACAATTCTTTTTTACTTTCATTTTTCTAGACTAATTTGCATGTTTGACCATTATTTCTCTATGTTTAACAAATAAAACAAATAAAACCCGAAAAGAAAAAAAAGGACAATTAAAGCCAAAGAAACTTTCTGAACAGGTTTTAATTTAAATAGTGCAGTTTTTATAAAAATGTGCAATAAATGTAAACATAAAAGTTAATGAACAACAATATCAACATTAACTCTTAAAGTGCAACAATTTAGAACAAATGTTATCTAACTGTAATGTCTATAATCTGAGTGAATAATACAGCTGCTGTAGAACAGATTTTTGTTCAGACATCTTCAAGCTTTTATCTCCTTTTCTCTTTCCACCATGGCTTCACGCTACATAACCAAACAGGAGATCCCACCATGCACTGCGCGTAATGTGCTACGATTGGCTGGTTCGGAGGGCGTCAAAGTCTCTGCGCCCACACAGACGATCTGACGATCTTTCTGCTTTAAGACGATATCAAATCGTTATAATCCTTAACAATTCAATATCGTCATATCTCACACCCCTACGATATACAGACGAGTGCAACTGCACTTTGTCAAGTTCAACCTGTTTGATTGCGTTTGTTTTGGCAGGGTCTTTACCAACGAGGCCAATAAGAGAGTCTTTGTCCCTAATTACACCGTAACTGATGATTGTAAAATTCACATCATTTCACTGTAATATCTACAGCTACCTACTGTAAACAGCTGTGCAGTAAATTACTGTAAATGACAAAATATTGTGGAAAAAACTTTTTTTTTTTTTTTTTTTTTAATTTACAGCATTTACAGTAAAATCTACAGTTATTTACCGTAAAATGTCCATACAGTAAATACTGAAAATGGTAATGGATCAGGAGGAAAACCCTTTTCCCAGGAAAACTCACCAGTAGCAGGTAAGATTTTTTAGATAATGTTTCACATGTTTGGGTGAAACTATCGTTTGATTAAATGTATTTTATTGTGTAAAAATGATGTGTTTTATTTATGTAATAACTTTATTTACAAAATTATATCTTTCTAATAACTAGTTCTTAAATTAGTTAAAGATATCTTAAATGCAATTAAATATTTATTTATTTATTTAATGTTTATTTGACAGGGACAATACATACAACATTGCCACAATGGGAAAATGTGAATGTATATAAGACGTGTAGTCTTTGCAGTCTTTGTCCCTGGTCAGGATTTACAGTACAATAAATTATACAGAATACAGATACAATTATACAAATAGAGTAATACAGTGAATACAGTCAGTAAGTACCATGAACAAAAAGACACAGTTGTAGTAAATTAGAGGCTAAAACACAAGTTACATTTAACATCAAAGATTATTGAAATAGTATACTGATAATTACTTTTGAGAAATTAATGTTCACATTTCTGCTGCTATATATATATATAGCAGTTTGCTGTAAATTGAAACCATGGATGTATTATAAGAACTGGATAGCGTGGCTCCGCCTTCCACCATGTAACGGATTTGAAGCCAGAATATCCCCCGTCAGGGCGCCGCCATTGTGCAACCAGTAGAGAATCTGGACCATATCTGGACGCAGCTGTCGCAAACGGTCGCAACACTCCGCAGCATACGCCGTACACCAGGGGTGTCCAAACTTTTTACATCGAGGGCCACATGAAGAGGAATACATGGACAACTGAGCCACTTTATACACCTCACTTTTAGTGTATTGAAGTTAAAATTTTAAGGTTTATGGGTGGCTTATCACCTGTCGAGGGGTCTTTGTTACCCCGGGCTATGACTAGATTCACACCTAGTACAGGCGAGACCTTTTGAGCAGCAGAGATGGGAGACACTGACATCTTAGCCTCACTTTCAGACACGAAACAAGAGTAAACTTCAAGCATGTTGGTGCTTGAAGATGAATATTGCAGTATACTTTGTAAATGAGACCTTGTGGCAAAGTAAATACAGCAGAAAATGTGCATGACTGATGGTATTTGCTGCTGTAATTAAAATATCTTGATTACTCAACTGTTTCAGGGGCCAATTCAAAATGGGCAGCGGGCCGCATTTGGCCCCCGGGCCACAGTTTGGACACCCTTGCCGTACACAATCATTGTGAAACTGCCGTAAACCGCGGTCATTTTTAAACTCTAATAACTGATGAAAAGAAACTTTTCAGGAAAAAGAGGACTTGGAAAACACGAGGCCCAATAATACTTTCATATCACCACAGCATACGGATGGGAGAAATATTTCTACGAGGTGTATTAATTTTTTTAAGTTTCACTACGGCTCGTCCAGATGAATGGGGGAGACGGAGAGTTGACCTATACTGCAGCCAGTCACCAGGGGGAGCAGTTTTCGTGGAGGCTTGAATTTTAGCCTAGCATCATGGCGTCCATGTTTTTTACAGTCTATGATTGAAATGCATTAAAAAGTTGTTGAATAATGATATTGCGAATGGAAAAACAGCGAGGATGCTGTTTTTGATAATACAGTAATAATGCTGTAAATTAAAAGACTGTAATGATACCTTGAATAAAAATACAGAAGTTAAAAAGTTATAAAACAAATAACATGCCTGTTAATTTAAATAGAGTAACGCTACTGTAAAGACATTTACAGTAATTTACTGACATCCTATTGCCAGTAAATTACTGTAAAATTTATAACAACCTTTTTACAGTGTACAACTGAAGTGCTGTGTTGTTTTTTTTGTTCTTATTGTTTTTTATTCCTCATATTGGTTTTATTGTCTTACTGTTTTTACTGTGTCTGCCTTTTCTACTGTAGAGCACTTTGGTAGGCCACTGGCTCTTTAAATGTGCTATATAAATAAAGTAGACAATAACATTGAATATCTTCGATTATCTGGGTGCATGTTCGAAAACCGTTGGAGTTTCATGTTCAGGAAAAGGGACAGCCTAAGGGCACTGAGTCCATCCCTGAGGCCTGATCACGGCTGCATCTTCCCGTCTCAGCCCGTGAACACATTGAATGGAGCTCCTCGATGCAGACGCAGATTGCTGCTCACTGATTGGTCGTATCAGAACATCCATCCATGATCTGTATCGTCTACGTCCTCGAGCTCTTCTCTGTAAACAAACAAACATCAGCCTAAACTTCACTCTTATCTCAGCAGGAACAACTGACTGCAGCTCCGTGGAGCCTCTATTGTGAGGCTAACTTTAGCTTTCACGAAGCTTCAGCTGCAGTCATGTGAATAAAGAAAGGTTTTATTCCACTGTATCAGTCTGTCAATCATAAATCTTCATCAGTGTGACGATGAATTAGGGATGTAACGGTTACCGGTAAAATGGTTTTCAAACTCGAAACAGACAAATTCTAAAGTCTGGTTTGCTGGACAATAATTGTACAAAAAATTATTGCCGATAAACGATAGTATTGTCAATATTATTTTGAAACATTTTTTCATCAATGTAATCATACGTCGTAATAAAGTGAGCACACCTTATCAAAAGCAATGAACTTTAATTTCTTAAGAGTATTTAGCTGTAATTGGAAGGTCATGGGCTTTTAGATAAAAAAAACAATATATTGAATTTAAGCAAAAAGAAAAAAAAAACAAAAATGAAATGGACTATCTGTTGGGAAAAACTGCAAGTAGAAACAATCATTATAATAATCAAAAACAATAAAAAAACAGACCCTTTCTCTGTAAAGAAAAAGAACAAAACTCCAAATAAAAACACACAACAATAAAAAAATAAAATAAAATGGAGTTTATACAGTTCCTGAATTGTACTTTCTCACTGTCAATTCGTACTGTCTGTCAAATGTTTGTAACGTTTCCTGAAATGGTGGCTTTTTAACCGTATTGAAGGGCCGCATTTCTTTTGAATTTATATTTAGTTGCCGACGCCTCAGTAAGCGACATATCAGCTCGTCGGCGTTCATGAGCTCACACCTTGTTCATTCTGTTTAAAACCAAAATATTCCCACACTGGGGCTGTGGCAGCTGGCCTTAAGAACCATCGCTTTCGTGACACCATTCATGTTAGTTTTTCTTTCCTCATTACTCCTCACGATGCTCACTTCAGCTCTCTCTTTGTGTGTAAGCATGAGCGGCCCCGCCTCCCCCTCAAAGGTTGAATGACTAACAGATGCTCACTCGACTCATTCCGCTATTAAACCAACGCACCCGGGCGTTGAGAAAGATGGACTGAGTGAACCATCTTCTCATCCAGCCTGTTTGGTAGAAAGAGAGGAGAAAAACAAATATACATGCATGTCAATTTATCGAGGCCGGAAAACTTACCGAGGATGTTTAATTTATCGTTCGGTTAACTGATTTATTGATTATCGTCACAGGCCTACTTCAGGTGTTGGCCTGGTGATCCTGAGCCTGAAATCTGCTGAGTCGGTGTGTTTTTAAGGTGTCAGCAGACGAGTATCAGCCACACTTTCAGCCTGATGTTTGTGTGGCTGTGAGCTGCAGTTTGTTATAACGACATGAAAACATTCAGCCAATCAAACGCTCTCTCTCGGCGAGGTTAATCCCCTCTGCTCGTCAGGGGCCTGAGGATGAACTCTCTGCTGCTGCCTTGTTGTTTCTGAGCTGTGAGCTCGGATCAGGACCTGGACTTCCCTCCAGCCAGCGGCCTGTTCGAGCTCCTGTCTGAGCGAAAGTTTCATCATGAGCAGTCTCAGATGGACTGATACCTGTCTCACCTGAGCGCTCTAATCCCTAAACAAACAGGCTCTGATGTGGTTTCGCTACAGTAAACAGTTTAAGAGGTTTTAAAGTCACTAAAGTCACAAAAATCACTAAAATCACTAAAATCACTAAAATCACTGCATCATGGGCTGATTTCTAAAGACAAAATAACAACAGCTCGTAGATGAGCAGTCTTCTCTCTTTTTTATTCATTTCTTTTCTCCTTCTCAGATACTCTACTAGTACTCAGATTTGGAGTACATGTACTTAATTTTGTCAACTACTGAAATAGTAGAATTTACAAGTGAAGCCAATCAGGGAGCAGAAATTGGTTAAAGTTCCTCCTACTTCATTTGCATCAGATCTAAAAACATTACAAGAGAATATTTTGGGGTCAGTTGAACTACTAGTAGACTACAACACTGTATTAAAATTACTAGTTAATTATTATATTATTAAGCGACCGGCAGAAAATAGACCTGAAGCGAATCTCCAGCACCTTGCCGCGCACCAGCGCTTCACCACTGCAGCACTGTGCGGCACCCTTGAAACATACACTACTGTGTGTCCTGGTGTCATGGATGTATCGGTGTCTCCTGGTCATGGATGATTTGATGTCTACTGGTGTCATGGATGCTTTGGTGTCTCCTGGTGTCATGGATGTTTTGGTGTCTCCTGGAGTCATGGATGTTTTGATGTCTCCTGGTGTCATGGATGCTTTGGTGTCTCCTGGGGTAATGGAAGTTTCGGCTTCTCCTGGTGTCATGGATGTTTTGGTGTCTCCTGGTGTCATGGATGTTTTGGTGTCTCCTGGTGTCATGGATGTTTTGGTGTCTCCTGGTGTCATGGATGTTTCCTGGTGTCATTGATGTTTTGGTGTCTCCTGGTGTCATGGATGTTTCCTGGTGTCATTGATGTTTTGGTGTCTCCTGGTGTTATGGATGTTTTGGTGTCTCCTGGTGTCATGGATGTTTTGGTGTCTCCTGGTGTCATGGATGTTTTGGTATCTCCTGGTGTCATGGGTGTTTTGGTGTCTCCTGGTGTCATGGATGTTTCCTGGTGTCATGGATGTTTTGGTGTCTCCTGGTGTCATGGATGTTTCCTGGTGTCATTGATGTTTTGGTGTCTCCTGGTGTTATGGATGTTTTGGTGTCTCCTGGTGTCATGGATGTTTTGGTGTCTCCTGGTGTCATGGATGTTTTGGTGTCTCCTGGTGCCATGGGTGTTTTGGTGTCTCCTGGTGTCATGGATGTTTTGGTGTCTCCTGGTGTCATGGATGTTTCCTGGTGTCATGGATGTTTTGGTGTCTCCTGGTGTCATGGTTGTTTCCTGGTGTCACTGATGTTTTGGTGTCTCCTGGTGTCATGGATGTTTTGGTGTCTCCTGGTGTCATGGATGTTTTGGTGTCTCCTGGTGTCATTGATGTCTTGGTGTCTCCTGGTGTCATGGATGTTTTGATGTCTACTGGTGTCATGGAAGTCTTTGTGTCTCCTGGTGTCATGGATGTTTTGGTGTCTCCTGGTGTCATGGATGTTTTGGTGTCTCCTGGTGTCATGGATGTTTTTATGTCTCCTGGTGTCATGGATGTTTTGGTGTCTCCTGGTGTCATGGATGTTTTGGTGTCTCCTGGTGTCATGGATGTTTTGGCTTCTCCTGGTGTCATTGATGTTTTGGTGTCTCCTTGTGTCATGGATGTTTTGATGTCTCCTGGTGTCATGGAAGTCTTTGTGTCTCCTGGTGTCATGGATGTTTTGGAGTCTCCTGGTGTCATGGATGTTTTGGTGTCTCCTGGTGTCATGGATGTTTTGGCTTCTCCTGGTGTCATTGATGTTTTGGCTTCTCCTGGTGTCATGGATGTTTTGGTGTCTCCTGGTGTCATGGATGTTTTTATGTCTCCTGGTGTCATGGAAGTCTTTGTGTCTACTGGTGTCATGGATGTTTTGGTGTCTCCTGGTGTCATGGATGTTTTGGCTTCTCCTGGTGTCATTGATGTTTTGGTGTCTCCTGGTGTCATGGATGTTTTGATGTCTCCTGGTGTCATGGAAGTCTTTGTATCTCCTGGTGTCATGGATGTTTTGGAGTCTCCTGGTGTCATGGATGTTTTGGTGTCTCCTGGTGTCATGGATGTTTTGGCTTCTCCTGGTGTCATTGATGTTTTGGCTTCTCCTGGTGTCATTGATGTCTTGGTGTCTCCTGGTGTCATGGATGTTTTTATGTCTCCTGGTGTCATGGAAGTCTTTGTGTCTCCTGGTGTCATGGATGTTTTGGTGTCTCCTGGTGTCATGGATGTTTTGGCTTCTCCTGGTGTCATGGATGTTTTGATGTCTCCTGGTGTCATGGATGTTTTGGTGTCTTTTGGTGTCATGGATGTTTTGGTGTCTCCTGGTGTCATGGGTGTTTTGGTTTCTCCTGGTGTCATGGATGTTTTGGTGTCTCCTGGTGTCATGGATGTTTCCTGGTGTCATTGATGTTTTGGCTTCTCCTGGTGTCATGGATGTTTTGATGTCTCCTGGTGTCATGGAAGTCTTTGTGTCTCCTGGTGTCATGGATGTTTTGGAGTCTCCTGGTGTCATGGATATTTTGGTGTCTCCTGGTGTCATGGATGTTTTGGTGTCTCCTGGTGTCATGGGTGTTTTGGTTTCTCCTGGTGTCATGGATGTTTTGGTGTCTCCTGGTGTCATGGATGTTTCCTGGTGTCATTGATGTTTTGGCTTCTCCTGGTGTCATTGATGTCTTGGTGTCTCCTGGTGTCATGGATGTTTTGATGTCTCCTGGTGTCATGGAAGTCTTTCTGTCTCCTGGTGTCATGGATGTTTTGGTGTCTCCTGGTGTCATGGATGTTTTGGTTTCTCCTGGTGTCATGGATGTTTTGGTGACCTTGCTGACCCTGCAGTCCTCAGGTATCCTTCTCCTCCGTATGAATGGACGTCCGTTCAGACTGCTCCGGGCTGAGCTGGTTGCTTCCTGCAGACCTTCCTCCTGCAGAGTCTGTTTTGTGTTTTATGGTGTTGTCTCTGTTTTGCAGACAGTGAGGAATGTAAACACCGCGCTGAGACAGACAAGCATCTTTGAGATTCTCAGGAAAGCAGACAGCTGACCGAGCAAGCAAGCGTTTGTGTGAGCCTGTGCATCAGATAACGTCAGTGATGGTTTTCTGTGACCTACACACTCTCTGAATGGTGTGAATGAGGACAGATGTGGAGCAGCTCCTGCTCGTCAGATTGGAATCAAAGCAGAGAGATTTAAACTCTTTTCAGCAGCAAAACACCAGGCGGCTGGAACCAAAACACTCACAGGAGCCAGAACGCAGACCTGCTCTGAAATGATGCCTCCTTTATGAAATATTATGACCCTGATTTCTACTCAAATGACCTCTCAAACATACCCGAGAGAGAATCAGGTTGGACCTGAAATGGGACAAATGATGATAAAAGAATCAAATTGAAACAAGCAGGTTAAAAAAGTTAGTCATCACTTTTAAGTCCATTTCTAAATCCTAAACCTCTAAAAATCAAACTTTGCAACAGTGCAGAATGGAGCCAATCTACAAAACCCAAAACCAGTGAAGTTGGCACATTGTGTAAATCGTAAATAAAAACAGAATACAATGATTTGCAAATCCTTTTCAACTTATATTCAATTGAATACACAGCAAAGACAAGACACTTAATGTTGGAACTGGTAAACTTTGTTATTTTTTTGCAAATATCAGCTCATTTAGAATTTGATGCCTGCAACATGTTTCAAAAAAGCTGCACAAGTGTCAAAAAAGACTGAGAAAGTTGAGTAATGCTCATCAAACTCTTATTTGGAACATCCCACAGGTGAACAGGCTAATTGGGAACAGGTGGGTGCCATGATTGGGTATAAAAGCAGCTTCCCTGAAATGCTCAGTCATTCACAAACAAGGATGGGGCGAGGGTCACCACTTTGTGAACAAATGCGTGAGCAAATTGTCCAACAGTTTAAGAACAACATTTCTCAACCAGCTATTGCAAGGACTTTAGGGATTTCATCATCTACGGTCCGTAATATCATCAAAAGGTTCAGAGAATCTGGAGAAATTACTGCACGGAAGCAGCAAGGCCCAAAACCAACATTGAATGCCCGTGACCTTCCATCCCTCAGGCGGTACTGCATCAAAAACCGGCATCACTGTGTAAAGGATATCACCACATGGGCTCAGGAACACTTCAGAAAACCACTGTCAGTAACTACAGTTCGTCTACATCTGTAAGTGCAAGTTAAAACTCTACTATGCAAAGCCAAAGCCATTTATCAACAACACCCAGAAACACCACCGGCTTCACTGGGCCCGAGCTCATCTAAGATGGACTGATGCAAAGTGGAAAAGTGTTCTGTGGTCTGACCAGTCCACATTTACAATTGTTTTTGGAAACTGTCGTCGTCGTGTCCTCTGGACCAAAGAGGAAAAGAACCATCCGGACTGTTATAGGCACAAAGTTCAAAAGCCAGCATCTGTGATGGTATGGGGGTGTATTAGTGCCCAAGGCATGGGTAACTTACACATCTGTGAAGGCACCATTAATGCTGAAAGGTACATACAGGTTTTGGAGCAACATATGTTGCCATCCAAGCAACGTCTTTTTCATGGACGCCCCTGCTTATTTCAACAAGACAATGCCAAGCCACATTCTGCACGTGTTACAACAGCGTGGCTTCGTAGTAAAAGAGTGCGGGTACTAGACTGGCCTGCCTGTAGTCCAGACCTGTCCCCCATTGAAAATGTGTGGTGCATTATGAAGCGTAAAATACAACGGAGACCCCGGACTGTTGAACAACTTAAGCTGTACATCAAGCAAGAATGGGAAAGAATTCCACCCGAAAAGCTTCAAAAATTGGTCTCCTCAGTTCCCAAATGTTTACTGAGTGTTGTTAAAAGGAAAGGCGATGTAACACAGTGGTAAAAATGACCCTCTGCCAACTTTTCTGCAATGTGTTGCTGCCATTAAATTCTAAGTTGATGATTATTTGCAAAAGAAAATAAAGTTTACCAGTTTGAACATTAAGTGTCTTGTCTTTGCTGTGTATTCAATTGAATATAAGTTGAAAAGGATTTGCAAATCATTGTATTCTGTTTTTATTTAAGATTTACAAAACGTGCCAACTTCACTGGTTTTGGGTTTTGTACCTACATATTTTCCTTACATGTAAAAAATGACAAACGTTTTGGTCAGATGTCCTAAATGAAATTGAACAAATGTTAGGTAAAGTCAGATGCACAGAAAGACAGGCTCTTCTACTTGGACTACGTCCAGGAATTTAAAAAAATGAACTGGACCTTTATTGAATCCTGAGAATAACAGCATTAAGGCAAATCACAAGAAAATGGAAAAAGACTGAACCTCCTAACTTGAAAAAGTGGTTAGACACAGTGCACAGCTTTTATAGAATGGAAAAAATAACCCATAAAATAAATAGGAAATAAAGGCTGTTTGAAAAAAGATGGGCCTCCTTTCATATGAAGTACAAAACTGACAATGTAAACGTGGAATAATATCAGATGAATAGTTTTTTATGTTACATGTATAGCTTAAATATGAGTCAATTAAATTATATAGAAAGCCAAACTTAATCCAATCAGACCTAATATGGTCATGTAGGAAGTAGAGACAAGTGATGAATCTATCCAATCACAGCTACTTTGGTTGTGTTAAAGGTTGGATGAGTTCAGAGGGACATCCAATCACAGCTGCCTTAGCTTGGTGGTGGTGGGATAAGTTGTGGAGCGATCCAATCAGAGCTGCTCTCTTTATGAATTGATATATTCATGTAGAGCAGGTTCACTGTTTGTTGTCAGTTCTGGTATTGTAACTGAGATGCTCTGCCAGGTAGCCTAAATAAAGGAGACTGCATTTCACACAAAGGAACATTTGTTTCTGTTCATTTAGACATTCAGACTTTACTAACATTCAGTAAAGGGTTAGTAGATGTTAGGTAGGTAGGTATGTAGGTAGACAGATAGACATTCAGACTTTACTAACATTCAATAAAGGGTTAGTAGATGTTAGGTAGGTAGGTATGTAGGTAGACAGATAGACATTCAGACTTTACTAACATTCAATAAAGGCTTAGTAGATGTTAGGTAGGTAGGTATGTAGGTAGGCAGATAGACATTCAGACTTTACTAACATTCAATAAAGGCTTAGTAGATGTTAGGTAGGCAGGATATGTAGGTAGGCAGATAGACATTCAGACTTTACTAACATTCAATAAAGGCTTAGTAGATGTTAGGTAGGCAGGTATGTAGGTAGGCAGATAGACATTCAGACTTTACTAACATTCAATAAAGGCTTAGTAGATGTTTGATTTCATCCAAGAGGAAAACAGGACTTCACAAATTCAAGGAAACAGAAAAATGCCTTACCCTTTACGCTTCAGAGTTTAGTCGACTAAATTTACAGATTTCATCGACTAAAACTAGACTAAAATTAAAACAGTTTAGATGAGTAAATTATGACTAAACTAATAGATACTTCTGATAAAAGACTATACCTAAAACTTAATCTAAAAGTGCTATCAACATGGACAGTGATTAACAGAGGATGGTCCAAACAGAGAAAATATAAAGTGGGCAGCAGATTATATTTGTTTTTGATTATTGTATTTTTTCTGTGAAGTTAAGACAGTGTTCTGGCTTCAGTTAGGAAGTAAATTAACAATTTAGGGAGCAGGATTAGATAAGTTTATATTTCATCCTACTTCTTTTCACTTATGTAAGCGAAGAGGCTTAAAATGTAGATTCTGCTGCCGTCTTGTTTATTTTCTTTTTTTAATCACTTATTTTTGTTTTTAACTGTTTAGGTTGTAATTTACATTAACAAAATAAAGATATCAACTGGGGCAGGGCGATATGGTCTATAAATAAAATCCCTGATTTCTTCCCCACAAAATTCCAAGTAACACAAAAACAACATGAATAAAGTTCTGTCTTTATGTTGTTAAATATATTCCTAAATCAATCAGAATGTCCCTCTTAAAATTAAAGTGTGTGCCATAAAATGTTGATTATGTAGTTCTAACACAGGCAGGTTTGCCTACATAAACACTGAAAGCTGAGGGATTTTCACAGCTTGTTAACATGTTTCTCTCTGATCAATATTTAATGTAATTAAATAAATAAATACAAGCCTGTAACAGTGCTTGTGTAAAACCTGACAGGGCCACCATCATGAAAGTTTCAGTATTTATATTTTTTAATCTTTTAAAGAACTTACAGTTTAATTAATGAAAAAAATCTTGATTTTTACTTTTTTAAACCTCCTGCAGAAAATAATTCAAATTAATGGATTTAATCGATATATTGCTCAGCCCTAATATCAATCAATTAAATGGACAGATCATCAGGAGCATTTCAGTGTTTCTTTGCACCAGTCTATAAAGACTCAGGCTGAAGGTCAGCAGGATGTTTGAGTTCAGACGCAGAGCTGTTTCTACATGAGCACAAAGGGCGGATCTATCAGGGTCACCAGATCAAACAAAGTTCAAAGTTCTGAACTTTGGGCTCCAGTTTCGGTAAAGCTGCCGTGAAGTTCAGGAGGATCTGGATTTATGGATAAAATCGACTAATCATGGCGGCCTGGTCTCCGCCATGATGTCTGTGGCCAACGAAGAGAGCGAACATCGGGTTAAACCTGGAGTCACCGAGGAGCTCCGTCCCACCCCGAGTGTCCCGTTCAGCCAGTGTTTTTTTTTCTCCGTGGGCCCCAGACGGAGAGTTTCCCAGCATGCAGCAGTGTTTGTGTAGCAGCCACATTCCTGCAGCGTTGTGTAAACCAGGTTACCAGTCAGGCGTGGCTATCAGCAGCAGGAATGTGGCTATCACTCTATCTGCTGTCACGACTTTGTTCTGAGTCTGTAATCACACCATCCTCCCTCCATCGCTCGCCCGTTTATCCTCCATCACCGCCCGCCAGCGCCCACACCGTCCCGCCGCAGCCTCCATCACTCCAACATCCCCGCTGCATCTGTGCTCCCAAACAGCTCCCGTTACTTCTATTAATCCTCATCCACCGTCCAGCATCCCTCCATCTACGATTGGCTGGGCAGAGAGCCCGGCAGCTGATTGGACGATACTGCTGCCGTCCACTGACGGTCTGAACCTGACGACCCCGACCTCATGGGGGGGGAGTTCACACCTTCACAGGGTCACAGTCACATCACCAGAGCTCTCGTACTGGTCTTTGTCCTCAAAAGACTGGAGGACTGAGGACAGACCCCTGAGGAACGCCACAGCAAATCCTGAATCAGCAGACTAAGACACAGGATCCCTGATCCAGCTGTGCTGCCACCAGGCCTATCACGATGATCATTGTGTTTTCTATTAGTCAAGGACAGTTTACCTTATATACTGAGCCTAACTACACCTAAGCCTTCTATTCTTATTTTTATATCACCTATAATAATATTCCCATATACACATTTTATAATGTAGATTTATTTTTGTGGATATTTAGCCACATAACGCATCAAACACCAGCTGTTAATGTTATTGAGAGGTACTTACTGAACGTAGAAATGACCACAGAATGTGTGTTTCAAGATTTTTTTAATAATATATCATAATCTCACAATTTAGTTTGAAGTATCACATGAAATATTATGTCTGTAAAGGTTTTTGGTCATATTACGGTACTTTTTTCATACATGTCAGTAAATAAAAGGATCTCGCTAACATAATAAAAACTTTATTTTCTACACCATAGAGCCTAAACACATATCTAATGGAGTCTGTCGTTCAAAGTTGCAAATATCAAACTAAAGTATTCAAAGAAAGAATATAATGTGGACAACCCCACAGCAAACAGATCACTCTGCACCCAGAGAGGGACGGGAACGTACCAACATATTTTGGAACTAAGTGGGAAGCCATCTTGAATCAATCCAGCCATGTTGAGTAACCACAGAATAAAGAAAGAAATGTGCCTGATTGTGCCTTACAGCAAAAGATAAACAAATTCAGGACTCCATGGGAGTGTATAAAGGCCTACGGGAGGGGCAATTACACAATTATAAGTAAGACTTTAAGAAAATGGATGTCAAAGTGTTGAAATGTTGATCACTCTAAAACATGCATACAACAACTAAAGCTCCAGTTGTTTTGGGTACCGCGACATAAAGCAACTCCTTTTTGTTATTGTTCACCTTGTGACCGTAACAAATGAGTTTCTTTAGGTGAACTTTGCCTTCGTTTGTACTTTCTTAAAGGGCGAGAGCAAGTCCAATAAATCCATTAACCGCACAATAAATAAAAACTAACTTGACAAGTTTTCTGGCCTCGATATATTGTTGTGTGCATGCGTGTTTGTTTTCCTCCCCTCTCTCTACCAAACAGGATAGATGAGGGTTCACTCTGTGCATCTGTCTCAACACCTGGGTGCATTGGTTCTATAATAATATTATAATAATAATAATAATAAAAAAATGTATTATATAGCACCTTTAAAAACATTGGTTTACAAAGTGCTTTGAAAGCAGGCAGGAACATAAGACAACAAGGCACAAGAGTTTAAATACAAAGGAAAAAAGAACAACCAAAAAAGGTTCATTAAAATCAAAGAATATTTAAGACTAACACAAATGGCAAAATGAAATTGAGGAAGTTCTACAACACATAAAGAACTTAAACCCCAAAATGTAGGCACAACAGTTCTATAGTAAAATGAATGGAGTGAACCATCTGCCAGTCATTCAATCTTGAAGTAGCCTACTGTAGGTGAGCGTCATGAGAAGTAACAAGGAAGCAAACGCAATTAAGGAAGGCACAAAAGCAGGGGTTTCTGAGCTGAATACCACAGCCCCAGTGTGGGAATATTTGGGTTTTAAACAGAATGAACACGGTGACGAGCTGATATGTCACATTTGTTTGAAAGTAGTGGCGATTCAGAAGAGGAATACGACCAACTTTTGCACCTAAAACATAAACATCCTGTAAGGTGGCAACAAAAACTGCTCTCTAGGTCTGTCACGATAACACATTTGGCTGGATAATAACTGTCCAAAAAATTATTGACGATAAAGGATATTATTGTCAATATTATTTTGAAACTTCATTTTTTCAGTCATGTCATTTTAAAGGAACACTACACCCAAACAACGATTTGGCCTCATTTTCTATTCACCCTCATGCTGAACAACACTGTGGAGTACTTTTGGAACATCTAGGATGCGCGGAGATCTGAATCTCGCTGTCCACTGATGTTGATATCATGACTTAGATAAGACAAACAGTGTCCTTCAAAAGTCCACAATTTGCGGCACTGACCAGTAATTAGAGCGTAGAACAAGAAATCCCACATTCTGCTGTGAGCGACGGAGCCGTGGACAGGCACAAGAGGGTCAGCAGAATGTGGGATTTCTTGGGTTCTTTTTTCTTGTTCTACCCTTCTAGTTATTGCAGAGTGCGCATTCGTTTGGTTTGGCTCCCATAGGCACCCGTAAGTGTATCATAGAAATGCGAAGTAGTACTGTTTAGGCTATAAACATGTGCTAAATGATGTCGTTTCGAGTAAATGGTGGACGTTACCCGCTCAGGACACTTGGATTACAGCGCACGAGCAGTATGGAGGAATATTGCCGACTTTTTGTGGACTTTGAAGGACACTGTTCGTTCGGGCTCTTATCTAAGTCATGATATCAATGTCAGTGGACAGCGAGGATTCCCCCAGATCACCGGCTGCATCCTAGATGTTCCAAAACTACTCCACAGTGTTGTTCAGCATGAGGGTGAGTAGAAAATGAGGCCAAATCGTTGTTTGGGTGTAGTGTTCCTTTAATTTATGTCAAAATAAAGTGAGTACATTGTATAAAAAGCAATAAATTTTAATTTCTTAAGAGTATTTAACTGTAATTGGAAGGTCAAGGGCTTTTAAATAAAATAAATTCAACAAAAAAAGAGAAAAAAAAACAATGAAAATGAAATGAATTCTACCGCGGGAAAAATGCATGTAAATAAAAATCATTAAAACAATCAAAAACAATAAAAAAGTAGATGCTGTCTCTGTAAAGAATAAAACAAAACTCCAATAAAAACACACACAACAATAAAAACAATAAATAAAATGGAGTTTATACAGTTCATGAACTGTTTGACTCATTTACTTTCTCCCAGTCAATTTAAGCTGTCTGTCCCACTTTTGGATTTTTTTGGCCAATCCCCCCGCCCTTTTTTTTTTTTTTACAATTTCATACCTATTTTGCTTCTGTTCTTCACTTCTCCACTTTTTCTCAAATCTTTTATCCTTAGATTAATTTAATGTCATATTGGTTTGACTATAAAAAGATCTACTGCTTATGTTTGTTTAAGAATACAGAAGATGAGGAACATTAAAACAATTGCAATTAGATTATTTTCTGAAATTGTTCAGCCCTAGTTCAATCTGTTTCTCTGTTGGTTTTATTTTTTGTCCTCATTCTACATATATTATTTTATTGTATGTGAGTTTGCACACATTTAACTGTCTTGTAAAAATTAATAAAGAAAAAAAAATATATAAAAAAAGATTTGTCAACAACAGTGGGGGCCGTTAAGAAAATCCCAGTTCACATGAAAATACAAAAAACTCTAAAAGCATTGTTTATTCTGTTTAGTTCATTTTAACTATGTCCATGATCTGCATCTTCTTTTGCATTTTCTCTGCAAAATCTGATTTATTTTCATAATCTAAGCCTAAAACCATCTCAACCTGGTGTTACGGTTTCATTTGTGTGTTGAGTAAATATTTCTTCAGATATCTGATAACTAATCAAATCCGGCTATAAAAAAGGTTCCTTGGTACTTTTGTTGGTTTAAACATCTGTTATAACTAGGGCTGGGTATCGATTCAGATTTTCTGGATCGATTCGATTCGATATTAAGAGGTCTCAAATCGATTCGATTCACGATTCGAAATTTGTTCAGTCTGGGTTATCTCAGTAAAAATAATGCTGTAAATTACTTTTTGACCTGGTACATTATTAAAACTGTTTTTACATTAAGAACTGAACCCAAAGCAGTTACATTAATCACATATTAATCATATGCATTAATGCATATTCTGCATGTTACTTGTTTTTTGTCCAACTTGTCTTTTCTTTCATGCTTGTTAAATCTGAAATATGTCCAAACGTCAGCTTTTAAACTCTCCGGTGGTGTCCCTATAGTGCTTATAGCGGCGTCCTTTCTCACTATGGGCGCACAGTAGTTTGAAGGGCTTGAACCATAGACTGTAAAAAACATGGACGCCATGATGCTAGGCTAAAATTGAAGCCTCCACAAAAACTGCTCCCCCTGGTGACTGGCTGCAGTATAGGTCAAATCTTCGTCTCCCCCATTCATCTGGACGGGCCGAAGTGAAACTTCAAAACATTAATACACCTCGTAGAAATATTTCTCCCATCCGTATGCTGTGGTGATATGAAAGTATTATTGGGCCTCGTGTTTTCCAAGTCCTCTTTTTTCTGAAAAGTTTCTTTTTTATTAGTTATTAGAGTTTAAAAATAACCGCAGTTTATGGCAGTTTCACAATGATTGTGTACGCTGTATGCTGTGGAGTGTCGCGACCGTTTACGACTGCTGCGTCCGGATTATGGCCCAAATTCTCTACTGGCTGCACATTGGCGGCGCCCTGACGAGGGATATTTTGGCTTCAAATCCGTTACATGGTGGAGGGCGGAGCCACGCTATCCAGTTCTTATAATACATCCATGGTTTGAACGCGTCCCTAAGTGTGCCAACCAAAACCAACGAACGAAGCAGATGTCCAAACACACTTTAGTCCTTTGTGCTTTTTATTTGAAGACAGTATTCCATAAATTCATTTTTATAATATTCCAAATCCACCGAACACAAACCACGGCACGATCAAAAACCGTGTTGCTTCCCTACTGTGCGCACCTGCGTTGTTAAACCCACCTGACTAAATAGACGAAGGACACCAGCCTATACTGGCGCCTACTGGCACAAAATTGTATTACACCTAAAAGTACAAAAATGAGAATTCTGGCTCCTACAGTACTCGCTTCCGCCATGTTTTTTTGACTGCCTGCAGTAACATCTCACCAGATCTTGTTCAGTGGAAAGCAGCGCTAAACGCGAGACTAGCAGAGTTGATACCACAGGCTGCTTCTCAGACCGTTCAATAAAGAAAAAACTACCCACGTTAAAAGATCAATCTTTGGATTTTATGGATCGATTTTGAACCATTTAAAGGGAAATCCATTAAAATCGATTAAATTGATTTTTTTAACCCGGCTCTAGTTATAACCATGACACTCACAGAGAGAGCAGCCATGGGTCACCAGTCAGCACGGTGGCTTGTGACACTATAACACCGGGTCTCATTACAAACATCAGCAGGAGTGATTTTAAAGCAGCAGCACAGACGACTTCAGTTTGCTAAAATATGCATTTCAGAGACCTAAAAAGCTGTTTGCACGGACAGAAAACTCATGTGGACACGGATGAGATGAGATCATATTTTAAAGCTTTAACTGGAGCTGCTGCACAAACATCCATGCCGCTGAGGCCGACCATCTCCTGGTGAGACCTCGCTGAATTCTTCGAGTTCCTGGTTGAACTTTCACGACAGAAAACTCAGAGAGGAAGTCTAGAATCCAGAAAGTAGCTGACCCAGTGTCACATTCTTTTATTAAATACTTTTAAGTCCAGTCACAACGGCCAGATTTATGGGAAATTAATCTCCTGCTCAGAGCCATGAAAAGGCTTACAACCAAAAACCTCCACCCTGAAACCAACACCAATTATTTTTTAGGAATGCACATGAGGACTGGTCATTAACATCAGCCGTGGATTATTTTTGCAGGTTTGAGGCACAAACATGATTTTACAGGCAGAATTTCACTGACAACAAAGATTTAAAACAAACAAATGAATCACACCGTTAGTAAAATCAATAAAAGTGTGAAAGTGTAGGGTAAGGGTGATCGTCAAATAATTAGGAAATGACCATAAACACAAAGCACACCAGCCTTGTGCCTTCTCAGGGAGGTTTCCAAAATACACTCAGCCCTTAACTTTTTATCATGAAGTCGCCTTTTCTGCTTTGTCTTATTTCCTTCTGTTTACCTTTAACTGCTTTATTTTACAGAAAATACAACACAAAAGGAAACAGTGCTCTTCAAAATACATTAAAAAACTTAACAGGACTACCCTGGTGTAGTTACTTTGAGGAAGGCTGGAGCAGGGTAGAGCTGGGCAAAAAATCTATTAAATCGATTAATTTGAATTATTTTCTGCAGAAGATTTAAAAAATTAAAAATCAAATTTTTTTTTCTTGCCTTAGTCCAATTGTAAGTAGTTGCAATTTTTGAAAAAAATTACAATTTTCATGATGGTCAGCCTTGTAGTTTTTGCACAAGCACTTTTATAGGCTTGTATTTGTTATTTAAGTAGATTAAATATTGATCAGAGAGTTTCATGCTAATACTGTAAAAAATACCTCAGCCTTTTAGTGTTTATGTAGACAAACCTGCCTACGTTTATACTACATAATCAACCTTTTATGACCCAGACTTTGACTTTAAGAGGGAAACATTTAGACAACATAAAGGCAAAACTTGATCTGTTTCATTTTTATGTCACTGGGAGTTTTGTTTCTTTTAGGGAGGGAAAAATCGATTAAAATTGAAAATCGAGTGTTGTGGAAAAAAATCAGGGATTTTATTTCTAGGCCATATCACCCAGCCCTACAGCAGGGGTGTCCAAACCACGGCCTGTGGTCCCTTAATAACCTCGTTCATTGAGTAAAGACGTTCGGCCTGACGGATGATGGAGGGAGCAGCGTTTTGGACACTCAGGGCAGAGACAATAATCCAGTTTGATGACCCTACAGTAGGGGTGTCCCGATCCAATATTGATATCTAGTATCGGTCTGATATCAGCAAAAAATAAATACCAGATAATATCGGCCTGCATCTAAACTCTCTGATAAAAGCAGTCCATTCTAATTTAATTTTTAATTGTTTAATTTAGTTGTAGAATATGCTTATGTTTAAGTTAAACACAGCAGTTATTCTGCAATTTAAAAATATATGTTTTTGTTTTATTGGATTTATTGAGGTTACTTTTCAGGGTCTTCTAATTTATTTTGTATTTATTTTATTTAATTGTACTATATTCTTATTTTTAAGGTTAAATTTAGGGAACTCAGGTGCTGGTTTGGCAGAGTGGTTAGCAACCAGGCACCCCATGTACTTACTTCTGCCGGTCCAGGTTTGAGTCCCACCTGTGACCAGTTTGCAGAGTGTCCTCCCCTACTCTCTCTCCCCCTTTCACAAGCCTATCCACTGTCTCTCTCCCATCAATAAAGGCACAAAATGCCCAAAAATACATTAAAAAAAATAAAAATGTATTGAACCCATTGGCTAATAACAAATAGGTCAGTTTTCCTCATACCTACTACTGCTGCCTACTGTTCTCTGTTTGAGTAATCTCACCTGATCAAGCCTTTTCTTACAGTCCATACTACAACATAAGGAATAAAAGTCTGTTTGATTGCTGCTGATATCGTATCAGATCGATACCGATATTGGCCAACACTCAAGGCTACAATATCAGAATCATACCAGAGGTGAAAAAGTGAGGGACACCACTGGGGTTTGAACTGGAGACACATTTGCCAACAAAAACTGAAAACAATCGATCAGGCTGGTAAGATAAGAGCAGAGACCCCCTCCTCTGTCTGAGGCTCAAACACAGCACTGAGGTCCAAAGGGACCAGGATGGACCACGTCCTGCATCTGCCTGCATGAGCAGATCACTGAAGACCGTGAGGTAGAAAGCAGAATGAAGCATCAGAAAATGATCATCCAGAGCAGATATCAGCTGCCTGGCCAAACCAGTCATCAAGCTCACCACCTGCTGGCAGATGATCCAGTCTGAAGAGCACAAGAAGCTCCTGTGATGTCGGGCAGATACCACTTTAGGTCCTTGTTGATTTTTTGTGATGTTGTGGGAATGCTTCAGAGAGATATCACTTTAATCTGAGCACCAACATATTTCATATTCATATTCCACGCAGCATCTCGTGTGATCTGTGAGCTTAGAGATAAATAGGAAGGAAGGAGCCTCTAGATACCAAACAACAGTTAACCAACAGGTTCAAAACTGCCTCCAAACAGGCCGACGGCAGATCACGGACAGACGGACGGACGCGTGTGCAGCAGAAGCTTCAGCTGGAAATGAAAAACTCACCCCCAGAGCAGCAGGAGGAGCAGCGAAGATCATCAGGAGGAACCTGAGGGAGGAACAGGAGACCAGTCAGTGATAAGAAACACAATGAGAACAGTCCTGTGGTGACACACACAGGGTGGGAAACCAATCAGCCAATCACATGACAGCAACTCGACTGTAGACATGATCATGACGACCTGCTGAAGTCCAAACTGCCCACAGTTACATTATTTTTTACAAATTCAGAATTTTTATTCAGAATTTAATAATTCAGAATTAAAGTTTCTCCTTTGTGTTTACATAAAAATAATATTTATGAATAAGGGTTTACACTGCAAACACGTTTACTCAAGGCCTGACGGTTGGGAATGGTTCAGGTTGGACAGCGGTGGACGTGATGTCATGACGTATTTACGTCTACCAGAAGAAAAACTCCAGTTCAGAGTCTCCATCAGGGAAACCTCATCCAACTTGGACACTACAGCTTTAAAAAGGTCCACATGTTTATGCTTACGTCCATCCACACTTTCATTATTTCCAAAACTTCTAAGGCTGTTATTAAATTAATTTTCTCGGCTCGAGTCAAACTCTTACTAATGCAGCCTAATGCTGCGTTCACACCGCAAGCGACCCAGCTACCAAAATCACGTTGCCCACTGACGGAGCGTCGCGCATCCATAATTACCTCATTTTGGTCACCGTTGCTGTGGGCCTTGACGTCTATTATCATATAATAGGATGTATAAGCGGACATTATTCCAGCTGTTTCGTTTTCATTCACTTATCAACCACAAAACACTGCAGCTGATGATGCAGCAGCATCATCTGTGAGTTTACCGCAGTCCGTCTAAGTAGAACTAACGTCCTCACTGACTAATGTTTCCACACGGACATGGATTGTTACTCTGTAGTCCGGCTCAATAACTGTCTGTCTAGGGTACCGTCACACGTGCACACACCGCTGATTGATCAACTTTTTTTACTTTGACATCGCGCGACAAGCTATGAGGTAGTATGAAAAGCGGCTGTCGCATCGCGGGAGGGTTAGCCCCGCCCCATCGCGGCTGTACATTGACTTTGCATGGAGAGTGATCGCCGAGGTAGTTTAAGTAGCGTGCGGTGTATAAGCACCTTTACTGTTTCATTCGGTGTCCCGTGCGTCATCGCGACAGGAAAATGAAACGAGTAAAACTACCGGAAGTAATTTAAAGCAGAATGATTGTTTACATGATTAAGGAATTATTTAGTTTGGATTTAAAATCAGAATAAAACAGTCACTTACATTGGAATTAACTTTGATTCTGAATTCTTATTTTCATTTGGAATTAAGTGTGTACATGGCCATTTTTAATCTTTTTAAATTTAAGTTTTATTCTGAATTAAAGTCCTCATGTAAACGTGATAACTGAGCATCAGACTGGAGAAGAAAGAGGATTTAAGAGACTTTGAACGTGGTTTGGTTGTTGGCACAGTCTGTCAGAAGCTGCTGATCTACAAGGAACCATCTTGAGGGCTTACAGACCCAGAAAGAGAAAATATCCAGTGAGCGGCAGATCTCTGGGTCAGAACTCCTTGTTGATGCCAGAGGTCAAAGGAGAACAGACAGAGTGGTTTGAGCTCAACATAAAAAATGCAGAAGATCGTTTCTGAACACAAACCACGTCCAGTAAGGCAGATGAGGTACAGAAGACCTCAGCGGGTGTCACTCCTGTCAGCTAAGAACAGAAGCAGCAGACTCTGTCTCCTGTTCTGATGAGTCTGGATCTCTGCTCCACATTCAGAGTTTGGTGTGAACATCATAAACATGGATCCATCCTGTCTTGGATCAGCGGTTCAGGCTGCTGCTGGTGGTTCATGGTTCAAACCCCACAGCCTACCTGAGGACTGTTTATTTTGATTTTTAACCTTAACTTTAAAATATTATTAAAACGTTAAAATAATAACAATAACTTTAAATTATTAACATTTTGATTTTGAGTGGTTCTTTAAAATTTGTATTGATGTTGTTGCACTTGTTTGACTGTTGCTTACTTTTACTCTTCTCACATAATGATGTTTATGTTCTGCTTCAGTGTAAAGCACTTTGGGCTGCATGGATATATGTATAAAAGGTGCTATAGAAATAAACTTGAGTTTGAGACTGAATACAATAATCCTGTTAAACTCTTGGATCTGCACATCAATCATGACTTCAACAAAAACAATAAAAAACAGGTTTCATTCCTTAAAAAGTCTGAAATTCATCCTAAATGCAAAATAGAAACAGGCATTCTCACCCACCTGTATGAAAATACAGCATTTTTTGGTTTATTATTGGGAAAGAAATTAATAAGATGTCAGCTATTTCTGTTGAATGTAACCCATTGTGCAGCTTTTAGGGATATCAACTGTCTCTATTTCTGATAAATATAAAAGGAAGCTCTATAGATGTTGACATTCTGTGCCAGAAAATTGTTTTTCTGAACTGGATAACAGACAAAGTCCCGTCTAAAACACACTGGCAAAGGATTATACTTGAATACGTATCACTGGACTTTCTGACATGCAGATTACACGATAAGGAGAATGCACTTCATAAGATATGGGAAACTTTCATGACACATACGAACTGAGATATTTCTACTATTCCCACAAGAGGGATTGTTTAGATAAAAGCTGGAAATGTACATATTGGCTGCTTTTTTTAATGAATTTATTAAATTAAATTTATATATACAGTTATTTATTTCATTAATATGATTTTCTATTTATTTCTATATGTACTATGATACTGAAAAGTCTGAAGTTCTCTCTCTGCAGCGACTGTGAAACATTTCAGTCAAATATAAATATAAAATATATAAAAATATATAATTATATAAAACTCCATAAATCAACATGGCACATGTTTTTGAAGCACTTTTGGATTTACCAGAGCGAGGGGGCGGAGCAGGAAGTCAGCAGCATCTCTGCTCCGAGGACGTCCCGCCCACTTCGCAGCCCTGTTGCTCTGACTCCGCCTCCAGCTGGTTCTCAGCCAATCAGGACGCTGTGGCGTTGGTGGTCGTCCTGCAGAAACATGAACACAAATACAAGAAAGAAATATCAAACCAGACCAGCATGAAGCAAATCTGCTTCTTCTCTTTCCAGTTTAGTCCTGTTTCAGTGCTGCCAGATTTTTCTACTGAAATAAGTAACCAGGTCAATTAAACAAGCCCAGAACAATCGATCATGAGCGACTGTTTTCTGTGCAATATATTACTTTTTTAAAAGAGAAATCTACAAAAGTCAGTTTTGATTTTCATCAGTTATATTTTTTTCGTATTTGTCTCTTAATTTACTTTTTCAACATCCTTTTCTTTCTACAGAAGTGAAGAGAGGAGCTGCTGTTTTATTATAACTCTGTTATCACTAAACAGTCCATCTGATAAACATCCAAACTGTCTATATATTTACATCATATCTGTAATGTTTGAAAGTCAAGTGCTCAACTTTACAGCTCAGTCCTTTTTCATATATTGTATGATGTTGTTTTTTTATTCTTTTTAAGCTAACTGTCTATTTGTTTATTTGTACGTCATTGATATAAGCCCAAGTCAATTATGTACCTTTTTTTTGCCATCTTTTATACTATATTATATTCCTCCTGGTCCTTATATTTTTTTATATTCCAACTATGTGATGATTGTTTGTGCACAAATTTAACAAATCAAATTTCTTGTGATTCTGATTCTAACCCTGATTTTTGTAACCAAACAGACAAAGTAAAACTTATATCTAAGTTTAATGCTGATCCCTAAAACATCATTTTTGCCTCTTTTTTTCAGTAAAATTTACATTTTATTTGGAGTAGGACAAAATAGTTTGTGTAACTTCAGAAATGAGTTTATGTTGGCAAAAAAGAAGGTTTGGGGGCACAGCAAATGAGAAAGTGGACTTTTGGACCAAGCCCAAAAATGCAACCTGCAACGGTCAATATTTACAAACTTCTTTTCAACAAAAGAGGCTAAAAGTCACTTAGAATAAACAGACCTGGCAACTCTGCCATAGACTCGTTTAGGGTCTCCAGGCCTCCTAATTTAATAAAAACCAAACAAATACTTAAACAGCAGCAACACAGAAAACAGGAAGACCGGGGGCGTGACAATGATTCACAAACACAAGGTTACAAATTACTTTCTTACTTGTCATAGGTGTATCAAAAATATAATTTAAGCGACTTACAATAGGGCTGGGAGATGTGGCTTTAAAATAAATCCCTGATTTTTTTTCCCACAAAACTCGATTTACAATTTTAACTGTGAAAACTTCACATTTTTAGCATTCATAATTTCAAACATAGCAACTTTAAACAACTGAAGTATTTTAATTTTTTAAATCTTCAGCAGAAAATGATTCTAATGAATTGATTTATTCAGGATGTTGTACAGCCCTAACTTCCATCTCCTCAACACAGGCGCTGTCACAGACACCTTAAGGTGCGTTCACACCGTAAGTGACCCAGCTACCAAAATCGCGTCGCCCGCTGACGTGTCGCGCGTCCACAAATACCTCATTTTGGTCCGTCGCTGGTCGCTCGGTGACGTCACGTCTGCTTGAGTTTCACTGCGATCATATCATATATCATATAATAGGATGTATAAGCGGACATTATTCCAGCTGTATCCTTTTCACTCACTTATCAAACACAAAACACTGCAGCTGATGATGCAGCAGCATCATCTGTGAGTTTACCGCGGTCCGTCTAGGCGGAACTAATGTCCTCACTGACATTAGTTCCGCCTAGACGGAACCCATCCACCCTGTAGTCCGGATGAATAACTGTCTGTCTCGGGCACCGTCACACGTACGCACACCGCTGATTGGCTGATGCTGCACAGCCACACACGACATCTCCTGAATAGATCAACTTTTTTTAACTTGGACAACGCACGACAAGTGAAGTGATCGTCTTGTACGCGGCTGTCGCATCGCGGGAGGGTTAGCCTTGACTTTAAATGGAGAGTGATTGCTGAGGTAGTACAAGTAGCGTCCGGTGTGAACGCACCTTGAATCACCTGTGCACCACACCCTCATAAAAACAGCTTTCCTGTGGTGTTGGTTTTGTTTCTGTGACTCAGTGATATTCATTTGTGTTAAGGTCATAATGAGTTAAATTAGACACAATAATCTTTAAAAACAACCCTATAGAGCTCATATTTAAGCCTTAAACTCAGGTTCACAAAAGTTTAACCCTCATGTTAAGTTTCAGAACAAAACTGACCCATTTGAGAGTTAAAGGCATCTAAAAAAAAAAAAACTTAAAGGTATTTTTCACAATAAAACTTCTCCCGAAAATGGTTCATTTCTCTATTTGTGTAATGAAGTTTACTTTCAGTACAAATCCTC